>JABWTJ010000394.1:1051184-1591985 GCA_016801875.1 Solanum sitiens
GGCAATATAAAGTATCAGAGGGAAAGTCTCAGACCGATACGACGGTTATGCAGGACGGACCGTCGTGGGTATGACGGTCCGTCATATGTGTCCGTCAGTGGACACTTAGAAAAAGTGTTGAGACCCTTAGGACAGGGGTCTCTGACCGTCACGACGGTTTTGCAGGATGGACCGTCGTGGGTATGACGATCCGTCACATGTGTCCGTCAGTGGACACTTAGAAAAAGTGTTGAGACCCTTAGGATAGGGGTCTCTGACCATCACGACGGTTTTGCAGGACGGACCGTCGTGGGTATGACGATCCGTCACATGTGTCCATCAGGGGACACTTAGAAAAAGTGTTGAGACCCTTAGGACAGGGGTCTCTGACCATCACAACGGTTGTGCAGGACGGACCGTCGTGGGTATGACGGTCCGTCACATGTGTCCGTCAGTGGACACTTGGAAAAAATGTTGAGACCCTTAGGATAGGGGTCTCTGACCGATACAACGGTTGTGCAGGACGGACCGTCGGGGGTATGACGGTCCGTCACATGTGTCCGTCAGTGGACACTTAGAAAAAGTGTTGAGACCCTTAAGACAGGGGTCTCTGACCGTCACGACGGTTGTGCAGGACGGACCGTTGTGGGTATGACGGTCCGTCATCGGGTTGTCGTGCTGTCAAACAGAGACAGAACTGAGGGGTGCCAAATTTACCTCATGTGAGTTGAAACGACAACCCAACAATGTTCTAATACAGATTAGAACCCTAATGGACAAGTTTAAAGCCCTATCAAATTGGCAAGTTTAAAGTCCTAATTTCTCTAGTATTGTCCAGGCATTTTGTGGAATTAAAGACCTAAGTTAGATAATATCTAGGCAAAAACAGAAACCCATATGCAATTTATAGGGAAAAACAGTAAAACAACCAAAAATAGTAAAAGGGTAGAGTTTCAGGAATACATACCTTGGAAGAGGAGACAACAATGCACAATTTATGGCACTCAAGTTAGAAGACTAAGACACACTGCAGCAGATTCCGACCAAGAGGGAAAATTTTGGGATGAAAAATGGGAGAAGATGGGGAATTTGGGAAGAGAGTGAAGTTGGAAGGGGAGAAAATGGAGGGAAGATTAAGTGAAAACTGATAATGAAGGGGGGGGGGTTTAAAACGTTTTAAACTTTTAAAATTCTGAAGCTGGGTCGGGTCGGGTAGCCGGGTAATGGCGTGACGAAACCCCAATGACGGTTCATCGCAGTTGTGACGGTCCGTCACATGGTCCGTCGCCTGTGCCCTAGTTTTTCAAAATTACAAGAGAGCGTACCTGGCACGACGGAAGCATGCGACGGTCCGTCACAGGTGTGACGGTCCGTCGATGTATCCGTCAGTGACTGATGTAGAGTAACTTATCTGCAGTACTTCCTGTAGATGTGCTACCTGAAAATTTAAAACCCATAAATAGAAAATGCTACTGTTACTAGAAAGAGAAAAACACAAAAACTATAAACGTGATTAGATGATAACTATTGGGTTGCCTCCCAACCAGCGCCTGATTTAACGTCGCGGCACGACTGAGGACACTTGATTACTCAGATTTCATCAAGATAATATGCCTCAACCACCTCATTCGCCGATTCCGCATGACCAATATAGATTTTAAGACGTTGTCCGTTCACCTTAAACCGCACAGCTTCCTTATTTTCCAATTCAACAGCTCCATGAGGGAATAATTTGGTGATCAAGTACGGTCCAGTCCATTTAGACTTTAGATCTAACTCGTGATCGTAGGGAAACAAGGGTTCTCTTCCGCTCCGTGTATTTGGCATACAAGGACGTCAAACCTAAAAAAAAAAATCAAAAACAACAGAAAAAGTAAAATCAGGAAAATATTAACTAAATTTTAGTAATAAATTAAAGTTAATCTAAAAGTTACTTTCCCCGGCAGCGGCGCCAAAATTTGATACGCTCAAACTTACTTCTCAAATAAGAAGTAAAGCGGTCGTATCAAGTAAAGAACCCAACTAATGAGGTTGGGATCGATCCCACAAGGAAAATAGTTCAGACTTAACTTTATTTTATTATTACTATTATTTAGCCAACTATTTTCCAATAAACCAAAAGACAAAAAGGGGGGTTTTATTTCTAAATTAATGAAAATAATTAACTAAATAAGAATGAACAACTAACAATTTTAACTTTCGGAGTTTTAATCAAATTGTAAAATTAACTAGGGCTTTAGTGTTCCCCAAAGGTTCCTAACTTGGTAATTCTAACTATAACATCTCTATCCTGATATCTTGCATGTAAAGTGATAAGTTATGTATCTCTAAATCCTTGGTCCGGCATCTAGAGAATTTCACTCCGCACCTTGGTCTGGCTACGTGTGTTGCTATACTAACCCTTATCTTTACCTCATATTAAACATCGTATTCGGTATTTGACTAAGCTATTAACTCGTACCAACCAATACTAGTCTATTAGATAGTCTACACTAAATCTATGTTGATAATTCTTTTCCTATTATCTACCTCCTTGGTCCGGCAAGTAGCATTAAGGCGAGTTCTAACGTTGGCCACCGTTAAAAAGAATTCTAAACGAAAGAATTATCAATACATGCAAGACACCACTCTAGAAATTGTTATTGAAGTTAGATTTCTACCTTGTTATTCACCCATGGTTCCCACAACCCTAGCTATGAGGTTTAGTTACCCATGTTCGTAATTACACAATTCATATTGTTAATGGAAAAGTTCATGCACTTACTTTTATGAAAACGAATAATTTCCCAGAATTCAACTTGATTAATCACCGAAATCCACAACAATCAATTCCCGGAAAATATCTTAATTTCCAAAATCAAGAGTTTACTAATATAATCGAAGAACTATAAACTAAAAATTATCCAGAAAGTCTAACCTCAAAAACGAGGTTTTTCCAACTATTTATAAGAAAAATAAAAACCTAATCAAATAAGGATTCTATTTACTAAAAATCTGTCCAAACGCGTCTGGGTCGACGGACCACGTGACGGACCGTCATGGACACGACGGACCGTCATAGCCTCCGTCGTCCCATACTTCACATCTTCTCACGTTGCTTTCTTCATTCCCCCGACGGACAGGTATGACGGACCGTCGCAAGCATGACGGCCCGTCGAGGGTCTTCGTTCCAATACACTTGAACTTTGGAATTTTGGGTACTGGGATTACTCTCTGATAATTACGACGAACATGCAGGACGGACCGTCGTATATGTGACGGTCCGTCACGAACTTCCGTAATCCCACACTTGGTCAGACTTCCCCAAATTTCCTTCAGCAACTTCTTCCTTCACTACGATGCCACCTACGGACCGTCACAGCCGCGACGGACCGTCATAGGCTCCGTAGGTGGTCTCTTCTGCAATTCTTTCTCAAAAACTCCCGCGTTCTTCCTTAGACAGATTTTCTGCAAACAAAGATAAACTTATATCAAAATCAACACAAAAAGGCTCTCGACACACACTAAACTTAAGGAAAAAGTATTAGAAATACCGTGAAACCACGGTACATCAACACCCTCAACTTAAATTCGTTGTTTGTCCTCAAGCGACGCACTATGACTCACTACAAATTCTTTGTACAAAAGTATCCATATTTTAATTTCAGCAATCATTTGGCTATCAACCTCGATTATTCTCATTATGTTCATGCATGGTCTCACTATTAGGCATTGATTTGTGTAGAATCAAACCATAACCCAGATTTACTACGCAATGATGCCTATCCTCTTCAATTTCTCACCGAGATGCTAATATTTCTGGTATTACAACTCCTGTCCTTACTTCAAATAACATCCTCATTTTTCACACAATGATTTTAGTTTGAGTATAAGGATCACGTTTCGACACTCACTCTCAGAACAAATTCACCACTCATTTATACATATTGCCATAGGCTTGCCCTTATTTTCACTACTTCAAATTCCTCATACGCACTTAGGATCACAATAGGACTTTTTTAGATTGTAACATAGGCTCAGGGTCAGGTAGGGTGTATTTAGATATACTTTAGTGACTTGTTGCCCTCCTTGACATATCATTCTTATTTCGCCCTATTACTCAATTTTCTTTTCACTTTGCTGTTTTCCCTTTCTTATCCTTATGTGTAAGTGACTTTTCTCTTTTCTTGTGTTTATTTTGCTTTTGGTTATTATTAAATTTTATTTTTATTTTTTTTTAGTCACTTCTGTTTTATTCTTTCTTTCTCTTCATTCTTTCAACCCCACTTTCCGTGGTTTTCCTTATAGCAGCCACCCTCAACTCATGATTTTGCCATGAGTCAAGGTTCACAATACCCATGGTTGGGTCAGGGCCAAAACAAGGTTGCTTTCTGCATTAGCCACCCTCAACTTATGCTTTTGGCATAAGCTGAGGTGCACATGTCCAAGGAGGGACCAGGGCCAACACATTGCTCCCAGAGAAGATCATTTGGGGTAAAAAAAAATCTAGTTTAGGCTCAATTCATTTGGATCAAAAAGGGATTAACTTCATTTGGTTTTCTGTTATTTTTAGGCTCAAGATTGACTATTTCGAACAAGGGCCTATGATCCTTTCCTAAGTGATTGTTTTGACTCACTTTCAGTAGGACTAACCAGGCAAGTTCTAGCTCAGTATTAATGGTGGTCATTCGACTTTACCTCACACTCACATGACATTCCTTGCATTCCCAGAGTATTAGACACCTAGTTCAAATCTTAGATTCAGGATCATGCAGAAGTGTATCCTTGTTTCATGTTTCAAACCACACAATTATCACTTACTATGCCTAGTCATGCAAATGATTATCGAGATATCATATTTATATTAGCCATCATGCTTCAGATTTATACTGTGTACATAAGATATGACATGCCGGTTCAACAGTAAAAGTAATCAGTCTTTTGGGGAAAAAGAACACAGGCAAGAAAACCCCAAAAGAGGATCGTGAACTTGGGCTACTCAGAATTCACCCAAGTGTTCACTTTCCATTTACCCCACCCCCTACAAAAAAAATATGCAATTGTCCCCAATGCATAGAAAAGTTAAACTACGTAAAAGGGTAAGTGAAGCAAACCTGAGGCGCTAAGCGCCGGTGATCAGCAAGCTGGTGGGTCCGGTTCCCCGGAACCTGCTCCCTGCGTAGTCTGGACATCCTCAGTAATGTCCGCAGCATCCACAGCACCATCAGTAGCGCCTCCCACAGAATCTACAATTTTGGAGCTAGACGCCCCGGCAGCTACTTCTACAGCCCTCAACCTACGGGCCTCCTCATCGGCAATCGAGGCTCTCCTCGCAGATTCCATCTCACGGCGCTCCTTCTTCCTTGCCCTAGCCTCATCCTCCTCTCGACCCCTGCGTCTCTTGACATGCTCTTGTGGGGGAGGTGGTGGAACATCAGAAGTGGTAAACAGGGCGGCCATCACGGTGTCATCGGCAGGCTCCGCAGAAGGGGCCTCAGACTCAGGCACCCTCGCCTCTAAAATCATATCAAGATCCGCCCGCAGACTCTCAACCGCAGCCTGGAGAGTCGACATGTCCACCGGAGGGGCTGGTCGGGCTAGTACTCGTAATTCAAATGCGTCTAAGCGCTGGTGTACCCCGGCGATCTGCCTCTCTGTGTGCTGTATCATCTTGCGCTCCATGCGCTCCTCTGCCTCAGCAATAGTCTTCTGCATCCACGGCTGAATGTGATGCAGAAGAGTAGCCATCTGTGCCTCAAGTTTCTGAACCCGAGCTAGTGGGACCAGAGTGGCAGAAGGAGCCCAGCGAGAGGAGCTCGGGGCAGTGCTACTACCCGGGATAGACTCGACCGGAGTAGTGTCAGTGTGTGCAGAAGCAGCACGGGAAGCATCATGAGCATGCTCTACGGTGTCGGCCAGGTTCTCACCAAATGGGGCCACCTCTGGACGGGGCCCTCTGCGTGGGGCCAACTCATTGGCCTCATCCCTGATGAGGCCGATGTCAACATTTCTTGGCGGGGTCTTGAGCTGGTCAATGTGCCAAATGGGCACACCTGCTGATCTGCACAAAGAGAAAATCATGCAAGGGAAAGGGTAAGTTGTGGTGACCTTGAAGGCCCTCTCGTGCATGACCGCTTGGAGAAGCCAAGCGAAATCGACCTCGAACCCTGCCATCATAGCAGCCATCAGCACTGCACGATCCCAGGTGACTATGTTATCCGCAGCAGTGGGGGAGAGACAATGGCGGACGATCAACCAGAGAAACTTGGCCGTAAAGGTCAAGTTGGCCTTCCTGATGGCCCCCTTCGGCTCCATCACCCAATCCGCAGCCTCTCCATCAATAGATAGGTGCAGTGCCATCCACCTCTTGGTGGTCTCTCTCAGTGAAGGCTCACGTAAGAACCGGCCCTCTTTAACAATTTGCCACCGGTAATCAAACTCGGCGGTGAGAGGTGTGCTGGTGGAGTCAGAATCCGTGCCGTACAGATATCGGCGGATGGCTAGTAGGGAGATGTCAACCTGGATGCCTCGTACTCGGACGTGCTCAAGTGGGGCCTGTTTGGCGGGGGCAGACCGCCTATCGATCTGCGAGCGAAGAGTAGCCACATAAGAGGCATAGAACTCGCGGACTAGCTCCTCACTGTAGCGACCCAAAGAACGAGCCGTCCACTCTAGCCGGTGTCTGGTGAAGAGGGTGTGAATATCTGGCATGGTGGGGAGACTTCCCGTGAGGACCCGCCTCTCCAGTGTAAGAGTCCGTGTCATGACGCCTTTGTCATTGAGAACCTTGGCGTCTAAGTATACCTTGTATTGCCCGTCAACACACCACCGGTTGGGCTGATCGGCAACCGGGGCAGGGACTCCTGTTGGTGAGCCAGGGGTGGAGTCGGTGCTGTCAGCCTCATCATCTGAAGCAGACTGTGTAGCTGTGGCAGGAGCAGAGGCGTCTGCAGACCCAGAGGCTTCCTCTGACCACGAAACTCTTAAGGAGCCAGATGCTCCTTCGTCTTGGGCGGCTGACCCAGAAGGAGTGCCGGTCAGTGTGCGCTCCTCATCAGACTGGGAGGCAGTGACTACGCCGGGCGCCACCTTCTTGGGCGTGACTCGCGGTACACGTGGAGCTCGTGCTGGAGTGGCAGTAGGGGGCACGTATTCTGGATCATGCTCATCATCAGAGCCTATCACCAATCGGGCAGATGGGGCGACAGATTTTGAACGCCCACGTGCGTAAACGCGATCTTGTTTAGGTGCCATGATAGGTAGTACCTGTAACGAATCATCATTAGTACTTGAAGGATGAAGCATGACACAAAAGAAATAAACATTTGAGACAATAATACTCAGACACTCAAACCAGTGATAACAGCTCTGAAGTAGCAGTAGGTCACGACGGACCTGGTGACGGACCGTAGTGCGTATGACGGACCGTTATATAATACTTGGCAACATAAAATATCAGAGGGAAAGTCTCAGACCGATACGACGGTTAAGCAGGACGGACCGTCATGGGTATGACGGTCCGTCGCACGTGTCCGTCAGAGGACACTTGGAAAAAGTGTTGAGACCCATAGGACAGGGGTCTCTGACCGTCACGACGGTTGTGCAGGACGGACCGTCGTGGGTATGACGGTCTGTCACATATGTCCGTCAGTGGACACTTGGAAAAAGTATTGAGACCCATAGGACAGGGGTCTCTGACCGTCACGACGGTTAAGCAGGACGGACCGTCATGGGTATGACGGTCCGTCGCAAGTGTCCGTCAGAGGACACTTGGAAAAAGTGTTGAGACCCATAGGACAGGGGTCTCTGACTGTCACGACGGTTGTGCAGGACGGACCGTCGTGGGTATGACGGTCTGTCACATATGTCCGTCAGTGGACACTTGGAAAAAGTGTTGAGACCCATAGGACAGGGGTATCTGACCGTCACGACGGTTGTGCAGGACGGACCGTCGTGGGTATGACGGTCTGTCACATATGTCCGTCAGTGGACACTTGGAAAAAGTATTGAGACCCATAGGACAGGGGTCTCTGACCGTCACGACGGTTGTGCAGGACGGACCGTCGTGGATATGACGGTCCGTCACATGTGTCCGTCAGTGGACACTTGGAAAAAGTATTGAGACCCATAGGACAGGGGTCTCTGACCGTCACGACGGTTGTGCAGGACGGACCGTCGTGGATATGACGGTCCGTCACATGTGTCCGTCAGTGGACACTTAGAAAAAGTGTTCAGACCCCTAGGACAGGGGTCTCTGACCGTCACGACGGTTGTGCAGGACGGACCGTCATGGATACGACGGTTCGTCACATGTGTCCGTCAGTGGACACTTAGAAAAAGTGTTCAGACCCCTAGGACAGGGGTCTCTGACCGTCACGACGGTTGTGCAGGACGGACCGTCATGGATACGACGGTCCGTCACATGTGTCCGTCAGTGGACACTTAGAAAAAGTGTTGAGACCCCTAGGACAGGGGTCTCTGACCGTCACGACGGTTGTGCAGGACGGACCGTCATGGGTATGACGGTCCGTCATCGGGTTGTCGTGCTGTGAAACAGAGACAGAACTGAGGGGTGCCAAGTTTTACCCCATGTGAGTCAGAATGACAACCCAAATTGGTAAGTTTTAAAGCCCTAATTTCTCTAGTATTGTCCAGGCAGTTTGTGGAATTACAGACCTAAGTTAGATAATATCTAGGCAAAAGCAGAAACCCATATGCAATCAATAGGGAAAAACAGTAAAACAAAAAAAAAAATAGTAAAGGGTAGAGTTTCAGGAATACATACCTTGGAAGAGGAGACAATAATGCACAAATGATGGCACTCAAGTTAGAAGGTTAAGAATCACTGCAGCAAATTCCGACCAAGAGGGAAAATTTTGGGATGAACAATGGGAGAAGATGGGGAATTTGGGAAGAGAGTGAAGTTGGAAGGGGAGAAAATGGAGGGAAGATTAAGTGAAAACTGATAATGAAGGGGTGGGGGGGTTTAAAACGTTTTAAACTTTTAAAATTCTGAAGCCGGGTCGGGTCGGGTAGCCGGGTAATGGCGTGACGAAACCCCGATGACGGTTCGTCGCAGTTGTGACGGTCCGTCACATGGTCCGTCGCCTGTGCCCTAGTTTTTCAAAATTACAAGAGAGCGTACCTGGCGCGACGGAGGAATGCGACGGTCCGTCACAGGAGTGACGGTCCGTCGATGTATCCGTCAGTGACTGATGTAGAGTAACTTGTCTGCAGTACTTCCTGTAGATGTGCTACCTGAAAATTTACAACCCATAAATAGAAAATGCTACTGTTACTAGAAAGAGAAAAAACACAAAAACTATAAACGTGATTAGATGATAACTATTGGGTTGCCTCCCAACTAGCGCCTGATTTAACGTCGCGGCACGACTGAGGACACTTGATTACTCAGACTTCATCAAGATAATATGCCTCAACCACCTCATTCGCTGATTCCGCATGACCAATATAGATTTTGAGACGTTGTCCGTTCACCTTAAACCGCACACCTTCCTTGTTTTCCAACTCAACGGCTCCGTGAGGGGGCAATACAAGTGGCCCATCAGAATCTGCAATATTGTCATAGCCTCTGTAGTATTCTTGAGGACGTGGTGCGGGATTTTGTCCCCTTTGTGCACCTGGATTAGGATTATCAGGTAATAATCGACCATGAGCATCAACCGGAGCTGGGTTGTTCAGGTTTGGATCATCATCATTTATACCCAAGTTTCGATTCATTCTTCGTAGTGTACGCTCTAACTCGTGATCGTAGGGAAACAAGGGTTCTCTTCCGCTCCGTGTATTTGGCATGCAAGGACGTCAAACCCTAAAAAAAAAAATCAAAAACAACAGAAAAAGTAAAATCAGGAAAATATTAACTAAATTTTAGTAATAAATTAAAGTTAATCTAAAAGCTACTTTCCCCGGCAGCGGCGCCAAAATTTGATACGCTCAAACTTACTTCTCAAATAAGAAGTAAAGTGGTCGTATCAAGTAAAGAACCCAACTAATGAGGTTGGGATCGATCCCACAAGGAAAATAGTTCAGACTTAACTTTATTTTATTATTACTATTATTTAGCCAACTGTTTTCCAATAAACCAAAAGACAAAAAGGGGGGTTTTATTTCTAAATTAATGAAAATAATTAACTAAATAAGAATGAACAACTAACAATTTTAACTTTCAGAGTTTAATCAAATTATAAAAGTAACTAGGGTTTTAGTGTTCCCCACAGGTTCCTAACTTGGTAAATCTAACTATAACATCTCTATCCTGATATCTTGCATGTAAAGTGATAAGTTATGTATCTCTAAATCCTTGGTCCGGCATCTAGAGAATTTCACTCCGCACCTTGGTCCGGCTACGTGTGTTGCTATACTAACCCTTATCTTTACCTCATATTAAACATCGTATTCGGTATTTGACTAAGCTATTAACTCGTACCAACCAATACTAGTCTATTAGATAGTCTACACTAAATCTATGTTGATAATTCTTTTCCTATTATCTACCTCCTTGGTCCGGCAAGTAGCATTAAGGCGAGTTCTACCGTTGGCCACCGTTAAAAAGAATTCTAAACGAAAGAATTATCAATACATGCAAGACACCACTCTAGAAATTGTTATTGAAGTTAGATTTCTACCTTGTTATTCACCCATGGTTCCCACAACCCTAGCTCTGAGGTTTAGTTACCCATGTTCGTAATTACACAATTCATATCGTTAATGGAAAAGTTCATGCACTTACTTTTATGAAAACGAATAATTTCCCAGAATTCAACTTGATTAATCACCGAAATCCACAACAATCAATTCCCGGAAAATATCTTAATTTCCAAAATCAAGAGTTTACTAATATAATCGAAGAACTATAAACTAAAAATTATCCAGAAAGTCTAACCTCAAAAACGAGGTTTTTCCAACTATTTATAAGAAAAATAAAAACCTAATCAAATAAGGATTCTATTTACTAAAAATCTGTCCAAACGCGTCTGGGTCGACGGACCACGTGACGGACCTTCATAGACACGACGGACCGTCATAGCCTCCGTCGTCCCATACTTCACATCTTCTCATGTTGCTTTCTTCATTCCCCCGACGGACAAGTATGACGGCCCGTCGCACGCATGACGGCCCGTCGAGGGTCTTCGTTCCAATACACTTGAACTTTGGAATTTTGGGTACTGGGATTACTCTCTGATAATTACGACGAACATGCAGGACGGACCGTCGTATATGTGACGGTCCGTCACGAACTTCCGTAATCCCACACTTGGTCAGACTTCCCCAAATTTCCTTCAGCAACTTCTTCCTTCACTACGATGCCACCTACGGACCGTCACATCCGCTACGGACCGTCATAGGCTCCGTAGGTGGTCTCTTCTGAAATTCTTTCTCAAAAACTCCCGCGTTCTTCCTTAGACAGATTTTCTGCAAACAAAGATAAACTTATATCAAAATCAACACAAAAAGGCTCTCGACACACACTAAACTTAAGGAAAAAGTATTAGAAATACCGTGAAACCACGGTACATCAGTCTTCGTAGATTAAGTTCTACATAAGGTATGGGTTTCTCTCCTGGAATTCTTTCTCCAAGAGTATTTTTCTTCGAACGATTCAAAGACCTTGAAACTAGGGTTGTTCCCGTTCTCGTCGAACTCCTTTCCCTAGTATCCTTGTTACGATTTCAATGTTGAATAGGTTAGAAATCATGTTGTTGGTATGTGGTGCTGGCTGATCTTAATGTGTATGGTTTTTGATTAAATAATGATTGAATGAACCTATTAATTGGACTTGTTTGATGCTAAGTGTTATTACGTTAATTAAAAGAATGATACTATGTTAAAGATATGTCCGAAAATGTTATGTATGAAGATGTTACGGTCTGTTGTGAATGCTTGCTGTTAATATGACGTTATGAAGATGATATATTCATAAAATTCTAATATGATGTTGTCCATGATGTTTAAAAACGTTATGCCTAAAGTTATGTTATAAGGTTGGCTAAAAAGATCTCCATGAAATCATAATTTGAGTGAATGTTTGGCTTATGCCAATAAAATGACTGATAGTACATTGTTCAAAATTTAAATGGGATTGTCTATACTGTAATCTTTAAATAATTGAAAGATTGGCTAATGAACAATATATGTATATATACCAAACTAAACATGAATGAATTTAAAATTGGCCTATGCCAACAAAGATGGTTATGAAATCTATGCCCAATTGTTTATGCCAATACTAATCGTATGCCAATAAATGGCTAACAATGTCTTGCCCAAAAGTTGAATGGAATTGGCTTACATGATTGCTTTTAAATAATGATGGAAAAATTGGCTAATGAGAATCTCATGAAACTATATTTGAATGAATGTTTGGCTTGTGCCAATAAATTGGCTATGAAGTCATTTCCAAATTTTCTAGGCCAATACTAAATTTACACCAATCTTATATGCCCAATATAATGTAATGTCAAATTAAGCATGACCAACAGAACAAAATGAATCCATACTAAGGGTATGCCAATCAATGGGACAAGTCCCAACATACCCTATATTATCTTATATGACTAAAATTCTGGAATGCCAAATGAATAAGCACATCTAAAGTAATTCAATGAATCCATAACCAAGAGCATGCCATTCATTGGGAAAAACTCCCAACATGCTCTAAAAGAATGACATATGAACTCATAAAACTCATTGAATGAAGTGCTTATCGTCCATAAATGATGATATGAATCTACTACACTAAAGTAAGTAAGTAACGTGAGTTATAACATAATTAAAGGGGTCTAAATTAAGTAAGTGACCAGAATGGGGTGTTAAAGGAACTGAGACAAGTCTCACTTACACCTAAGCTACTATGTTAAAAGAATACTCACGAATGAAGGGGTTAGAATGTGTGAGACTAGTCTCATTAACACCTAAGGATGATATGTAAGGACAATTCACATTCATCAATGTAAAGTAAGGATGATATGTAAGGACAACTCACATTCATCAATGTAAAGTAAGGATGATATGTAAGGACAATTCACATTCATCAATGTAAAGTAAGGATGATATGTAAGGACAATTCACATTTCATCAATGTAAAGTAAGGATGACAAGTCATCAAAAGAGTAAATAAGTCTCAATCATACCCTATATGTAAGTGTAAGGACAGTTCACACTTAATACTAATGATGAGATGAGAAATCATCTAATGAGCTATGATGTCCTGCTAGAAGCCAGCTTCCATGACGTATGAGTTGAATGTAATGGAACATTATACTGAGCACCGATAGGCTAGCTATGAGCGGTGATGCCTTCTTTCGGGAAGGGCGGAGGTTCACGTAACTCTCATGAGATGAGACTGTCCGGCATGCCGGGTATGGGTCTCATTATATCTCCTAGTCTTTGAACCTATACTGCCAATATAGGGATCTAGCAGGGTTTATTTCCCTATATACGCTAGCATGTTTTGGTTTCACCTTGGCCAGTGACTCCACCTCTTTTGGGTGTGGGGAAGACACCGGATTTCATGAGCTCACATGATCTATGTCGGTTAAAGTTAAAGTTACTCAAAGTATGAAAGATAATGAAATGAACGATACCGAAGGTGTTTGTGCAATACAATCAGGAGGTGAAATGAGATTCAAGTAATGACATTAGGTCATTCTTGGTTATTGCACTTCATGATCCTCATGAGAGTCTTAAACTTCATCCTAGGTATAGCTGGTGTTTACATAAGCCTACGAATGAATGAAATGAATAATGTAAAGTACGAATGAACGAATGAAGCAGACTCTGTGTTTGCTAAAGAAGGCCCTCGGGTTGAGATCCCATATGTTGGGCACTCACTTGATATGTCTTAATGCTATATCAACGATTCCAAGTCTCGTGTATATAAAATGTATAATATATAAAACATGAAAGTAATGAAATCAATGGCATAATCAATAGAGAATGACTTATGAAATGTAATGAATACTTGATGTAATGAATAACTTGTTGTAAGGATAGTCAAATCGTGTGCAATAAAGTTTACAATAAGTAAAGGACATAGCCAATAATGAATCCTCATGTTATGAAAATGATAAAGCCAAATAAATTGGCTTATGATGACTTTATATAATTGACAAAAGATGTTAGAAAAATAAAATTGGCTTATAATGACTTCTTTTATTATGAAAACGATCATAGCCAATAATGAGTTCAAATATACTTATCCAAATTGATCAACTAATGTATTTAGCCAATAAAAATTGGTTTATAAAGAATTCATGCCCAAAGTAAGCAAGAACATAAGTTTTAATGATATGCCCCAAGAACTATGCACATTATGCAATCAACTAAAGAATGAGTATAGTCAATAACTATTGACTTATAAATATATTCATGCCCCAAATTGTAGTTAAGTCAAATTTCTTAATCTCTTGAATTACTTACTTGAGTCGTTGTGGGTATGGGACTACAATGAATCATTGCACTGGTAAGTAAAACATAGGACTAAAGGAGTTATAGAACTACACAACAACAAGAAGAAAAAGACTGAAAAATAATCTAAGTGTACAAAGAGGATCTCTCGGCCTAAGAGGATCAAAATCTCAAATCTTTGCTCGAGTTGTTCTAAAATTATGTTGATGATACTAATGTCTTGTAATCATATTGAAAATGAATTGTGTGCTTTGAATGCATTAAAATACATCATATTCATACCACAATTCACAACTAACGAATTAGGAAAGTCTAATGACTAGACTTTCCATAGATGACATGTTTCTTAGGAAGAGCTTTTATTGATCATGCATAGCTTTATGTGTATGTGTGCATACACCCATACTTAGTACAAGTGGTGTACTAACCCCCTACATTTTACTATTTTATAGATGCATGTTAAAGGACAGATTGACGACTCTGCAACGGTTTGGACATCAGCGTTTCTCCAGACCATTTGGTAGGTCCTCTTAATTTCGAGGATGCTACAGTTTTAGTCTAGCCTTAGTTTTAGACATAGCTAGTGGATGTTGTCCCTAGTGTTTCTTTCGTACTTTCATTTCGAAGCTTTTGTAATTAGGTCGTGTTTGGCAAATGTATTTATGATATATTCTTATTCTGTTTCGAATTGATTCCTTTGATAGATGGTTGTTATATATTTAATACGTAATGACTATATGAAGTCTAAGTAAACTTCATACGTGTAAAAAGTTTTAAATTTTCTACAAAATTAACTAGATGAATGTGATGAATGCAAGATGAGGCTTGTCTGCGACCTCTGAGAGGTCAACGACGCCGGTTGCGATCCGGATTCCAGAATCCGGGTCGTGACAGAAATACTCCCTAACTGTCATAGAGCCTTGTTTAAGGTTGATGAACTCCTCAACCTTTGCTTCCCTCATCTCTCTGGGGAAGAATCTCTCCAGAAATGCTGTCTTGAACAACTCCCAAGTGACTGGCACTCCACCTAAGACACGGCTATCTTGCCACATCTTGCACCAAGTGTGTGCAACATCCTTGAGCTGATAGGAAGCCAGCTCAGCCTTCTCAATATCAGTGGCCCCATAGCCACCAGGATCTTATACACCTCATCCACAAACTCCTGGGGATCCACTGCAGTCCTGGACCCTGTGAAAATAAGAGGATTCATCCTCGTGAAATCCCTCAGCCTATCAGCCATGCTACGAACCGGTGGGTTCTCCCTCTGAACAGCCTGCCGGTTGACCTGGGCAGTCATAGCCTGGGCCTGCATAGTAATGGCCTGTTCTATCTGGGCCAGAGATGCCCTCACCTCAGCATCAGTCAACCCAGCTGGGTTAACTGGCACAGCCACTCCTTCAGCTGGAGCCTGGGGTGGAACTCGGTTGCCCCCAGCAGCTGCTCCTCTTCTCCTCTGACCAATAGCCCTCCTAGTGTTCATTCTCTGGAAAAAAAACAGGGATTGATGTTAGACACGCTCATAACACCAAGAACTCAGACATTAGGAAAAGCACGATAAGATCAGAAGAAGAAATTTTTCCTACGCATCATGCAGTCTCTAATTCAGGATAGTGGTGCACTTCACTATCATGACTTAGAAACTACTCAATGTGGTTAATGTGAACTTATTATTTTCATAATTTAACCTAATGCTCTGATACCAACTTTGTCACGACTGGAATCTAGACACGAGACCGGCGTCGTTGACCTCTCAGAGGTCGCAGACAGGCCTACTTACGTCATTCATACTTCATCTAGGTTAATTTTAGCGGAAAATTTTAAACTTTTTGTTTTCTTAACATACTTGTTAAACATTATTATCATTTCATAATTGTTCAGCATCAACCATCTAACATTAAGAGATAAGCAACTGAAAGAAGTAGTTCGATAAGTATTAAGTGTATAATTGCCAAAATGCCACCAATACAAAGTCTGAATAAAAAACAGGAAAGAAACGCTAGTGGAACATACTCCACTAGCTCAACTCTAAAACTATGCTAGAATGTAAAACAATAGCATCCTCGAAAGCATGAGGACCTACCAAACTCCGGATGAATGCTGACGTCCTGATAGCTACAACAATGATCTTGTAGCTCTATCGCCCACCTGTGCCTGCACCTAAAATAGTATAGATGTATCGGGTTAGTACACACTTGTACTAAGTATGGGTATATGCAAGCACACACCACGGACATGCATGAGAAAGAATAGTTCTTTCCTAACAACATGATTTTTGGAAATCAAGTCAGTGGACTTGCCAAATTGAGATTAGGAAAGTTAGTGAACTTTTCAAATTGAGATAGGAAGGTCATGCCATGAGAGTAACATGCATCATTATAAATATTGTATTGCACACAACACATAACATCTTCATATAGCATATATCATAGCACATAACATATAACACATAGCTTCTTTCGTATCATTCATTCTTATGGCATAAGACCTTAGAATCATGGACTTGACATTAAGACTTTCCAAAATGAGGGCTCAACATATGGGACCTCAACTAGGGAGTCTTCATTGGCAAACACAGAGTCTGCTTCATTCATTCATATGTACTTCATTTCATTTCATTCATAGGACAGTGTGAACACCAGCTATACCTACCAAAGGTTATCCTAAGACCCACTTGAGTGAGATATGAAGCGGCCGCCCATACAACCCCTTCACACACACCTAAGTGATCCTCAAGACTACCTAAAGAAAGATTATTCCAATTTTATTGATTAACTCCCTACCTAAAGTTACTCTAAGACTCACCTAAGTAAGACATGAAGATACCTCCCATACACCCTCTTCAAGTCTACCTAAGCAATCCTCAAATCTACTCTAGATAAGTACCTTTTCATTCACATTCATTAACTTAAGTCAATCAATAGTCATTAAGACACTTAAGAAACATTTCACATTATGGTCTTGGAAAAGACGTAGGGAAACCACATCCTAGCATCTTCAAAGCCTACTCATGCGATGTCTAGATAGCGTCCCATTCCACTACGTAAATGTTGTAGAACTTATCCAATACTAGAATGCATCCCACATAATTAGAATAGGCATTAACCGACATAGACCATACTAGCTAGTCATGGAATCCGGAGTCTACCCTACACCGATGGAGGGTGTTCTGCCGAGGGTAGAAGTAGGACACATCCCATGTAGGCACATGGTAAAGGAATATCAAGGGCTTCTTTGTACTCTATTATCCTTCTCAAGTAGAGCTACTACAACAAGTATATTCTCTCGGTGCTACCCATGTTCTCATAGAGTAAGTTCAATCACATAAGGGCATATGATAAGGTATCATCTCTTAGTCATTACCTAACCATAATGCACCTACCAAAGATGGGTCCTCTAGGGCTTCCACGATATTGTCAATAAGGATTGCTCAATGAATTTCTTAGAGATGGTTTCATGCCGTTCCGGCCAACCTACCCCTAAGTCCATCACTCACACAAGAAGGATACCATTACGGCTTTCAACTTAAATGATATCATAACCTTCTTTCTATATTGAAGGTTCCACATAATTGACCCTATTTACATATTCAAGGTCCTATATTAGTCATCCTTAGGAGGGAACAATCTTAGGTCTACCAATCCTATACTTTAATTCAACATTCATCCACACACATACAAGACAAAAGTGCTTAAGTCTACTAAGTCAATATGTCCATATTCATATACTTAGCATGTATCAAGTAGAGGGACATATTTTACGAATCAAGACACCCACATTATCATCTTATCACATGTACAATAACATTCAAGTAGCATATAAGGACAACTAGGTCTACCTAGCAAGATACACTAGCAATACAACTAGAAACATAACCCTAGTCTAGCATGATCACATATAACCAATTAGAACAGCTCATTCTTTTACTTTACACATATTCATGTGCATAAGCATACCTTACATTGATCAACTGCATAAGATATAACATGATAACATCACAATTCTTATAACAATAACAATAATACTGAGAAGGCCATGTTCATCACAATTATAGCACATAAACACCGCCATCATAAGTGGACCATACCAATAAACACAATTCAATACCTATACTACACAATATAGAGAGAACTAGGTCAACATACCACCATTCCATCATCAACACCACAATTTTAGCCCTCATAATCAATTCACTTCACCAAAGGCTCTTATCAATATCCATGCACATAATTTTAATCCGACATGAACCCAGACTAATGATCCAACAAGATAAAATATGAAAATGATCAAATGAAGGCAGACTAGATACAATTCTAACATAATCTTTACATATATCAATAGCCCAAAGTAATATACTCAAGAATTCAATACAATAGAGCCATGATCAAATTACCCATCTTATAGCAAAAATTAGGATTTCATGAATTGCATGGGTTCATGAGAATTTTGATCTAAAATCATCCAGTTAACATCAATTATATCATAAATCATTGATTCAAATCATTTTAGGCAAGAACCCGTGGCTAGAAGTCAAAATAGAAGTTCAGGCTTTGAGAAAGTCTTGGAAAAGGCCTTTGAAGTTTGGCTCCTTGAAGAAAGAGACTTATAGGATGAAACACCATAACTTGATTGATAATTAGCCACGAAACTTATGAAGATTCAATGGAGAAATCAAGTTCCTATCTTCAATCTTCCTTCAAGCTTCAATGGAGTTCTAGAGTATTCTATTTGGGGTTTTGGTTTTTTATTTGAAATAATGAACACAAATATAGTTTCTAGACTTATAAAGTCACTTAAAACACCCCAAAAGACCTTAAGTTTCTGCCGAATATATTTATAGAATGCTAAGTGAATTCCTAAACTACCCTTACATTAGCCGAGAACCTACAGGAAATTACAGGTCCCAATCGACGTGCCCATCTACGGGGCGTAGACCAGGCGACGAGTCATACTGGCAACTCTTGTTTTGGTCAGAGACCCATCTTTGAGGGCTTAATCTCACACGCCTAAGTGTGAATCAATGTCCCCCGTCGACTGGACCACGAGGCATCGTTTGGTAGTCGTAGATGGAGATTGTTTTGAACAGTTTTGAGTCACATGTTGGGTCCTCCTCAAGGACCCTTAGGATGGTTCTTGGGGAGTCGCTCCCGGACGTTTCTAACCCACATACGTATGTATAGGTGTTAGGAACCTTTTATATCAATTTGAACACAAACCAACACGTAAAAGATGCAAAGGCACACTAAAACACATAAGAACGTCTCAAGGCTAACTTTCGAACATCTTGGATGTTCTTAGACGTTTGACCTCCAAACTCTTTGAAACTCAACACACTGCCTCAAAACACTATAATTAACCATTTTAAGACTTTCTAAACTCACACATATTAGGCTCTAGCTTCACCTAGTTCATTTTAGTGGTGTTACAGTGTCGGGTTTGAAGAAAAGTCGAAAGGTTGAAACTTCCAGATCCTCTAGTAGCCGAGAACCGGCACAAAAATTTGGCAAAAGTCGGTGGAACGGTATGGCTGGAAATGGTTCAAATGTCAAAGGGAAGCAAAATATATGGGTGATGAATTTGTCAATGAGGTACAATTGCATTCCCAATTTGTTGCTATATATAGAAATATGAATGCATTAGAATTGTTTTTTATGTTTGATAATTCAGGAGATTGACATTTGACTTTTGTGAGAGAATTTTATGTTAATTGGTTAACATAAACAAAGTATAAGATGTGTGCCTGTGAGGGGAAAAAATGTTATGTTTTCTGCCCGAATTCTGAATGAGGTGTTTGGAACCCCTAGTTGTGATCATGATATGTGTAATAACTTGAAGGATAACCTCCTTATAGGGATATCTGAATTACTTTGTGTGGGATTGACTCGAATGCTAGGTGGAAGGGGAGTAAGGACACTTGGAAGCATAATACCCTCAATTTTGCTAATTTTTATCAAGTAGCTCGAGTTTGATTAAAAATAGTGTGTAGCGTGTAACTTCTTGCTAAACATTTGACCGATGTGACTTGGGATAGGGTGGTTTTAGTCTATATGTTGATGAAAGAAATGCCCATTATTGTTGGGGCTATTTTGAGACAGAATATGATGAAGCTTAAGAATAATTTGAGGTGGAGGTTCCATTATGGGGGACTGATTACCCATTTTTTGAGGGGTCATTAGATTGAGGAGGAAGAGATGGACATGACTGTTGGTAGGCACCCATATATGATGGGTTTGTTCATTGATCTTACTCACACAAAGGCTCTATACACATCTCATAAACGCGTCTTGTTGTCCCCCGACAGGAAAGCTCGCGATGAAAACGTTATGGCCAGTATGTTTTGTATGGAGGAGTTGCAGTTGCGCATTGAACGCCGCCCAATCACTGATGATGAAATGGAGGCCTTGGCAGAGCGTTATACTTTGATTGACAGTGCTGCCTTTCTATGTAACACTGGTCCCACTTTTTCGGAGATTTTTTATGATGTTGAGCCTACAACTGATAAAAGAATGGATGATGAAGAGCAAGATGACACTGTGGATGAGCAGAATGCATTAATGGTGCTTGATTGCGGTGACGACGAGGCCTAGAGTCCCCAAGGAGTTTTCCTACCTTATATTTTTTTCTACTTTTTCACTGAGGACAGTGCTTGTCTTATAGGTGTGGTGTGGGGTGTTCTCTGTGTATATAGTTGTTTATTGCTTTATCGAGTCTAGTTTTCAGTTTTTTGTTTAATTTTTTTTGTTATTTTCTTCTTCTTTTAGGTTCCTCTGAGTTTGTTTCGGGTACTTTTACTAAGGATTGTCCCTTTGAACCGAACAAGACTAGTTTACTGCTTTATCAAGTCTTAGAGTCATCCTAGGAGTGACAGTTCCCAATGTTAGATGGATGATGACCGTCTTAAGGGAAAATTAGTCATATATAGGAGTAGGATTGCAAAACCAACCTTGATCTTTTGAAGCTATGTCCCAATAAGTTAGCCAAACTTCATGGGTAGTTATACTTGGAAGAATGTAATGACTTGTTCACCTTTTAATTAGCATGTGTTCTTAAGTTTGACTCAAATATGAAAAAAATAATAATAATGGGCTTAATTATGTAGTAATAATGTAATGCAACTTGTATAAGCAGGTTAGTTGATATATCCTTATATGTGTCATAAGGCTAGGTGTGGTGATAATTGATTAGTTCTTTCTTCACTTCATATCTAGAACTTTCCTTGTATGTGTAATGAGTAGCTTGTATGACTTAAGAAATGTGAGTGAGGCACTTTTTTTAAAATATCCAATTATTGATTCTACTTGTATGCCTACCATAGAATTTACCTCTTGTGAAGCCCCATTGAGCCTTTAGTCTTGTTCATTTGATAAGCCGCATGATAAGTCGAAACTCATTGTTTGAGATACCAAGTCTTTTGATCCTTTTAAAGTTCTTAATGCACTTTGTTAAGAAGAAAGGGTTGGAAAATGAAGTTTGAATGAGATATGGGTGAATTGCTACATTGTGTGAAAAAAAGAAAATTCTAATTTTGGCCTGCTCTTCAATGAAAGTGTGCACCTCGACTAAAATCGAGGGTGGCTAATTTAGAACTATGCTCAAAACATTGGCCCTGATCCTATCAATGATCATGTGAACCTTACACGGATGCAAAATCTAGAGTTTGGGTTGCTAGTGCAAAAGCATTTGAGAAAATAAATGGAGAATAAATAAAGGTGCAAATATGGAGTAGCAAAGGAGGTCTATAGTCATGAAGTGTTTACTAGGAGAAAATAATAGTTATGAAGGATTTTTTAGGCTAAATGATAACATGTGCATTAGGGAGGAGTAGTCCCTATAATGATATCCAAATATTCGCTCCCTTACCTTAAGCTGACATTACAGCCAAATAAAAGTTTTCTTGATTTCTTTAGAGGTACATTGTGAAAGTTAAACTACACTATGCGCAAGCATATGGTATGTTGAGGAAAGCAAAAACTTTGTTTGTGAGAGTGAGTGATTATTTTGAAAAATAGGCCTTGTGATATTAACATTGCTTTAGTGAATGGTTGTACTAAAAACATAAATAAGTGAGGGAATCCATGACATGTGCGGGAGTGTCTAGTTGATGTGTTGGTATGAGTTGCATTAGCCCGGAAAAATATGAAAAGAGTCATTCTTTGAGCATGTGTTGTACTTGGCATATATGTTGAAAATTGTTGCATCCAATGTAAACTACAAGATCATGATTAAAAAGGTTTGGTTGATTTTAAGGTGAATTGATAAAGCCAAGGGTTATAAAAAAGAGTTGATAGTTTAAAGATTGTTGGAGGACATACAAAAGTCTAAGTGTGGGGTGGTGATCTTAGGCATATTTATGTGTCGAAGTAGTCAAAATGTGACCATGAATTGATTATATTTGAGGATGATCTTGATTTATTAGCTTGATTTTTGATATACTTGTGATGATGTTGCACTTACACACATGATTAGTGATTTCAAGAACTCTCGGATAAATAGGAGTTGGAATGAAGAAAGAAGGAGCAAAGACGGGAATAAAAATGGCTAAGTATGGAAGCACCAACGCGAGGCACACTACTACACGTGTCGCTCCAAGGCCTGCCGAAAAAAGTTGTTTTTGAGGTGCAATTCACCAAGGTCTAATGCTCAGAGCCATTCTTGAGGCACGATTGTGGCACGCCCAACCACGATGTAATTTAGTGCCATACGCAAAAGAGGCGCACCGCCCTATCAAAAGTCCAACTTTTCCAAGTTGTAAACATTGACTAGGAGTTCTAATTTGAGTAGGATTTGTTCATAACTTTATCTACAATTATGAATAGATCCTAAGGCCTTCATTGTTATATTTGTACATTTGTTTAGTGTGAAAGAGCAAGTAGTAAAGTTTGTAATCCTTTTAACTCTTCTATTTTTCAGATTTTGCATGGACAATTATCTTTTCTTGATTTCTACAAGCATGGGTAGCTAAACACCCTAGTTGTTGGGCTATATCTATGAATTGATTGTTAAATATGCGAGGCTTTATGAATTAATCTTAGGTTGTCAATTCAAATTACTTTTATATTCTTGTTTTAGTATTTCATTACTGGCCATCTAAATATAAATATAGTGTCTAATCTTAAAATCAATATGAGGAGAGATTAGATAGACTAGGGATCTTAGAGAACTCTGTCCACCCATTAAATTGAGGTGATCAATGTTCAGGAGTGACGCCCAGACGGACACCTTACTTGGTTATGAAATACGATGAAATATAAATGCTCGCCAGTTAGTTTATTTATCCCGCCTCAACAATGTAGTTAGATAACTAACTGGGGTATGCGATATGAGGTGTGTAACTCGGATCATACTATCAACACTATAAACAAGTAATTTGACAACTGTAGTAAGATCTAAGCTAAAAATATTATGCATGATATTAAGTATATGTTGCAGCCCTGGAATTTCTTTAAACTTTCTTGGAACATTATAGAAAAATCATTCATTGTTGTTTACTTCATTTAGTGCATAATTAGTCATAGTTAACCATAACTCATCAACTCTTGAATTAGTTACTTCCATCATTAGTTGCAGAATTAAGTGTTGAATATAAGTTGATCATAACTCCCTAAGGAACAATAACTCGTTTCTAAAAGAATCTACATTATTTGTGCAAACGTGTACACTTGCATGTAAACTGGGGAGCAACAACGCAAAATATAGAACTTCTGGAATGGATATGGGAGTTGATAAATATAGAATTCATCAATGGTTTACCAAGGTCTCAGAGGTAACATGATTATATTTGGATGACTATCGATAGAAAGACAAAATCAGTCCACTTTTTGCTAGTAAAGACTACCTATTCGGCATCAGATTATGATAAGTTGTATATTCAAGAGCTGGTAAGACTACTTGGAGTTCCGGTCTACATCATTTCAAATAGAGGTGCACAATTCTAGAAATCTTTTCAGAAAGGCTTTGGTTCAAATGTGAACTTAAGTACTGCTTTTCATCCTCAGACGGATGGTCAAGCAGAGTGCACTATTCATACTTTAGAGTATATGTTCAGGGCATGTTTGATTGATTTTAAATAGAATTAGGATGATCACCTACCTGTAATTGAGTTTTCCTACAACAATAGTTACAACTCTAGCATCAAAATGGCTCCAGATGAATCTTTTTATGGGATAAGATGCAAATCTCCTATTGGATGGTTTGAAGTTGGTAAAGTAGGGTTGTTAAGACAAGATTTAGTTCATCAAGAAATGTAGAAGGTGGAAGTGATCCAAGAGAGGTTGAAAATGACGTAGAGTCGTCAGAAACCCTACACTGATTTAAGAAGGAGTGCGTTAAAGTTTAAAATAGATGATTGGGTGTATTTGAATGTTTTACCCATGAAGGGTGTTATGAGGTTTAGTAAGAAGGAAAACTTAGTCCCCGGTATATTGGACCTTATAGAATATCCAAGAGGATTGACAATGTAGCTTAGTAGTTGGAGCTACCACAAGAGTTAGCAATGGTTCATCCGGTATTCCACATCTCCATGTTGAAGAAATGCATGTGTGATCCTTCATTGATTATACCAACTAAAAATATTGAGATCAAGGATAGCTTATCTTATGAGGAGATTGTGATTTAGATTATAGATCACCTAGTTTGAAAGTTGAGAACAAAGGAGGTTGCATCAGTCAAAGTCCTTTAGAGGAACCAATTTATTGAAGAAGCTACTTGGGAAGCTGAAGAAGATATCAAGAAGATATCCACGTCTTTTTGAATTGGGATAAAATGCAGACCAAGGTACTTATTTTCTTCTTAGTACTCTTTAAATTATGAATGAGCATGTTGTTTTGTTGCATTTGCTTGTTGGTTGTTTGAACTATAGCTTACAACCCTTAGCCTTGTAAGAGTAATGTCATTCCAGGATGAATGTTACCAAGGGGGAGTTATTATAACATCTCGCAACTAGAAAGAACTATAAAGGAGTTAAAAATATTGAAATAATTACTTTTGGGAAGTATATAGGAAGCCTAGAAATTTCTAAGTAAGTTAAAACTGAGATTCTATTCAACTTCAAAAGACCATAAATCCTAACTCAAAATGAGTTAGGTGTAGTTCTATATTTGGTTGGAAAGATCCTATTTTGAGTTCCTATGAGTCAGTTATGCCTTTCGAAGTTGGATTGTTAGATTAAGGAAAGTATAATCAGATTAGGGAAGGGTAAATTAGTATTTTCCTTACCTAATTATGTTAATTAGGGATTAATTGGGGTAAAACAAGATTTTTTGTCAGTTTAGAAAAGTTAGAATTCACGCTAGGGTTTGGACAAAAGAGAAAAGAGAAAGGAGAAGAGAAATCAAAAATCACCGAGAATGTTAAAGCATTACGTGTGGAATTCGTCGGGGTGACCCCTAAAAGGTATACGAGATCACATAGAGTTGGGTTAGTTCGCCCACGCACCAATCATGTTTCAATTTAGTGAAATAATGTTTGATTTGAAAAGAAATCCTTTTAGTTCGTGATGAAATTTGTTTGAATACTTGTGGGTTGTTTAGTTGAAGTTTCTTGAAGTTTGATTCATGTTTTTGGGTTATATTTTGGGTTGAATCTACTATATAATAAAGGTACTAAGTATCATAAGTGTTTGGGAAAGAACCATGGAAGTTTAGAGAGTTTAGAGATGAAAAATGGAGGAAAGTCAGAGATTTTCTGGGCAAGGGCTGGGGCACCGAGCTTGCCAGAGTGCCACAAACATTCCTCTGAACTTTTGCCTCTGGTGCGTCATGGCAGCCATAGAATCACAGAAATTTCTCTAAACTTTAAAGGCTGGAGCCCCGCTCTTCATAGAGTTCCAGGGACGCTAGTTCTCCGAATTCTTCCCCCATCTTTTCGTACTAGCTCCTTAGTAATGTACCTATGTTTCCTAGTTGATTTCAACACTCAAGGTTACATCTAAACATCATGAAATCATCCATAAACATGAGATCATGAACCTTATGTCCATAATCCAATTTAAGGAAAGTTAAGATCAAAGTCAAGACAAGTTAAGAGTCAAGTGGAGAAGTTAAGAAACAAGTCAAAGCAATGTTATATGGTTTTCAAGAGTATTTAGAAATGTTTTAATCTTGTTTTTAAGACTCCAGTTTCAAGTTAAGTAAAGAGTAAAGAGTTGAGTTCATTTCTTCAAAAGAGTATATCGGGACTATGTATTCCCAAAGAGTAAATGTTTTAACATTCAAACAAGAAAGGAAACTGAGATTTCCAAAGAGTCTTTAAGCTAGTTTTTTTAGAAAAAGTAATCGCTTTCTAAAAAAACAAAAAGGGAAACTTTGATTTCACATGTAGCCTTTGAGCTATGTATTTTAGAATAATCTCAAATCATAGAATAAGTATGTTTTAAAAATGTAAGAGCCACTATTTTTTAGTAGTGTTGAGCACCGATATGGGGGAGAGTTCATACAACTCACAACCCTAATAAACCATGCAGCCACCATGGGTAGAAAAGGGTAATACTTTTTAGATGATTCCTTTAGTGATTTTAGCATAGACTAGTGGATCCACTTAGTAATTCAGGTTCTATATTAATGACAAGGTATAGGATGACCCTGGAAACGCGAGGTAAAACGATGTATAATCACTATAGCTCTTAAGTGATGATTGTCAGTTAGAGAAGCTGACACAAAAGTAAAATGTATTTTATATACACAATTATTTGTACTTTTCAATACATCTCAGATATATATTGTATCTTTACATAGATACAGAGTTGACATCATGTTTGAAACATCTTTTCCTTATATTGCAGTTATTTTAAATTGCTTTATATTGAAGTGAGTTGAGTCCTGTAGAGTCGAGTTGAACCAGGTAAGTTTTTCGGATTTACCTTTCAAGCCTATGTATTATCTAGCATTCCAACTCGCATACTTGTACATTCAATATTTCAATGTCATTTGGCCTGCATCATATTATGATGTAGACACAGGTAACTAGGATTGCCATCCGGGACACCGTTGATCAAGTGTGCAACTCAGAGTTAGTTGGTGAGCCTCCTTACTTTCCATAGGTCATATTTCACCACTTGCTTTCTAGTTTTTAGTTATTAGGATGACTGGCGGTCCTTTCCAAACATCACTCTTTATTTTTAGAAGCTTCATAGACAAATAATATCAGTTTTAAGACATGAGTTGCCATTTTGGCTATGTTATTACTTAAAGTTATTTTTCGTGAGTTTTATCTCTCGTGTTTAAGTCTTCTGCTAAGTAAGTAAGCCTTGCCAAGGGTACGCTCGATACCAGCAATGGTCTTCAAATGGTAGTCATGCCCAGGGTGTAGGCTCGAGGGTTGATAGGATCAGGTCTTGTTGAGCCTTTGCCAACTCTTATTCCTCCAAAATAAGTAGGGCAGGGACCACCCCAACCAAAAAATGGGCTAGAGATTTCCCTAGACTTCTAGAAGGCTATCATTTTGTTATAAGTCATGCTAGGGGCATGCAGTACTACCTAACTCAGACTATACCAGTATTGTAGGTTGAGCCAGTAATAAGGAATCCAAAAATTGAGTTGCCACAAGAACATGTTCTTTCTCAATTATTTATCGGAGTCTGAGCTATGAAATTATATAATAAGAAGATGCTCAGGGTTTTGAGACATACTCCTCTAAGGTATTTGGAGTGGTAGGAGAGGATGCCCACGAGATTTTGACAACTATAAGAGAGTGTTTGTGTACTTTGGGGTTAGTATAGTTGAAAGGAGACGACATTAAAATGTATAAATTTGATGTAGCATCGCATCTAAAGTGTAGACCAGTTGAGTTAACTTTTTTGTCTTGGACTAAGTTTTCTAAGGTTTTCTTATGTATGTTCAAACTAAGGAGTGTAAATGATCTATCGGTGGATCAACATGATATGTTGGAGCAGGGCTCCATAATCTTATTGAGTATGAGCCTGATTTCATGACCTCTAAGTGCAAATCAATAAATAGTTTGTTTCTTTATCGATGGATTTAGGATACAGTTACAAATCAAGGAAGAGTCTACAACTTCATCAGGCACATGTTTCATAGATGCTGTTAATTATGCCCAAACCATAAAATAACTCAGTTGTGAGGTCCAAAGAGGCACCGATAAGAGCACTTGTCACAATGGCAATGCCATTGATTCCTATTCTAGGGACAAAGGTACCTATGATAAGCCTCACAAGTTCTATCAACACATAGGTCAATCTTGCCATTTTATCCAAGAGTCGCTCCATAAATGGTGAGTAGTATAGTATGGGTGATTCTAATGTAGGTCATAGTTCTTAAGATGTCTAGGCTCACCTCAATTCCTGATATAGAGAAATTAGTGGCCTAGATTGAAGCAAGGATCCATAATTGTGTCAATGTAACTGGAATGATTTTAGGAGCTCTCCAAGCATGCTACCGTGATTCTTCATAAAGAGAAGGAGAGATATGGTTACTTTATTTCTCATTTGAGGTTGATGTTTTTATTGAAAAAGAGTATCCCTTGAGTGGGCTGAGCTTTCTTCAATGTTGTTTGTCATGCCCATACTATGGAGAAGACTCATCGCAAGGCCTAAATGGTTGTGATAAGAGGGCTCATCACAAGGTTACCTACATTGGTTTCTAGTTTAGGGACATAAACTCTTTTATAGGATACTACCCTAATATATCACCACCGGATCAGTGTAGCCGCCCAGTCCATGGTAAGGATTGTAGGTTAATCACCAGAGGCGCAAGGAGGACCATGCGGAGGTAATGTAGGAGGTAGATAAATTTTCTAGTTAAAAGAAGGAGGTCATTTACATGTAGTTGTAATAACCCGGTCGACAAGTTTTTATTTATCCATAGATATTATTATTTTGTGCCTCCAGATTTAGACCCTTAGTCATTTTTATTGAGTTTAAAAAGTTGGTTTTTAATGTTTGACTTAAATTTTGAGAATTGGATTAGCTTTGAGTTTGGAAGGCTATGTTCTTAAGAAAGTGGTTTTCGGTGTCTTTTCGAGCTTCGCGTATCAGAATGGGATTTTTTTGATTCCATCAGTCTTAAAATGTGAAATCCGATAAATGGTAGATTTCGGTTTCTAGTTTCAAGTACTTTTAGGATTTGAGGTCCCAAGTGGTGAAATTCTAAAAATTTTGCCTTTGGGTTGACTTTGTTCAACATTTGGAGTTCAGATACTCGAATCAGGATTCTGAGAGTTTTGTTGGATTCGGTAAATAATTTTTTCCCTAGTTGGGATCTAGTTTGATTTTGAGAGGAACCATGTTTATTTTAGTCTTTTTAGGTGTAAGTTGGTTTCTTATAATTTTCACGAATTTACATTTGTGGTTTTTATGTATTCGGGGTACCGAACGAATCCCAAGGATCCTTCCAAAGTTTTGGAATTTGGCTGAAATTGTTGGTGTCTACTTTTCTTCTGCGAAGGCTAGTCCCTTAGGTGACCTTATTTTAAGTGATGGGCTTGTCGCTTAAGCGACCTTCACTTTTGCAAAAGAGACATCACATAACAGAAACCCATGTTTTTGGAAAGTTCATTCAAGCGATAACTGAGAGGGGTTTTGCTTCTCATTTCGGGGTTTAAGCCCTATCTCGCCATTTTTTGAACTTAAGGATCCTTTGGTGGTGAATTTTGAGGAAAGTTACGTACTAGATAAGTTGGGTAAGTGCTCTTGATACGAAACCTTAATCTCTGTGATTAATTTTAACATCAAAATATGAGATTTTTATTGGCAAATAATTTAATTTTTAAGAACCCAATATCTTTGCAAAAATGGAGTTTGTGAGTTGATTTCAAGTCTATTTCCAAATTATTTTCCCTAGGGAGTTCCTAAAGCATTTAGTGATGTTTTTAAGTATTAAATTTTAGATTCATACCTTATTTTGGATTACGTTTATTATGTTGATTGACCCACTATTCAAGAAGATTGATGGGGTATCATTTCCAACAATTTATTGTAATTACATGAATATTGCAGATTGTGTGGCTTCTAGAGGGGTTTATAAGGGGAAGACTCAACTATTAGAGTAGTTCTTGGTTGATTTAAGGCAAATGACTTCCTGAATCTTGTAATCTAGTTGAATTTTTATTCTTATTTTGTTTATTGTGTGTTGGGAGTAATGAAATGAGGTGAAGGGTTTAAATTGTCCACTTTTTATATCTAATTGAATAAAAAGGGGTTAAAATGAAAAAAAGGACTATGTGATAAACATGAGATATGAATTTTCTTATTGTAACCCTTATTTATTGAATGATGAAATGCTTGAAAGCATGATTGTTTACTTGAATTATATGATTTGATGTCTCTTCAATGTTGTGTGATATTGCTTGTATGCATTTATTGTAAAAAAAACACTATTAGGCATTTGATGAGTTATTATGTCAAAGTCCTTCCTATTGAAGGTTATTATGCCAAGATCTTTGCTGATGAGTGTTATCATGTCGAGATCTTTGCCAGTGAGTGATATTATGCCAATGACTTTTTCACTAAGTGCTATTATGTCGAGGTATTCTCCAGCGAGTGTTATTATGTTGAGGTTTATGCCAATTGGTGTTATTATTTTGAAGTCTTTGCCCGCGAGTGTGATTTTGTGGATTTCTTTGTCGGTGAGCTTTATAGAGTCAATGGAGAATGGTCTAACTTAGTGATGTTAACTGTGACTCCATACACTCTATGTTTATGCGTGACTTACTTGTGGATTGTAATTGATGTAGTTGTTATGTGTGCCTGAACTACTTGTCAATGCGATTGAATTATTTAATTGTTGAATGATGAATTTTAGGTCTATGAGCCATGTATTGTAAACTTTCTAGATTGGGATGATTTATGTGCATTTTATAGTTTTAGGAGGTTCTGTTGGAGTTTAAGGGGTGTTCAATTTCTAGCAATTTGCTTTGTTTTGTAGGTTGTTTGATGGATACCGTGTTGTCGGTACTCACCCCTTTGCTTTTACACTTATATATGTTCCGTGCCTGGATCTTTGTGATCTCCTTCTATTGATCTCGAGACTTGTCAAGGACTTAAAGAGGTACAAGCTTGACATTTAGAGGGCCCCCTCTTCCCTTTTCTTACACTTCGTTCTATATTAGAATCAAAGATTGAGACTTGTATTTATTTATTAATTTTGCACTTATGTATTTACTGGCTTGTACATGTGTTAACCAGATTTTGGGGGTTTTAATAATAGAATAAGTTTTTTGCTTTATCTTGTTCGTGAATTTCATGTTGTTGATTTTCTTTCATTTTCGTTGAGTTGAGGCTGACTTTACTTAGTGGGAGAAGGCATGTGCCATCACATCCATTTTTGGGTCGTAATACTAGCTCCAGGGAGGGCGGAGAATGAGTTATGAATCCTGTCATGACATGTAAGATACTTATTTTCTATTAGCCCTTTCTCAAATTTATTTGATCTGAGGTCTACATACTATAATATGTTTATTTATTATGCTTCCAATCAGAACTTGCTTTCTGAATATCTATCAACATGGTTAGTGATTCAACCTAATGGGTGAGTATTTTGTAGTGGATCAAGTGTATAGAAAATAATTCGTTACTATTTGATCGATAACGTCATCGAAGACACTACTTCTAATGCAGTGTTGACGATCATACCGTGGTATAGTAACCTAACTAAGGGCTGGGGTCATTTCCACAAGGAGTGGTGGTGAGATAGTAGGAAAGTAAAATCTAGTTCTAACTAGTCGTAGATAAAAATATCGTTGAATAAAAACATAGTAAATCAAAGATAGGGTGATGCAAGCGTCAATTATCGATGGAGGTTTGTCACATGTAAGTAAAAATAGCAAAAATAACACAAGAGATCTAAATCTAGAGAGTCGGATTCTTGGGCTGTGATTGGAATAAGGAATAAACAAGATTATTGGGTACATGCTTTTGATAGAGAATTCATAGAGTAATTGGAACTAGGCTAGACTTTAAGGGGGATAAGCGCTCTCTCGAGCAACTTACCATGATTCAAATAGTTTCCTCTCAAACACCCACTTGCCGCATGAAGTACAACCTCCGCCTTAACCCACTCACTCTCTCAAACTGAGTGTGTGGTGTGAGACTAGGGTTCACTTTATTGAGCTGAATCACATGTCGACCCACTCCCACTGGCCATCAATTTAGTAGTCTTAGTTTACCTACCCTTCTCTCTCTCGCAAGATGGGAACACATATATGAGATTATATTTTCAACTACAACCTCATTAGATTCATCCACAACTACTAAAAGAAATCTCAATGAAACCATGACTAAACTCTCATAAAGAAAGACCCAACAAGTAGGTTACACCATATTCACAAAATCACACCCCAAGAATTGGTGTTTTAGATAGACAAGAGTAAAAGATAGAAATGTATACGAAAATGAGCTTACATTCAAGTGTGTATGAAGATTTAAGTTTTGTTACATCCCAATAATGAAAAAAATTAAACGATCCAAGTTCAAATCCTTGGAGATGAAAACCTTTGAATCTTCAAGTTCTTCTCCAAAATCCCTTTAAAACATAGAGCTCAAAAACTACGATAAAAACAGGAAAAATTCTAATAATGTTTGATCCTAAGATAAAATACTCAACAAGTAATTATAATTTTCAATGATTAGTGCTGCAGCTGGACGCTCAGCGTAGTTAGTCAGAATAGCCGATCAAATCGGTGATTCACCATTTGGTAACTTCATCGTCGTCTTGTACTTGGCCCAAATATCTTAATGTTTTTTTTATCATTGTCAAGAAGGTACTGCTTCACGTAATGTTTCAGTGAAGCGCCAATAGCTACTTTACACCGCCAATTTGATTCTTTCCTTCACGGCTCAACATACTTGAACAAAGGGCGATCTTTAGACCTATAAGTGAGTCGCCAAGCTGAGTCGGTATCCTCAAGACTTCATTTATTCATTCTTTTCATCCTTTTTGCTCGTTTTAGCCAAGTATAGTCCATGATCTACCTAAAACTCAAAATACCTTAAACCCAAGGTTATTCATTACTAATTGAGACAAAACAAGCAATTAAGAAGACTATTTCAATAAAAATATAGCCCTAAATGAGTCGAATCTGTGTACTCATCAACACCCCCAACTTAAACTTTTGTTTATCCTCAAGTAAAACTCAAGTTCAGCAGTTCAAAAAGGATGTCTGGAAAGTTTTACGAACTTCATGGAGTAATCCCTAACTGACATCGAGCCCTGCTTAAGGTTGATAAATTCCTCAACCTTAGCCTCCCTCATCTCCCTGGTGAAGAATCTCTCGAGGAAGGCTGTCTTAAACAGCTCCCACGTGACCGGAACTCCGCCCAAAGCTCGTCTATCCTGCTACATCTTGCACCAAGACTGTGCAACATCCTTGAGATGATAGGAAGCCAGCTCAGCCTTCTCAGTATCTGTGGCCCCCATGGCCAGCAAGATCTTATGTACCTCATCCCTAAACTCCTGGGGATCCTCTGAAGTCTTGGACCCTGTGAAAATCGGAGGATTCATCCTCGTATAATCCCATAGACTGTCTGCCATGCTACGTACGGGTGGGTTCTCCCGCTGAACATCCTCTCTGTAGGCCTGGGCCTTCATAGCCTGGGACTGCATAGTGATGGCTTTAGCCATCTGAGCCAGAGCGGTCCGCACCTCCGCATCAGTCAACCCAGCTGGGTTAACTGGCACGGCTACTCCTTCAGCTGGAGCCTGGGGTGGAACTTGATTACCCCCAGCAGCTGCTTCTCCTCTCCCCTGACCGGCGTTCCTTCTAGTGTTCATTTTCTGAAAAGAAATAAGAATTGATGTTAGACACGCTCATAACACCAAGAAATCAGACATTAGCAAAAGGCACGATAATATCAGAAGAAGGGAATTTTTCTTACGCATCATGCAGTCTCTAATTCAAGATAGTGGTGCACTTCACTACCATGACTTACAAACTACTCAATGTGGTTGATGTGAACTTATTATCCTCGAAATTTAACCTAGGGCTCTTATACGAACTTTGTCACGACCGGAATCTAGACCCCAGACGAGACCAGCATCATTGACCTCTCAGAGGTCGCAGACAAGCCTACATACGGCATCCTTACTTTATCTAGGTTAATTTTAGCAGAAAATTTGAACTTTTTGTTACTTAACATTCCTATAAGACATTCTACTTACACTCATAAACGTTCACAATCAACCATCTAATATTAAGATCATCAAATGAAAGAAATAGTTCAATACTGCATTAAGTTTATACTTGCCAAAATGGCACCAATACAATGTCTGAAATAAAATGAGAAAGAAACGCTAGTGGAACATACTCCACTAACTCAAACCTATATCTAAGCTAGAATATAATGGGCAAGCGTCCTCGAAAGCATGATGGCCTACCAAGTCCGGATGAATGCTCCACGTCCGGATAGCTTCAGCGTCGACCTGTAAGCTCTAACGTCCACCTGCACCTGCACCTAAAAATGTAGAGTTGTATGGGATTAGTACACACTTGTACTAAGTATGGGTATATGCAAGCATACACCAAGGACATGCATGATTAAGAAGAGCTCTTTCCTGTCGATATGAATTATGGAAAGTCAAGTCAGTGGACTTGCCAAATTTGGATTAGGAAAGTCATGCCATGAGAGTAACATGCATCATCATACTTATCATTTTGCAAACAACACATAACCTATTGCACATATCATATCACATAGTTTATATCATTCTTTCATATGCCATGAGACCTTGGAATCATGGACTTGACATTAGGACTTCCCAAAATGAGGGCTCAACATATGGGACCTCAACTAGGGAGCCTTCTTTAGCAAACACAGAGTCTGCTTCATTCATTCATACGTACTTCAGTTTCATTCTTTTCATATACTAGTGCAACCACCAGTCATACCTAGGATGTAGTTTAAGACTCTCATCGGGTTCGTTGTGCAATGAACAAGAATAACCTAGTGCTATTACTTAATGTCTAGCTCACCTCTTGATTATTCTATCCTAACACCTTTGGTATCGTTCATTTCATTAGGTGTATTCTTTGAGGCTGGCCTCATTCTTTCTTTGGGAACTTTAACCTTAACCGACATAGATCATGTGAGCATCATGCAATCTAGTGTCTGCCCCACACCGAAAAGAGGTGGAATCACCGGCCAAAGTGACTCGAACATGCTAGCGTATATAGGGAGTCGAACCCTGCTAGATCCCTATATTGGCAGTATAGGTTAAAAGACTAGGAGATATAAGGTGACCCATACCCGGTATGCTGGACAGTCTCATCTCATGAGAGTTACGTGAACCTCCACCCTTCTAGAAGGAAGGCATCACCGCTCATAGCTAGCCTATCGGTGCTCAGTATAAAGTTCCATTACATTCAACTCATACATCATGGAAGCTGGCTTCTAGCATGAGGACATCATATCTCATTAGATAATTCCTCATCTCATCATTAGTATTAAGTATGCATTAACTTCAATACTTTAATTAGAGTGTTCATAGAGACTGGTCTCTTCATTAACTTTACACACTCATAGGTGAGTATGTTTTGGTAACATTTACTTAGGCTCATTTGAGATTGCTCTCATCTTTCACATTAGCCTCTTATCACGTTGTCACCACATTCTTTAACTTTAGCACATTTACTCTTCATAATTACTCACCACTTTACGTGAATGTTCATTTCATCGTATGCCAATGCACTTGGCTCTTTAGTGTGTATCACACTCTTACTTGACCCCTCTGGGGTTTCATTATCTCATCACATAATATCTTAGGTTCACTTACTTTTTAAATGTATGCTAGACTTATGAGTCCACACATACAAGCCATGAGGCTTCATTCATAGTTTGTCTAAGTGATTAATATTTACCCAAGATTATGTGGTACAAGACTTATGCATCTTGTAGGTATGCCAAGATATTGATTTCGATCTTTAGAGGCATCATTCATTAAATATTTGTTTAGTTATGACTTATGTGTCAATACGGAATCGGGAAAGGGAACTCGATTTCGAATTCCATGGGCAACACTTAATCTTATATTAAACTTGGTGATTGCATTTTTCATATTTGGGGGACCCTAGTTCGATCCCCATCAGCCCCATAATATTTCCTTTCTTTTTCTCCTCTATTTTTCGTCCAAGGCATGGAGGTTGTGGGATCAATCCCCCACAAGCTCATTCTTTTTCTCTTAATTTATCTTTTAACTTTCTCACCTATCCAAGAGGTTGTGGGTTCAATCCCCATTCACCTCATTTTATATTTTCTCCTTTATTTTTCTCCTAACTCTCTCATCTATTCAAGAGGTTTTGGGTTCAATCCCCACTCTCCACATTTATTTTTCTCCTTTATTTTTCTCCTAACTCTCTCATCCATTCAAGAGTTTGGGGGTTCAATCCCCACTCTCCACATTTATTTTTCTCCTTTATTTTTCTCGTAACTCTCTCATCCATTCAAGAGGTTGGGGGTTCAATCCCCACTCTCCACATTCATTTTTCCTTTCATTTTTTTTCATGAAATTTTTATATAATTTACATTTGGTGAGGTCTTGTGTTCCATTCCCAACGACCTCATAATTTAAAAAAAAATTAAAACATAGTCATTTTTCTCACCTCTTGGCCGAGACTTCAAATTTCCATCAAGCTGGAAATTTGGTCTCTTCCAATTCATTTTTCTCTCATTCTTTTGATGATTTTTTTGTAGCATTTTGAGTGATATTCAGTCAGTCACCTTAACCTTTTATGAACATCACGTTTTTTAGCATTTTTACACACGCAAAACACAATATTTAACATACAAACTTCAGGCAGCAAACATAGTCAAATATTGAGCACATATATGCTCAAAACAGTCCACTTAATACACTTTTTCGGAATATATTTTTCATCCTTTACATGATTTTCTACCACACATTCAACACATAATCACAACCAGACCTAACATTATCTACCAGAAGACATACCAACGCATGCTTTGAATAATTCAGAGGATCTAATGACAGGGGCATGCAACGGGGACAACCTTAGTCTTTCAATCGCGATTTAAACTGAACCTTAAGGGTCTCTTGGGAAAGGGACCAAGAGAGAAGAAAACCCATACCTTAATGTCATTCAAAATCTGTTTAAATGCTGCCAATTTACCACAAAACCAAGCCTCACCACCGAAACTTCAAGCAAAATCCCGTCAAGAACTTGTTGTTGATTTTTGTTTTTACCTTAGTTTTTCGTTTGAATTTTTGTGTGTAAGTTCTTCAAGTGTGAAGAACTTTGTTTTTTTCTGATTTTTCTCTTTTAATGATGATGAGAACATGAAAGAGATGGGGGTGGGTTTTAGACGTGAAAGAGAGAGAGAGAGATGTGAGGTAGTGTTCCCTTAGAACTAGGACTTTTAGGCAAGACTTAGTCAAATAAAATATATTAATTAATAAATAATAATTAATAATAAAAATCTGACTTTCCTTTTTCTTAAATCAGCAATTAAATATCAATTAATTAAATTAATTCACCAAATTAAATAAGTCAAATTAAATCATTGCTCCCACCTAGGTTCGAACCAGGGTGAAGCAAGATTTTGCTCAAAGGGCCAATTTCGTCCCTTTCTCCCCAAATTGCCCCTCCACCATATTAAATAATTAATTAATTAAATATTTAGGGTAATTAAAATACTACCCCTAGCCTGTAAAAGACTATTTTACCCCTAGACCCTCCAAACTTAAGATTACCCCTTTTTAAGTCAGGTTAAGACTCATCCGGGTAAATCTTCATATTCGGGTGCCCTACATGGCTGGACCCAACCTTTTCTAGCTCAACTAACTCACCAAGTTGGTTGGCTTGGCTGTTGCAAGGGTTCAGAGGTTTGGTTCTACGCGCATCAATCAGTGTGAACCCGGTCTAATCGTATGCATTCTAGACACTTTAAGCATTACTTCGCATAGTTATTTTCGGGTTGTTACATGAACTTTCTCGACTGTCATTTTCTTTTCACCACACCCTCAACTTATGCTTTTGGCCTAACTTGACTATACTATAAAGCATAAATATAGAAGATTACGGGTAAACGTTTAAGAGAGGTTATGTTTTTTTAAACTTTATTTCAAAGAAAGGTAAAGGTCAAGGGGTGTTCAAGAAAGGTTCACACACTCAAAAGGTAGGTCACAAAATGCATATGTCTTGTATGTGTGTATGTTCACTTAAAGGTTGTTTCTTATACTTATCTTATGAGGTTTCCTTTTAAAAAATAGAGCATGAAAGCATACTTTAAAACAAATGTCCTTTTAGCATGGTTTTAATTGCATGTCACCATACTTAGTGCATTCTAATGTACTAATTCAATATATTGTCTTATCTCTAAAGGTGTAGGTGTCAATTGAGGGGATTCATTTGAAGTGAAGCTTGGATATTAGCATCCTTTCAAGCAAGTTGTGGTATGTCCTCAATTGCTTCAAGGACATAGCTATGTTTACCTTTTCTATTCGAAAGACATTGTATTAGACTTTGATATTTCTTTTTTATTGATGTATGGGATGTGACCCAATATATCGTGTGTCTAAGATGTCTACAAAGAGGCTTAGCATTTCCTATGGTTTCTATAGAAGTGGTTTTGAACTATGATTCTATGTTGTAATTTTTTTAATTCTGCACTACTTTTCATATATATATATATATATATATATATATATATATATATATGATGAACGATGTCAAAGGACTTGTATAAGACCTCCGAGAGATCGAATATGCTGTACCACGATTTGAGAATATTTCTTCTAGGGTATACTCTCGTTTCCTGACAATTACATTCTTCACTTTAGGAGCCATAGACACTTGTTAAGAAGAGAAAAGTATAGAAAAAAATAATAAGAAAAAAATAATGGAGGAGGGGGTTGGTTTGGACAGTGGTGGTGGTGGTGGTGGTGGGTGGGGGGGAATACATGTGAGAATGGAGAAGAAAAGAAAGTGGAGAAGTGTTTGATTTATAGTGGGTGGTCTGGAGAGGAATGGTTTGGAAAGTTTAATGTTGGATGGTAATGGAGGAAGTAGGATGTTGAAGGAAAAAGAAGAAGAGTTATGAGAGAATTGGGGGTTTATATCGTGGGAATGGGGGAAGAATTTGGTATTTGGGGGGTTAAACCCATAATCTTTTTTAAAAATCTAGGCGTTAGGGCGATGATGGGGCAGCACGCCTCTATTGCGCCTGACCAGGTGCTCTGTCCGTCATGGCTTGGCACAGCGCACCCCACAGTGTGCCAGCCTACAAGCATTAGGTGCGATGGCAGGGTGACGCGGCCGTATCACGCCTAGAAATCTTCTCTGAGGTTTTCAGGCAAGCGCCGCGCCTGCCAGTGCGCCTGGTTCAAAATTTTCTTTTACTATTAAAAACTAAGTTCCAAATAATGAAAGATTCTGAGCAGCTAAAACTAACGTATAATTTAAGAATTTAAACTATGCAAATAACCGAAATTCAAAACTAAAGCAAAACTTATCTATTATACCTTATGCATGGTTTCCTCCCGTGTAAAGCTTGATTTAATGTCGCGGCACGACACAACTTAGATCATTCATTATATAGCTCTAGAGCCTCCCGATCCCGATCCAAATCTTTACCCGATCCAAACATCAAAGATTTCCACCTCCAAGATATTGTTTAGGGGCATCTCATGCCTTCTTGAAGTGGTACCCAATCTTTGGCACCTATGACAAATCTTCACAAAAGAAATAGAACCTTTTAACAATGAGGGCCAAAATAAATCAGATAAACTCAGCCTCGGGAACACACCTTCTCACTACCAGGTCTACACTTTCTTGAACAAGAATTATTCATCCTAGCTATAGAACTTGGCATCATGATTAAGCTTTTACTTTGGTTGGTTGGTTGCATCCGGAGTATAATCACCACTTACTAAAACGTTAACAATGTATGCATACCATGGCACTTGAGAGATGTCTAATGCCATTAATTGTTTATCCAGAAACTCTTCCTGCATTTGCTCACCCTCATTGACATGTTTAAAATCCTCCATGTTGGATAAGTGATAGGCTATTTGGTTATTTGTTCCTTTCCTATCATTGATCTGAAGGTTAAATTCTAAGAGTAGCGATATCCATCGAATAAGCCTTTGTTTAGCATACATCTTATTAAATAAGTACCTAATAGCTGCATGATCATTAAAAGCAATCACCTTCGTACCTACGAAATACGATCTGAGCATGTTTAAGGCGAATACTAAAGATAGAATCTCCTTCTCAATCACCGTGCAATTAGCTCGTGTAGAATCAAGAGTCTTGCTTGCATAATAGATTGAGTGGAACACTTTGTTCTTTCTGTGTCCCAATACTGCATCCACCGCTACATCTCTTGCATCACACATGATTTCAAATGGTAATCCCCAATCAGGAGTAATTAAGACGGGAGCCTCAATTAAGTTCCTCTTCAACATCTCAAAAGCACTCAAACACAATCCATCAAAGTCAAACTTCACCTCCTTCTCCAAAAGACTGCACATGGATCTTGCAATCTTGGAAAAATCCTTGATGAATCGCTGGTAAAAACCTGTATGGACAAGAAAACTACGCACCCCTTTTTCTAGAAATGTGAGGGGGCAATTTCTCAATGACTTCTACTTTGGCCTTATCAACTTCCAAACCAGATTTAGACACTGTGTTTCCCAACACTATCCCCTCTCTAACCAAATAATGACATTTCTCCAAGTTTAGCAGTAAGTGGGTGTCTTCACATCTAGCAAGTACCTTGTCATGATTTTAGAGACATACCTCAAATGACTTCCCAAAGACTGAAAAATCATCCATGAACACCTCTACAAAGTCTTCAACCATGTCATGAAAAATATCCATCATACAACTTTGAAAAGTCACTAGTGCATTGTAAAGTCCGAATGGAATGCATTTGAAAGCATATGTGCCATAAAGATAAGTGAACGTGGTCTTTTCCTGATCCTTGGGTGTAATCAAGGTCTAGTTGTATCCAAAATACCTATCTAGGAAGCAATAGTACTCCTGCCCTGGAAGTCGGTCAAGCATTTGATCAATGGATGGAATGGAATAGTGATCTTTCCGGGTACAATCACTTAGTTTGCGGTAATCCATACAAATTCGCTACCCGGTAACTATACTAGTAGGAATCAATTCATTCTTTTCGTTCCGTACCACAATCATACCTTCCTTATTTGGAACACATTGTACCAGACTCATGCACTTACTATCGGATATTAGGTACACAACTCCAACATCTAATCACTTTATAACTTCCTTTCTTACCACTTCTTTCATCAAGAGATTTAGACGCTGTTGATGTTGTGATTTGGGTTTGTGGTCCTATTCCATGTAATTCTTTGCATGCACAATGCCGTACGAATCCCTTGAATATCATCCATCTTCCATCCAATTGCTTTCTTCCGTCGCTTCAATATCCTAAATGCCCCATCAACAAAAATACAGACAATTCTGCAAAAATTATAACAGGAAAAGTTTCATTAGTACCCAAATAAGCATACGTTAGCTGAGCTGGTAGGATATTTATTTCCAACTTAGGGGCTTCTTCTATCGATGGCTTTGGTAGAGGGGCCAACTCGCGATCTAATGACTCCCCTTGAGTCCTACGAGTGTCTACTACAGCTAGATTTAGGCATGATTCAATCTCTTGAGCTTCAGTATCTCCGTCTAACTCATGACCCCCTAACACTTTCTCTAACGGATTTGCAGGAACAACTACTTGTGATTCTACTATGCAATAAACCACAGTAATACCAGACAATTCTTTATAAATAGAAGGCAATTTTAAAGCGCGGTAAATATCAATAACTTGAACATTATCATGTGCCCTCATAGTTAGTTGACCAGCTTCTACATCAATCAGTGCCCTACCTGTGGCTAAGAAAGTTCGTCCCAAACCGAATGGGACTTGAGAATCGGGTTAAAAGTCTAAGACCACAAAATATACAGGAAAAATAAAAGAACCTACTTTCACTAACACATTTTCTACCACCCCCCTCTAGCCTATCAATGGATCTAACCACGAGATGGAGAATAACAGTGGTTCTTTTTGGACTACCCAATCCAATATTTTGATACAATAATAAGTTCATCAAATTTATACTTGCCCCCAAATCACCTAACCCTCGGGCATGAACACTTCACCCAATAGTAATTTACACAGTAAAATTACCTCGATCTTTTAAATTTTTGGGCAATCTATTTTGGGTCCTTGAGTTTTACTATTCAATAAGTGCCAAAGTTTCATACTCTTTGAGCCTCCTCTTGCTGGCCACAATGTCCTTAACCTATTTGGCATACTTCGGGATACCCTGCAAAATGTCTACCAAAGGTAGATTAATGTGAACCTGTTTAAGGAGAGAGAGAAACTAACCAAAGCATTCATCTTCATTCTTCTTTTTGAGCCTTTGTGGGAACGGAGGTGCTAACTGCTTTTGAGGCATATGTCCCTCAAAATTTGAGCTTTTTACTAGCTCTTCCACTTTCTTTGCTTTGGTATTTACCTCAGTGTCTCTCTTCTTTGGAGCTAGTTCCTCTAACTACATCCCACTTCTAGTGCTTACCGCATGCAATTGCTTTGAGTTGGGCTCAGTATCACCTGGAAGCCCACTTGGGGATGCAAGTTCAAAGAATAAGCCACTTGCGCAACTTGTTTCTCTAAACTCATTTGGGACATTTGGATGTTTCTAATGTTCTCATCTTGCATATCTATTATATCACTTAACTTGGTCCTTATTTTAGTCATGAGCTTTTGGTATAGTTCTTCATTGGTCATCCCCTCTTTGGTTGCACTAGGATTTATACTTTGGCTGAGATTTTTGTATTGTTGCCCTGCCCCTTGGGTACAATATTGATTTTCCCCTTGTGCTTGATTTTGGTTTTGGTTCCCACCCCATTAGAAGTTAGGATGATTCCTCCAACTAGGGTTGTAACTATTACCATAATTTTTTTTGCCTTGGCCTCTTTTTGCATTTCCCTCATAATTAACATAATCTGGATTTGCCTTGCATTTCTCAGTGTCATGGGTTCCACTACCATATACCCCACACCAATTTTCTGCCTGTTGTACCATGTTTACCGGTGCCTGACTTAGAGCCCGTTTGGATGGGCTTACAAAAGTAGCTTTTACAAAGTATTTTTGAAAGTGCTGGAACTTATTTTTAAAATAAGTAGTTATGTGTTTGGATAAAAGTGCTAAAGTTAAAAAAAAGTTGTTGATGTATTTGGCAAATAAGTGCTGGTAAATACTTTTTTTAATCAAAATATCTGAAATACCCTTAAAAGTTGTTAACATGATAAAAATTGATTAATTTAATAATAATAATAATAATATATAATATATAATAATAATAATAATAAATAATAATAATAATAATAAAATAATATGAAAAGAATAATAATAATAATATATAATATATAATATATAATATATAATAATAATAATAATATATAATATTTAATATATAATAATAAAAATATATAATATATAATATAAAAATAATAATATATAATAATAATAAAGAATAATAAAATAAATAATAATATAAAATATATAATAATAATAGTATATAATAGTAATAAAGAATAATAAAAAATATAATAATAATAAAAAGCTAAAACAATATTAATAATAATATATAATAATAATAATAATAATAATAATAATAATAAATAAAATAATAATAATAGTATATAATAATAATAAAGAATAATAAAATAAATAATAATAATAATAAAATAAAAAATATTAATAATAATAATATATATAATAATAATAATAATATATAATAATAATAATAAAATAATAAAATAATAATAATAAAAAAATATAAATAATAATAATAATAAATAATAATAATAATATAACAATATGAAAATAATAATAATAATAATAATAATAATAATAAATAATAAAATACATAATAATAATAATAATATACAAAATATTAATAATAATAATAATAAATAATAATAATAATAATACATAATAATAATAATAATAATACATAATAATAATAATAATAATAATAAAAAAAAATAATAATAAAATAATATGAAAATAATAATAATAATAATAATATTTAATAATATATAATATATAATAATAATAATAAAGAATAATAAAATAAATAATAATAATAATAAAAATAAATAATAATAATAATAAAAATAAAATAATAATAATGATAATAATAATAATAATAGTAATAATAATAATAATAATAAAGAGTAATAAAATAAATAACAATAAAAACAATTAATAATACTAATAATTATAATAATAATAATAAATAATAATATATTATTAATAATAATAAAAAAATAAAAATAAAAGAAATAAGGGCAAAAAGGAAAAATATTTGGTCAACTTAAAAGAGTTTTTAAGCTAAAAAAAAAAAGCACCCTTCCCCAGCTTTTAAAAGAGTTTTTGGCTTAAAAAAAGTTGTTTTTTAACTTAAAATAAGTCACTTCGAGAATTGCCAAACACTTAAATAAGTCAAAAACCAGCTTTTAAGTCAGTTTTACCAGCTTTTAAGCTAATCCAAACAGGCTCTTAGAGCCAACTGTTTAAATTGTAAGGCCTTGCTATGTTGCATTGAATCTAGTTTGGAATTTATGGTTGCAGCTTGCTCTATATTGAAGATCCCTGCACCCTTTTGGGAGATGGTTCTAGACATTTCCCCCTCTACCCTTGGTTCCTTTCCAAAAGTTGATCAAGTAAATTGAAGAACTCTTCACCTTTTATGGATAGGTTCTGTTCACTTGCTGCACTATTAAGAAGAGCACGAGCATTATATTCTAAACCCTCAAAGATAGTGTGAGCTAGTACCTCATAAGTTTGCATGAGTGTGGGAAAACATTCAACATTTATTTGAAGCGTGCCCATTCTTGGTACATGTCTTCCCAATGCTTTTGAGCAAAGATTATTATCTCACCCCTCAGCTAGGTCGTTTTCTTGGATAGGAAGAATCGACTCAAGAACTTCTTTGTTAGGCAATCCAATGCAGTGATGGAGTTTGGTTTTTCAGAGTCTAACCACCGCCTTACAGCTCCTAGCAATGAGTATAGGAACAATTTTAGTCTCACATAGTCCGGTGAGACTCCAATTGGGATGTATGTATCTGTATCTATGAAACTCCTAAGATTAATTTAAGGATCTTCATGGGGGAGACAGTGAATTGCCCATTAGAATGAAAGATTCGTACCATATTCTGCATTAGTTCAAATCTACCTCCTGGTGGAGGTTTCATAATACTAGATTCCAAATTGGCAGAGAGTGGACTGCGACATCTCGCAGTGGTATCGCTGGGATGATAGGAACTTGAAGGGGTACTCCTTGCTTATTTAAGTTATCTCTGTTTCTTAAGTTCCCTGGGTTATTCAAATTTTCCGGATTATCTGGGTTGTCAGGATTATCATTGTTACTATTTCCCAAAGGTCCTAATACTAATTCTCCATGAAGTGTCTGGTTAGCAATTTTTGTACGCTCACATAGGACTCTTTCAAGTTTGTTGTAAGGTTCGACAAGGTCTTCTTTCCGAGCCAACCCTGAAATTAGATAGAAAGGTGTTCGTCTTGGTGTCACTCCTGAACACTAATCACCTCAAGTTAATGGGTGGACCAAGTTCTCTATATTTAGTTGTCTATCTAATCTCTCCTCAGGTCGATTTGAAGATTAGACATTATATTTATCTCAAGATGGCAAGTCAAGATATACTAAAACAAGAATATAAAAGTAATTTGAATTGACAACTGAAGATTAATTCATAAAGCCTCACAAATTCAACAATTAATTCGTAGCTACAACCCCAGAACTAGGGCATTTTGCTACTCATGCTTTAAGAAATAAAGAAAAGATAATTGTTCATGAAAAATCCAAAAAATAGAAGTGTTAAAAGGATTACAAAGTTTACTTCTTTCTCTTTCACACTAAACAAACGTCCATCATCCTTAGGATCTAATTATAATAGTAGCTAATGTTAAGAACAAATCCTACTCAAATTAGAACTCCTAGTCAATGTTTACAACTTGGAAAAATCAAACTTTTGATAGGGCGGCACGCTATGATCATGCCTGACATTAAATTACTTCATGGTGCGGCACACCACAATCGCGCCTCAAGGATGGCTCATAGCGTTAGGCCTTGCCGCTTTGCGCCTAGTGGTGCGCCTTAAAAACATCTTTGTCCGGCAGGCCTTGGCGTGGCGCGCCTCGCCTAGGTGCTTCCATACTTAGCCATTTTCATGCCCTTCTTTTCTCCTTCTTTCTTGGTTCCAACTCTAATTTCTCCGATAGTTCCTGCTATCACTAATCATGAGTGTAAGTGCAACATCATCACAAGTATATCAAAAATCAAGCTAATAACTCAAGATCATCCTCAAACATAATAAATTTGTGGGCACATTTTGAGTACTTAGATATATAAATATTCCTAAAATCATGCGCCAAGACACTGGGTATTTGGTTATCTACTTTAACTTGTTGGAAATTTGGACACTTAGCAACAAATTCGCCAATGCCTTTCTTCATGCTACTTCACCAATACACCTCTCTCAAATCGCGATACATCTTTGTGGAACTTGGATGAATGGAATATCTGGAGCTATGAGCTTCCTCCATGACCCTCTCTTGATATCCTTCCAACATTGGTATGCACAATCTACCTTGATATCTCAATACATAATCCCCCCCCCCCCTTTTTTCAAAAGATAATACCTTTTCCTTATGAAAATTTGCCTACAATTAAAGCAAAATAAAATATTGGTCTAGCTTTTCTTTCACTTTTGACAATAATGATGAATCATCTCCATTCTTTACCATTATTCCTACTTCTGTGGAATCGATAAGTCTGATACCCAGGCATTAAAGTTTCTGCACATCTTTTGTTAACTCTCTCTTTCCTTCTTAAACATAGGCGGTGCTGCCCGTAGACAACCTGCTTAAGGGATCATCCATCACATTAGCCTTACCTAGGTAGTACAAAATATTAATATACTAATCCTTGAGTAATTCTAACCACCGCCTTTGTCTAAGATTAAGCTCCTTCTGGGTGAACACATACTGTAGACTATTATGATCTGTGAATATATCAACATGAACACAATAAATATAATGCACCATATCTTCAAAGCAAATACTACGGCAACAAACTCTAAGTCATGGGTTGGGTAATTCATCTGATGAACTTTAAGATGTCTAAAGGCATAAGCTATAACCTTGTCATTCTGCATTAACACGAAACCCAAACAAACTCTTTTTACATGACAATACACCACAAAACCTTGAGTACCTTCCGGCAAAGTCAAAACTGGGCTGTAGTTAACCCTTTTTTCAATTCCTAAAAGTTTTTTTCACAAGCATCAGACCATTGAAACTTCATGGTTTTATTAGTCAACTTCGTCAAACGAAATGAAATAGACGACAATCCCTCTACAAACCTTCTATAATAGCCATCTAAACAAAAGAAACTCCTAATATTAGTTGGTGATGTGGGTCTTGGTCAATTATGCACTGCCTCAATTTTCTGCATATCAACTTGAATTCCCTCTCCAGACAATATGTAGCCTAATAATTCCACAGACTCAAGAAAAAACTCACACATAGAGAACTTGACATACAACTCTCTATCTTTCAAAGTCTAAAGAACTATTTTGAGATGACTAGCATGATCTTCTTCGTTCCTTGACTTTACTAGTATGTCAACAATGAATACATTAATAAAAATATCAAGATAAAGTTTGAAGACTATATTCATAAGGTCCATGAACGTTGCGGGTACATTAGTTAAACCGAACGACATGACCAAGAACTCATAATGACTATAACGGGTCATGAATGTTGTCTTTTGAATATCACATTTCCTAACTTTCAAATAATGGTAGACTAATCTAAGGTCAATTTTTGAGAAACTTGAAGCACCCTAAAGCTGATCGAAAAGATCATCGATTCTCGGAAGAGGATACTTATTCTTGATGGTAACTTTGTTCAATTGACGGTATTCTATACACATCCTAAGAGAACCATCCTTCTTACTCACAAATAAAACTAGAATGCCCCAAGGTGAGACAATTGGTCAAATGAAACCTTTCTCTAGGAGATCTTTCAACTTCTCCTTAATCTCTTTTAACTTCGATGGTGCCATTCTATATGGAGGAACAAATATAGGATGAGTATCTGGAAGGAGATCTATATCGAAGTCTATCTCTCTTGAGAGGGACTCCTGGAAGATCATCAGAAAAGACTTCTAGAATTTTTTTTATTACTGGAACTGTAAGAATAAGAGGTACCTCAACACTTGACTCATCAACTCCGACTAAGTGATAGACACACCCATTAAAAACTTACTTCCTTTCATTAAGGTATGAAATGAAATGACCCTTAGTCACTCTAAACTGCTTTTCCACTCTAAGACTGTCTCATTTTAAATAGAAACTATACTACTCGATTGCTAAAATCAACTGAGGCATAACAAGAATGAAGACAGTCCTTACCAAGAATAACTTCGAATTCTACCATGTCTAACTCAATTAAAACAGCCATGGTACTCTTGTGATTGACGGAAATGGTACAATCACGATAGAATCTCTGCTACAATGGACTCACCAACAGGTGTAGAAACACTAAGTCGTTCACTAAGTTGCTCAGGAATAGAATCAAAGTTCATAGCAACATATGGAGTTACAAAAGATAAACTCGCTCCTAGATCTAGAAAGGCATAAACAGTAAAGTCAAAGACTTTAACCATACCAGTGAAAACATTTGGTGAATCCTCTTGATCTTGGCTACTGTTGATAGCATACAAACGGTTTGTTTCTCCGCCAGTAGCGTTACTAGTCCCTCTAGGTGTTTCTTACTACCCCGTTGTGACATGCTACTCTGAGAATAAGCAAGTTTAGCTATGATGTTTTGATTATTATACTCACCCTTGTTCTTAGGTGCAGGTGCACTAGATGATGATGGAGTAGGTCCCTTCTGTTTCTCTTGGAACGAGACCGGTTGGCATTACTCTTCTGCTGCCCGGATTCATTAGACCTATTGTTCTTTATCTCCTCTCTAACTCTTGACTTTTCTTTATCTTTCTACTGCACATAGACCATCAACCTCAAAATGTCCATGTCCCAAATAAGTATTGGTGTCCGACCCTCTTTGCTTGATAGACGACCCAACCCTACAACAAACAAGCTCATTCTACTCCTCATGTCCTTAACCATCTTTGGAGCACAACGATATAGTGGGGTGAACTTCAACCTATATTCAAGAAAACTTAGAATATCCTGCTTAAGTGTTATGAACTCACATATTTTGGCATATTTCACTTCTCAAGGAAAGAAACGCCCTAAGGAAGCCTCTTCAAAACAATTCCCACTCGCCAGTGGTGCATCCTAATCTCCACCCTCTTTCCACTGATCAAACCAAGTCCTATAAACACTATTCAATTGATATGCAACTAGATCAATCCTTTAAGTGTCTGCAATATGCATAACCTCAAATACCTTTTCAGTTCCTCAGTGAAATTCTCTAGATCCTCCATAGTGCACAAACCAATGAAACTTGGGGATTCATCCTTAAGAATTCACAAATCCTCAAAGTGTCAGCCCCTCTTGTCTAGCTACTCTTTGTTGACCATCCTGGTTAGTCATAGTCTTACTCAACATCCTAATTTCCTCTGTGAATTTGGAATTAGTAACTTCTCCCTGGGGTTGCACTTCAGGTGCATTGGGTACCCCTTGTTCCTCAAAATTCCCCCTAGATGGACGACCTCTGACTACTTTTGTGGAGGTATGATAATCTAAAAACATGCATAAGAACGAGTCAGGGAAAAATTTTTAGCGATAAACTCTAATGCATGAAAAGAGTGTAAAATAAGTGAGATAGTTCCTAAATGGTGCAAGCTACGCACTTCACACAGATAACTAGGACTTTACCAATATTTCTTCATAGACTCGGTAAGACTCTTGAAACCTGGCTCTGATACAATGTTTTTCACATCGTGAGCCTACACCTTGGGCAGGAGTGGTTCTCGAAGACCATTGCAAGCCTCGAGCGGACCCTTGGCCTAGATTACTTACTCAGCGGAAGACTTAAACACAATAGATAAAACTCATGAAAAAAAAATTTAAAGTAATAACTTATCCAAAATGGCAACTCGATTCTTAAAAACTTAACAATTGAAATGAGTAAGACTAAAGAACTGATACTCTATGTCTATGAAGCCTCTAAAAACAAAAAAAAATGTTGGGACCGGATCCCTAGAAAACAAGTAAAAGAGGTCCTCCAGAATGTAAGGAGGCTCACCAATTGAGTCTGAGCTTCTCACTGAATAAACAATGCACCGGATGTTAATCCTAGTTACCTGCGTCTGCATCATATTACAATGTAGGCCAACTGGCACCAGTACATTGAATGTACAAATATGCGAGTTGGAATGCTAGAAAATACATAGGCTTGAAAGAAAATCTGTAGAACTTATCTGGCTAACCTCAACTCATTTCAATATAAAGCAATTTAAAACAAGTGCAATATAAGGAAAAGTTGTTTAAAACATGATATGTCAACTCTGTATATATGCAAAGGTACAATATAACTCTGATATGCATATAAAAATACAAATAATTGTGAATGTAAAATACATTTAACTTTTATGGGAGTTTCACTAACCGACAACCATCTTTAAGAGCTATAGTGATGATACATAATTTTGCCTCATGCTTCCAGGGCCGTCCTATACCTTGCCATCAGTATAGAACATGAGTTACTAAGTGGATCTACTAGTCTATGATAAAAAAGAACTAAAGAAATCATTTATAAAGTATGAATCTTTTCTACCCATGTTGCCAACATGGTTTATAGGGGCTGTGAGTGTCTGAACTCTCCCCCATATCGGTGCTCAATATTACTCCCAAAATATATTTTCTGTTATGTTTTGAAAACATACTTCTTCTATGATTTGAGATTAGTTCTCAAAATACTTAGCTCAAAGTCTACCTTGGAAATAAAAGTTTTCGTTCTTACTTTATTTAGAAAGCGATTACTTTTTTCTGAAAGCTGGCTCAATGGCTCTATGGAAATCTTAGTTTCCTTTCTTGTTCGAGTGTAATACATTTACCTTTTGCAAATACATAGTCCCGATATACTCTTTTGAAGAAATGAACTCAACTCTTTACTTTTTACTTAACTTGAAACTAGAGTCTTAAAAACATTGTTAAAGACTCGTGAAAACTTTATAACTTTTCTTTGACTTGCTTCTTAACTTCTATACTTGACTCTTAACTTTTCTTTACTTTGATCTAACTTTCCTTGAATTGTATTATGGATTCAACGTTCATGATCTCATGTTTATTGATGATTTCATGATGTTTATATTTACCTTAGAGTGTTGAAATTAACTAGGAAACCTAGGTACACCACGAAGGAACTAGTACAAAGATGGGGAGGAATGTGGAGAACTGGCATCCCTGGCGCTCTAAGAGGTGCGGGGCACCATCTCTAAATGTTCAGAGAACATTTTGTGGTGCTTTGGCTGCCTCAACCCACTAGAGGCTAAACTTCAGAGGAACCTTTGTGGTGCTCTGGCAGGAGCGACGACCCAGCCCTTGCCCAAAAAATCTCTGACTTTTCTCCTTCGTTTTCATCTCTAAACTCTCTATACTTCCATGGTTCTTTTCCCCAAATGGTTAGGATAATTAGTGCCTTCAATATACAATAGATTGAAGCCGAATTTTAACCTAGAAAATGAATTAAACTTCAAGAAACTTCAACTAAACTACCTACAAGTATTCAAACAAATATCATCAAGAACTCAATGAATTTCCTTTCAAATCAAACATTATTTCGCTGAATTTAAATATGATCCGCGCGTGGGTGAACCAAACCAATGCTATGGGATCTCACATAACTTGTAGGGTTCACCCCCAATGAAATCTACACCGAAAGCTTGGATGTTCTTGGCGATTCTTGATTTCACTTCTCCTTTCTCTTTTTTTCTCTTTACTCCAAGCCCTAGCGTGAATTATAACTTTTCTAAACTGAGCAAAAAAATTTTTTGACCCCGATTAATTCATAAACGAATTAACATATTTAGGTATGGAAAAAACTAATTTACCCTTCCCAAATCAAGATTAGACTTTCCTTAATCCAACTTCCAAAAGTCATAACTCACTCATATGAACTCGGAATTGCTCAAACTTGGTAGATTGTAAAGATCCTTCCAAGAGCTTAGCAACCATATTTGGAACTACACCTAACTCAACTCGAGCTAGGATTTATGCTCGTTTGAAGTTGACTAAAAATTCACTTTTAACTTACATAGAAATATCCAGATTTCCTTTTACTTTTTAAAAGTTATTATTTCCAAATTTTAAACTCCTTTCTAGTTCTTTCTAGTTGTGAGATGTTATAGATCCTAAGCTGGTTCTCCAACTCATGCCTTACCTAGGGGGGACCTCTACGACTAGCTTGGACTCTATCTTTTAGACAAGGAGAACCACCCTTTTTCCAAGAACCCTGTATGTGAGCTATCCTGCAAAAGAGCAAAAAAAGTAAGTGTCATGTCCTAAACTACCCCCTCAATGTGACATGTAGAATAGAATTCTGAAAGACTCTAAACAAGCCTCATGACTTAAGCATGATAAGATAACAACATAATTGAAATAAATCATAAAATCATAATATATGTATCAAGCTACATATCATAAGATACATAAATTAAAGTACAAAGACTTTAAAATGTGAAAGAACTACTAAGATTGACAACAAGCCTCTAGTAATCATATGTGACTAGGACAATCTCTATCTTATAAATAGTCTGAAAACTAAAATGAGCTAAAGAAATAAAAAAAATGTGTGAAGAAGTCCTTGAATCATGAAAACTCTTAAAAGGCTAAGCAATGATGATCAATACACGAGCCATGATCGGATAAAGGAACATTAGAACCTATATTAGAAGACAATATAGGCACAAATGAATATATGTCTTAGTACTTAAAATGCACTGAGTATGAGGAGATATGCATGAGCATAAATTTGATAACATAATAAGTATAAAATGTATTGATGCATAACGAACAAATAATTCTCACATTGATTAAGCTAGAATCATAAGGCAAAAAACTACGTAAATGAAATACATGAAAACCATAACATAAGCTTAAATCATAATCTTTGAGGAACTAATATACATTTGTGAAAAATTATATTCTTTCGTGGGAGGTGTACCATTTAACCAACATAAATCATGTAAGCTATAGCATAGAGTCTTATGTACTACTTCCACACAAAAAAGTGAGTCTGTACTTGCTAAATTAAGGACCACATTCTTAAGCTTTGGTTGATCCACTTGCTAGATTTAGTTAAGACTAAGTTCTATTGGAGTACTGGAATGACCTAAGACTATGTAACGACCCAAGGGTATAACCTAGAAGTTACATGGCATATCCGACCTCTCAGAGGTCTTATACAATCCCTTAGACATCTTTCATCGCATATATACTAAAAGTAGTACACAATTAAAACTTTCCAAAATTATATTCCAAATCTTTATAGAATATAAGAAAGAACTAATTCTCGTCATAGCCATCTTAGACACATATAATATCATAGGTTTATAGCCCTTACGTCAATTTGAATAGAAACTATAGTCTATTACAAAGTTTTTTTGAAAAGAAACTAAAACATAAGTCATGTCCTCGAACATATGAGGACATACCAAGCTTCTTCAGAGAATGTTATTTCCCAAGCTTCAACTTATAAGAGAATCCGCACTTTCCACCTACCCTTGTAGAAATAAAGAAACATATGGAATTAGCACATTGAATGCACTAAGTTTGGTGAAAATGCATGAAAACTATGCTAAAACAAACATTAACTTTAAAACATACTTTTCATGCTCTTTTAATAGAAACCACATAAAATAAGTATAAGAACCATCTTCAAGTCGATATTCACATATAAACATGTTCAAGTAATTCACAAGAGAAAACCATAATAATTTAGAATACATATAAGCATTTAGACCTCCTACCAAAAGTTATCCTAAGACCCACCTAAGTAAGATACGAAGCGGCCGCCTATACAACCCCTTCACTGACACCTAGATGATCCTAAAGACTACACAAAGTAAGATTATTCCCTTTTTATCATTTAGACTCTCCACCAAAGGTTACTCTAAGACTCACCTAAGTAAGACATGAAGAGACTGCCCATACACCCTCTTCAAGACCACCTAAGCAATCCTCATAGCTATCCTAGATAAGAACCTTTCTATTAACCATGCTTTAACTAAGCCAAAAATATTCATCAAGTTTAAGAAACAATTAAACAATTAGAGGACTTCACATAATGGTCTTGGAAGACCTATGAAACTCATCTTAGCACCTTCAAGGCATACTCGTGTCGTGTATACATAGCATCCCATTCCACTACCTACAAGTTGTACAACCTATCAAATACTAGAATGTATATCCCATATGATGAGATTAGGCATTAATTGACATAGATCATACAAGCTTGGTATGGAATCCAGTATCATAAGGATCCCAAATCATGGAAGGTGTTCTACTTGCCAAAGGTAGAACTAACACTCATCCCATGTTGTTACATCGTTAAGGGATATCAAGGGCTTACTTGTACTCTAGTCTCATTCTCAAGTAGATATACTCCACAAGCATATCCTCTCAGTGCTTTGCCGTTATTCTCATAGAGTAATTTATTCCCTAGGTGTATTAGAGAAGGTACCATTACTAAGTCCTACAAACTCATAATACTCTTTTCAAGGATATCTCATTCTTAAACTTCTTTTCATATTCAAGGTTCCATGTAAGTCTTTTATAGAAGGGCACCTACTTTAGGTCTACCGATCCTAGACTTCATTCTTTCTTTCATTCATATGCGGTTATGACAAGGGTGCCTAAGCCTACCAAGTCAAGAGTTCATAAAATATATGCTTTCATGCATCAAGAAGAGGGACCTAAGTCTACCAATAAAGACACAATATCATCATACCATCAATCAGAGGGATCATACTCTCACCTTACACATGCACATACACAAATATCATTCTTCACATTTTTCATCTATACAAGCTATTACATGATGATATTACAATTCACATAATAATGTCGATAAGGCCATAATGATATTACAATTCACATAATAATGTCGATAAGGCCATGTTCATAACATATATAACAATTAAACACCGCCAACATAAGTGGACACTACCAATCAACAATAAATTCAACATCAATTTTATAGTATATAAAGGAATTAGGTCAACTGACAACCTTCCCATAGACATCATCACCATTCCTTATTCTTTCTAATAATTAACACAATAAGAGATTCTTACCAATGGTAATATACACAAGACTAAGCCAACAATCCATCCATATCAATGATCCAACAATACTCAATGTAGATATCAATATTATAAAGCAAGCAATTCTATAATAATCAATACATAATCCAATAGCCCACAACAATCTACATGTGAATTCAATATAATTAAGCCATGATCAATTCACCAACTATAGAGCTAAATTTAGGAATTCAAGGAATAACTGGGTTCATGAAAATTTTGATCTTAAAATCACCAATTAATGTTGATTACTTCATAAAACATTGATTTATATCTTTTTATGCAAGAACCCATGCTTAGAATTCAAAATGGGATTTCTATGTTCTTGAACATCTTTGAAAGACCTTTGAAGTTGGCTCCTTGAATGATAGAAGAATCAAGTATAAAATCAGCATACCTAATTTGTAGAAATCCCACAAAATTGGGTTGAAAAACTTGCAGAATTTGGTCTTCTTCCTTAGAGCTTCAAAGCTTCAACAATGGAGGTTTTGGAGAGAATAAATGAAGAACTTTTGTTTTGGGTTAATGGTTTTGATTTGATTGGTGAATTTGGGTTATAGTGACTCAATAACTGTATTTAAATAATCCCCAAAGTACCCAAAGTACCCTTACAATTTTTTGACCTTTTAACCAAGTCTAAATTGACTTAAAAATGACGCGACCAAATCTGGGACATGGCTGCGCGTCACGGGGACACTTCCATTTCTTGATTTTGAAAAATTTTGAGACAAAATGGTTCGTGTTTAACCAGCTTCGCAGATAAATATTTTTTCTCTTCAAGTGTAGGATATGCGACGTGGCGTAGCCTCCAAATATGGGCTGCCTTCATGCTGCCTTGGCAGCCCCTTGGCCATACATTGGGTCCTCCTCAAAGACCCTTTTCTTGGTCCTTGGGGAGTCGTGCTCGGACGCTTTGACCCTACATATGTCCCTCTAGGTTTTAGGGTCATCCCCACTGATTTTATACTACAAACAACACCTTAAAAAAAGCACAACAAACAAGGACACACTAGCTCACCAAAAGACTAGTTTCCGAACGTCTTGGTCGTTCTTCGGTGTTTCACTTCCAAACTCTATGAACTGACTACTAATGCTAATATTCATCATTTTAAGACCTTATAAACTCATAACACACATGATATTCTCTAATTTAACCTAGTTCATTTTGAGGGTTGTGACATTCTTCCCTATTTAGACAAACATTCGTCCTACAATGACACCAAAACACTTTCAACATTTTCAAGAGGTAAAGACTCAAGACTAGGAGCTCATAACCATACCACATCATACACAATACACAAAGATAGGAGGAAATCAACTCCACATAATCAAGAGACTCGAAAACACAACAAGAAAGTAGGAACAACATCTAAAACTCATCATGCAATAAGACTCTACCTTCTCATTTCATATAGGAGGAACACCTTTCTCAACATGACATCATGCTCATCACGTTGGTTCTAATAACATTATGACCATTTCTCATGAAACACAATTATGCAAAATTTCTAAATTATCACTATTAAGCATGCTAACAAGTTCACTCATGTAACATTTAGGAAATTTACTATAAAGATATGACAATATGAAAGACAAAATATTTCAGCTCATTTTAACATATAAATATAATCTCAATGCACATTGTAAGGAGATCAATCAAAATTCATTTTCACTTAGAGTCCTAAACACATGCAACATGCTACTAGAAAGTTCTACTCTCAAGCTTGAATGGAATAGAAGAGTAGAGACAAGATTCATCAACCCAACTATTCAACATACTCTCCCCCTACTTAGAAGGAACCCATCATAACGAAAGAAGAACATTATAACTTACTGGTACCTTCATCCGGATTTTCTTTAGCTTGGAGGTGATTGATATGACCACGACTTGAAGGAATAGTAACTGTACCTTCACTAGGAGCTTTCCTGGCCTCTCTCCCTCTAGCTGCAATAGTAGGACAATCTCTCACCTTGTGATCATCCTTGCCACAACCAAAGCACCCATTCGTTCCGGCTAGACACTTCCTAAAATGTTTCTTCCCATAATTTGAGCAAGTAGGTTTCTCAATTTGAGGAACACCACCCCTCTCATAGTTGGACTTTGAGAATTAGGAACATCTTGATTGGGATTCCTCTTCTTAAACCTAGGTTGACCTTTCTCATTGGTCTTTACCCTCTTAGAAGCCCTATCTCTCCTTACAAGCTTAAACTCCTCAATAGATTAAGCATACACCATAAGCCTAGATATAGTCATGTCACCATGGACCATTGTCGTACGACACTCTTCCTTCACAAGATCAGAAACACCGGTCAAGAACCTACTCATCTCATATCTAGGGTTAGACATCAAGGATGGAGCATACTTAGACAATAGGGTAAACTTCAAGAAATACTCCTCAACTGTAACAACACGAGAGCACATCCTAGAAGATATGGCATTCCCTGGAATCGTAACACGGCGTACTCGACATCTCGGAGGTCTTGAATAAGACCTTTGACATCATTCATTTGCATGCATGTATGAAAAGTAGTGCGAAATTAGAACTTTTCACACGAATAATATCTCAAAAGATCTTTCATATAAAACAATAGGAAATACTAAGTCTCAACGTATGCCAACCTTAGACTAAAAAATACTTGGGACACGGCCCATACAACCGAAATATAGAAACTTAGTCTATTATAATACTTTGAATAAAAGAAGTCTAAAGATAGTAATGTCCTTGAATCAAGTGAGGACATACGCCACTTGGCTTGTAAAGTTCTAGTTTCCAAGCTTTGCTTCAAGACGCCTCTCACCTTCCACCTACAACTTTAGATATAAAAAAAATGTATGAAATTAGTACAATGCATGTACTAAGTATGACATAATGTATAAAATCATGAGAAATAGACATTTTAGTCAAATATGCTCTTTTACAGTAAAATATGCTCTTTTACAGTAACTTTATATCATATTATAGAAACCCACATATCACACTAACTTCACATATGAATCACATATTACAAGATAGCATCAAGAACACATCAAAACACCAAAACATGAGACCGTCCTACCAAAGGTGATTCTAAGGCTCACTTGAGTGAGTTATGAAGCGACCGCCCTTACAATCCCTTCACACACACACCAAAGAGATCCTTTAGACTACCTAAAATAAGATTATTCCCATTTCATTAATTAGAACCCCTACCTAGAATTACTCTAAGACTCAACTAAGTAAGACATGAAGAGAATGAACATACACCCTCTCCAAACCTACCTAAGCAATCCTCAAAGCTAATCTACATAGATACCTTTTCATTAACACTTTTTAACTTAAGTCATTATCTTAATTTTTCCACTTAAGAGAGATTCAGCAATCAACGACATTCACATAATGGTCTTGGAGAAGACTAGGGTACTCACACACTAACACCTTTAAAGCCTAATTGTGCAATGTCTAGATAGTGTCCCATTAAACTACCTAAACTTCATAGTACTTATCCAACACTAGCTTGTATCCCATATGATGAGAATAAGAAATAACCGACATAGACCATGTTAGCTACGCATGGAATCCGGAGTAAAACCCTACTCTAATAGAGGGTGTTCTACTTGCCAATGGTAGAACTAGGATACATCCCATGTAGGAAAATTGTTAAGGAATATTAAGGGTTTATTTGTACTCTAGCCTCCTTCTTAGCTAGAGATACTCCCCAAGAATATTCTCTCGGGGCTAGCCTTTGTTCTCATAGAGTAATTCAATAAAGGAGCTTATGTAGAGGTACCATAACTTGTTCATAACCCAATCATACTACACCTTACCAAGGAGGTCCCCTAGGGTTGCCTTACAATGGTTAAGAGGATAGCTCAATGACTTCCTTAAGGATGATTACATGACGTTCCGGCCAACCACCCCTAAGTACACCATTCACACAAGAAGGATACCATTACGGCTTTCAACTTCAAGGATATCATAACCTTCCACTTAGGTTGAAAGTTCCACACAAAGGACCTTCTTAACTATGTTCAAGGTCACATGTCAATCACACTTACAAGAATAAGAAGCTTTAGAATACTATGTCAAGAATCCATATTCACATGTTACATGTATCAAGTAAGGGACACAAGTGTACCAAAACTAGACACAAATATACTTCACCATATCACATATAGCACATCATTCAAGAAGCACATACAAACAACCAAGTCAACTATAGGTCACTCTATTCACTACTATAGTATGATCAATCTAAGTCATCACAAGTCTCAAATAATCCATCAAGAAGCATCATACTTCAACATCAAGTAATACACATAACGACTTCACTATAGCCTACTAGGGACACATATCATCAACTAGAAGAACTCATGCTTTGACTTCACATATACACATAAGTCATCAAGACCTTCACAATACTCACATAATCAAGTTATAACATGATCACATCATAATACCTAAAGTAATGTCGACAAGGCCACATTGTTTAACAACTCATAAAGTAATGCCGACGACACATAATTCACAAGTATAGCACATAAACACTTCCACCATAAGTGGACCATACCAATCATCATCATAGTTTAAGATGTATACTACACAATATAGAGAGAGTTAGGACATACCACCATTCCAAATCTCACAACTTTAGTCCATAGCCAAATGACCCAACACAATACTCAAGAGCCCTTACCAATGGCTAGGATCACCAATTCAATCAAATAATCATAATATACAATGAATCCAAAGTAATTCAATATGAATTTATCAAACTAAGACAATCTAGTCAATATTCTAACATAATTCTTCCATAATTCAATAGCCCAAAGTAAACTACTCAAGAAATCAATAGTATAGAGACATGATCAATTCACTCAAAATATAGTCAAAACTAGGAGTTTATGATTTGCATGGGTTCATCATGATTTTAGGTTAAAATAATCAAACTAACATCAATTCAATCAATATAAAATGATTCAAAACGTTTTATACAAGAACCCATGGCTAGATCACAAGTTAGAAGTTCATCTTTTGAGAAAGCTTTAGAAAATCACTTTGAAGATTGACTCCTTGAAGAAAAGAGATTCAACGATGATTCTCATACCTTAATTGATGCTAAACCATGAAAATTGAGAAAAATTGATCGAGAAATCACCCTCCAAGATCCAAGTTCCCTTCAAGCTTCAATGGTGTTCTAGAGAATTATTCTTTGGGGTTTGGGGTTTGATTTTGAATAATGACTTGAATAGGGGTTCTAGACTTATAAAACTATTTAAAATACTGAAAACACCCTTAATAATCCATTCATAAAATTTTCGGAAGGCTAGGTGAAAACCCCAAAATACCCTTAAGGTTGTCGAGACTCTATAGAAAACTGCAGGTCTCATCGACGGCCACTTCCCTACGCTCCGTAGACCCACCAACGGGCTGTCCTCTTGGTCCGTGCTTTGGGTTAGAGTAAGCACAAGATCCCTAGACTAAGTTTCAACCTACGTCCACCACCTGCTCGGCGTCGATTGCCTTCCGTAGGTGGGGCTGGTTTTGACAGATTTTGACTAGGAGTTGGGTCCTCCTCAAAGACCCCTTGGTTGGTCCTTGGGGAGTTTTACCCAAACTTTCCAACACAAATATACTCGTACACATGTTAAGTAACTCTCACATCAATTTCATCCAAAATGAACACGTAAAACTTTACGAAATACACTAAGGCACACAAGCACGCTTCAAGGCAAACCTTTCGAACGTCATGGACATTCTTGGACGTTTGACCTCCAAACTTCACCAAACTTTAAACACTGCCTTCTAACATCATTATAACCCAGTCTAGGACTTTCAAACATCAAGACACAAGTATTAGGCTCTAGTTTCACCAAAGTCATTTTAGAGGTGTTACATCAACACTCATGTTACCTTGCTTAAGGTTTATAAACTCGTCAACCTTCACCTCCCTCTTCTCATGGGGAAAGTATCTTACTAAGAAGGATTTCTTAAAATCTTCCCATTCTATTGGACCCGATTCAACCGGTCTATTGTCTTTCCATTGGGTGTACCACACTTGAGCAACCTCTTTCAATTGGTATGAACCCTACTACGCCTTCTCCCTAGAAGTCATCCTCATAGCATGCAGTATCTTATACACCTCCTCCAATAAGGCTTGGGGATCCTCTCCCACTTTAGAGCCACATAAGGTAGGGGTATTCATCTTCACAAAGTCCCTCAACCTTGAGGTGATGGTACTCTCAAGAGCATTCACCCTAGGCCCCAATTTTCTATTTGCTTGAGCCTTCATGGCTGAGGCTAAGGTAACAAGAACCCCTCTAACCTCCTTATTAGTCATATCCAGGGGAACCACCAGAACCTCGTTACCTTGATAAACTATAGGTACTTGTTCACCTTGAGGAACTTGTTAACCTTTGGGAGCTTTTCCACCTTGGGGAGAAACTCCCTCATTCACCACTTCCTCATCAACTCTTTTTGCGGGTGTTAATCTTGTATTCATATCCTACAACCACATGAGAAGAGATTACAAAAAGAGACTTATAACCTCAACTCTATGGCACAACACAAGAGTAGTGAAGAAAGTGAAACATCTATCGTCCTATAGCCTCTCGTTCATAGATGTGTCGCGACTCACCACGGATGAGCAAGACTCTACTAGACGTGGCTTTTTATGAGACTTTGATAACTAAAGACTACTTCATAATTTTATGCTCTAATACCAAGTTTGTAACAACCCAAGGGTAGACCATAGAAGTTATACGTCATATTCGACCTCTCGGAGGTCTTATATAAGACCCTATACATCTTTCATCGCATATATATGAAAAGTAGTGCGGAGTTAAAACGTTTCACAACAATAGTTGAAATCTGTATAGAATATAAGAAAGAAGTAAGTCTCATCATAGCTATCTTAGAAACATATAATATCATAGGTTCACAACCCTTACATCAATTTTAAAGGAATATATAGTCTATTACAAAGTATTTTTGTAAAGAAACTAAAACATAAGTCATGTCCTCAAACATATGAGGACATACCATGCTTCTTGAGAGAATATTATTTCCTAAGCATCAGCTTCTAAGAGAATCCTCACTTGCCACCTACACTTGTAGAAATTGATAAACATATGGAATTAGCACATTGAATGCACTAAGTATAATGAAGATGCCAGAAAACAATGCTAAAATGGACATTTACTTTAAAACATACTTTTCATGCTCTTTTGATATACACGTCATAAAATATGTATAAGAACCATCTTCAAGTAAATATTCACATATAAGACATATTCAAGTAATTCATAAGAGACAACCATTATAATTTTAGAATACATATAAGCATTTAGACCTCATACAAAAAGTTATCCTAAGACCCAACTAAGTAAGATATGAAGCGGCCGCCTATACAACACCTTCACTGACACCTAGATGGTCCTCAAGACTACCTAAAGTAAGATTATTTCATTTTTATCATTTAGACTCTCCACCAAAGGTTACTCTAAGACTCACCTAAGTAAAACACGAAGAGACCGCCCATACACCCTCTTCAAGCCAACCTAAGCAATCCTCATATCAATGATAAGAATCTTTCTATTAACCATGCTTTAACTAAGTCAACAATTTTCATTAATCCATTTAAGAGACAATTAAACAATTAGAGGACTTCACATAATGGTCTTGGAAGACCTATAAAACTCATCTTAGCACCTTCAAGGCATACTCGTGTCGTGTATACATAGCATCCTATTCCACTACCTACAAGTTGTACAACCTATCAAATACTAGAATGTACATCCCATATGATGAGATTAGGCATTAATTGACATAGATCATACAAGCTTGGTATGGAATCCAGTGTCATAAGGACCCCAAACCATGGAAGGTGTTCTACTTGCCAAAGGTAGAACTAACACTCATCCCATGTTGTTACATCGTTAAGGGATATCAAGGGCTTCCTTGTACTCTAGTCTCATTATCAAGTAGAGATACTCCACAAGCATATCCTCTCGGTGCTTTGCCTTTATTCTCATAGAGTAATTCATTCCCTAGGTGTATTAGAGAAGGTACCATTACTAAGTACTACCAACTCATAATACTGTTTGCAAGGATAGCTCATTCTTAACCTACTTTTCATATTCAAGTTTCCATATAATTCTTTTATAGATGGGCACCTACTTTAGGTCTACGAATCCAAGAATTCACTCTTTCTTTCATTCATACACTTATCTGACAAGGGTACCTAAGCCTACAAGGTCAAAATTTCATAACCTATACGCTTTCATGCATCAATAAAAAGGACCTAAGTCTACCAATCAAGACACAATATCATCATACCATCAATTAGAGGAATCATATTGTCACCTCACAGATGCACATACACAATATCAACCTTCACATTCTTCAGCTATACAAGCTATAACATGATAATACTATAATTCACATAATAATGTCGACAAGGCCATGTTCATACCATATATAACAATTGAACACCGCCATCATAAGTGGACTATACAAATCAACAACAATTCAATATCAATTATATAGTATACACAAGAATTTTGACAATTCACCACCTTCCAATAGCCATCATCACCTTCATTATTCTTTCCAATCAATTCACACAATAAGTGATTCTTACCAATGGTAATATACACAAGATTAAACCAACAGTCCATCCATATTAATGATCCAACAATATTCAATAAATATCAAAATTATAAAGCATGTTATGAACAATTCTACACTAATCAATACATAATTCAATAGCCCAGAACAATCTACACATAAATTCAATATAATTAAGCAATAATCAGTTCACCCACTTTAGAACCAAATTTGGAAATTCAAGGAATAAATGGGTTCATGTATGTTTTTATCTTAAAATTACCAATTAATATCTATTACTTCATAAAACATTGATTTAAACCTTTTCATGCAAGAACCCATGCTTAGAATTCATAATAGGATTTCTATGTTTTTGAACATCTTTGAAAAGCCTTTCAAATTGGATCCTTGAATGATACAAGAATCAAGTATGAAATCATAATACCTTATTAGTAGAAAAAACAAAAAATTGGGTTGAAAAACATGGAGAATTCGGTTTTCTTCCTTGGATCTTCAAAGCTTCAACAATGGAGGTTTTGGATAGATGCAATGGAGAGCTTTTGTTTTTCGTTGATGGTTTTGATTTGATTGGTGAATTTGGGTTTATAGTGAATCAATAACCTTGTTTTTAATAATCCACAAAGCACCCAAAAAGACCCCTACACTTTTTGGACCTTTTAACCAAGTCTAATTTGACTTTAAAATGACACGACCAAATTTGCGACATGGTTGCGTGTTGCATGGAAACTTCCATTTCTTGGTTATGGAAAATTTTAAGATAGAATGGTTCGTGTTGAGCTCGCCTCGCTGGGTAACATTTTGTCCCTTAAAGTGTAGGCTGCACGATGCGCCCTAGCCTCCAAATATGGGATGCATGCACGCTTCCTTGGCCAAGCCGTGGGTCCTCCTCAAGGACCCTTTGGTTGGTCCTTTGGGAGGCGTGCTCGAACGTTTTGACCCTACATATGTCCCTCTAGGTTTTAGGTCATCCCACTGATTTTAGACTCCAAATAACACCTTAAAACATGCACAACAAGCAAGGACACACTAGCTCACCAAAAGACTAGTTTTCGAACGTCTTGGTCGTTCTTCGACGTTTGACTTCCAAACTAAATGAACTGACTTCTAATGCTAATATTCATCATTTTAAGACCTTATTAACTCATAACACACATGATAGGCTCTAGTTAAACCTATTTTCTTATGAGGGTTGTGACAGAGTACCCCTTACGCATTACACAGCGTAATCAACCTCTTGGAGGTCTTTTACAAGCCTCTTAGCTTTCATTCATTACATAGGTATGAAAAATAGTGCGGAATTACAAATTTTCACAACATACCTAATAATAAACTCTTTTATAAATCAAAAGAACAAGTCTCATCATCACAAGCAAACTTAAACTCATCTTAACATCATAAGGTCACAACCCTTTATATTGAAAGAAACAAACTAAGTCTTAAACAATGTCTTAAAAAGAAAGAAACTAAAAGAAACATAGATCATGTCCTCGAACATATGAGGACGTACAAATCTTGAGAGAATCAACTTCCCAGGCTCCACCTTCTAAGAACCTTCACTTGACTTCCACCTATACTTATTGACATATAGAAGACGGAGTTAGTACAAACATTGCTCTAAGCATGGCAATATGCAAAGACATTCTAAAGAGGACATTTTTGTTGAAACATACTTCTCATGCTATTTCAGTAAGACCTTTATGAATCTAGTTTACAAATCCTGTTACAGGTTATCATTTAACATATAAAGTAAAACGTCCATAACTTCAACATTTAGACATATACATCATGTAATCCATTTATCATTTAGACGTTCCTATTTAAATTTATCCTACGACTCACATAGGTAAGACAAGAAGAGACCGCCCATACAACATCTTCAATACACACCTAAGTGATCTTAAGACTACCAAAGACAAGCATGCTTCATTTCAATTCAACAAGTCAAAATCCATTATTAAAGAGACTATAGGAAACATACATGTATTTAACTTCACATAAAGATCACCCTCCAAGACAATCCCCAAGTTACACATAGTGCAATGTGAAAGTAGCATTCCATACTACTACTCCCACCTTAGTGCTCCTTGAGAATTACCCTAGACTAGGCATATCACATTCATAATTTACAAAATTTTCATCACATTAGACAAACGATCAACTTTCTTCATTAAAATTAGACATAAAGACAACTTACTTGATTATCATCATATCGTAATCCATTCATACATTTTCATATATGGACACACCAAGACTCCCTCCAAATGTCTACTTGTTCAATGGATAGATGAAGTCCCATTCCACCACCTAACCTAAGTATTACACCCTTAATAAGACTTAGTTCATTATATTCGACATAGACCATGAGAGATAGACATGGAATCCCGGTATCAACCCTTACTGGATGAAGGATCCCAACTTACCTAAGGTAGGGTCATTCTCTTTTAGCCTTTACATGGATCTCCAAAAGCTGCATATATATGGGCACATAGTTAAGGGATAAGGAGATTGCTTCTAAGTAAGTGATCTCAAGTAACGAATAGTAAGAGGTATATTGGATACAACATCTCTACTCTCGAAGAGTCTCTACCCCTTCTTCAAATTCTCTCGGTTCTAAGCATAAATCCCCCACGGAGTATTAAACATTATTTACATTCATTTGCTATAGATTAAGAGATACTATGTACTACATCTCAACTTGCGAAGTGTACCCATCTCTAGAGGTTACTTTTGAATACCACATCTCAACTTACGAAGAGTATTCAACCTCCAACCATTCTTTTGAAAGCTCTTGGGGCTAGTGAGTGTGCTACTAAACACTTCATCTCAAATCACGAAGGGTGTCCACCCTAAAATCCCCCTTTTTCATTAATTAGAGTTCTTTGGAATAGTAGGGTTGGTACTAGAGAGTTCATCTCTACTCACAAATAGTGTCAACCGTAAAATCCCCCATTTTCCTTCGTTAACTTCATTCATTCATAGTGTGTGTGAGAGTATATGTGAGAACACCTTTCACATAACTACCATCATTCATAATATTGATTTATAAATATGGTCATACTACATTCATCATAATTCACACACTATCATGCTTCACATTCACATTATACTTCACCTTAACATAGCATCAAGACACACATTATCAACTTCATAAGACATCTCATGCATGTACATCATAACATAACTTTACTTCAAATTCAATGCCTTTAAGTCCATAATCACAATTAACATCTATATTCATATACATCAAGTAAACACCGCCACCATAAGTGGACCATACCACTCAAGATCAATTCAATAAGAACTAGACATCATAGATCAACTTACCCTTCATCCAAGCCTTTAGAACCTTTTATCAACTCTCCAATAAGATCATCATAATAGGTCATAAATGGCAGTACATAATAACAATACAACATAATAAAACACAACTCTAACATTGTCTAATCATATTCATCAAACCCAACACATAAGTCAAAATTTGAGAATTTTCATGATCATGGGTCCATTGAGTTTTTTTATAATAAAACCATCACTTTACGTTGAAACCATAATAATCCATCCATTTAACCTTTTCATGCAAAGACCCATGCTTAGAATTTAAAATGGAAGAATTTAGGAATTTGAAAACGTTTTAGAAAGCCTTTGAATTTTCTTCTTGAAAGAAGAAGAATCAAGGATGAACTACCATACCTTAATAGGATAGAACCCACGAGATTTGGTGAAAAAATCACCCAAAACCTTCAATCCTTTCTCTACCTTGAGTTGAAGCTTCAATGGGGTCTTGAGAGAGTTTTTCTTGGCAGAAGGGTTTTTATTTTGAAAAGTGAAGTCTAACTTAGGTCTTAGGGATATAAACTAACTTAAAACACCTAAAAGCCCTCAAAACAACCGTGCGCTAGTTAATTAGGACGTGGAGTATTTCCCTATTCACCCCTAAGCTGGCCGAATTGCAGGTAGTGAACTGCAGGCTCCAAACGATGGACCCATCTACTGGGCGTCGTTTGATCCATGGATCGTCGTGCAGGGCGTAATTTTGATCAGAGGCTGACTTTTCGGGGCTAAGATCCCACAACTAAGTGTGGATCCACGTCCCCAGACGAGGGTACGTAGTATGAACTTATGGGCATTATTTAAGGTCGACGTTTGGGATAGTTTTTGCAGCATTCTTGCCAAGTGTTGGTCCTCCTCAAGGAACATTAGGGTGGTCCTTGGGGAGTCATACCCAAACATTTAAACCCTAAAATTTTTCATATTGTTGTTATAGCCCTCCCCTATAAATTTAGACACCAAAAAAACACATAAATATGCAAAGGCACACTAGCACATACAAGACTGGTTATCGAAAGTCTTGGTCGTTCTTTGACGTTCAAACCCTAAACTCTTTCATAACTGACTTCTAAGGCTAAAATTCATTAATTTAATAGACCTATTTCATTTTGACGGTCATTACAATCTCCACTACTTATAAAAACATTCATCCTCGAATGACACTAAACACCTTCAAGGACAATAAGACTCGACTAGTAGCTCACAACACACATAATCATGGACATAACATTCATAGTCAATGCACCAAACTTACAAGGAACACCAACTTCACATCATTATGCACTCTAAGCAATAAAATCAAATTGGAACTATTTTCACACTTCAAAGTGCACACTTACTTCATCATTTTCATATCATATATGGAGGAACTACCTTCTCCAATATTAGACATGCGCATCATATCACTATAAATCTCAACATGCAATTTCAAATCACAAATTGACAATTAAACATAACAATTCATAAGGCAATTAGGCAATTATCACTAGTACACATTGATATAAGAAATACAGATTAACTACCAATCTTCCCATGTAACTATTATATCATAAAGAGCATACAAGACATCATATCATCACTGACACTCATAACATAAGGATACATGCAACTCATACTCACATGCAATACTTCAAAACAAAAAACAAACTACTAAGAATTTTGGTCTCAAGCTTGTGTAATAATAGAAGGAAAAGATAAGAATATCAACCACCTTACTACTCAACTCATTCTCCCCCACTTAGGGTAAACCCATTTAGGAAAAAATCAAAACAACCATAAGGAACTATGACTTACCGGGGCCTTTATTCCGGATTATCTCCTTTGTTAGCTTGAAGCGCATAGAAATGGTTTTCTTTTGAGTATTGGGATCCAGACCATTTTGAGGAGCTTGGTTCGTCTCCTTCCCTTTTGTCTTGAGGACTGGGCAGTTTCTCATCTTACGACCCCTATTTCCACATCTAAACCAACCATCTGTACCGGCAAGTTACTTGCCTAAGTGTTGTTTTCCATATCTAGTACACTTAGCCCTCTCATACATATAGCCATCTCCACTCCCTCCTTGAGAGTTTTGGTTGGGAACCTATCCTTACTCCCCATGGAAGAATCTTGATTATAGAACCTCTTCTTACACTTCAGTTGACTTGGTTCCTAGCCTTCTTCCCATCTCTATTCAACTTCATAAGCTTGAACTCCTCAATTTGTTGAGCATACACCATGAGTCTAGAGATATCTATATCATAATGGAGAATGGTCGTACGACACTCTTCCTCCACTATACTTGACACTCCCATCACAAACTTATTCATTCTAGACCTAGAGTTGGCTACCATGGTTGGGACATACTTAGAGAGTTGGGTGAACTTGAGAGAATACTCCTTCATACTCATTCCCTCTTAACGAAGGTTCATGAATTCCACTAATTTTTTCTCCCTTAACTCTATGGGGAAAAACCTATCAATAAAGGTCATCTTAAACACTCCCCAATCTACCAGGACTGTCCTTACAGGTCTTTAATCCTCCATTGTTCAAACCACACTTGTGCCACATCCTTTAATTAGTAAGCCGCTAGTTCTGCTTTCTCTGTAGGAGTCAAAACCCATAGCATCCACCACCTTGGAAACCTCATCTATGAAGCCTTTTAGATCTTCATCCACCTTAGTGAAACAAAAAGTAGGAGGATTCATCCTGATGAAGTCTGGGATTCTAGAAATGGGAGTACTTGCCACATGACTAGTGACGACTGGAGCTTGAATCATCATGATTTGGATTAAAGATCGAAAAGTAGCCCTTATCTCCACATTAGACCTATCCCCTTCAACATTGGGAGCTTGAGGAAATTGGGGCACTTAAGGGGGAACCACCTCATTCACATTCTATTGGTTAGCTATAGATAAGGTTTGAATACTCTATTCATAAGGTCCATGAATGTTGCTGGTGCATTTATCAAACCAAAGGACATGACCAAAAACTCATAATGACCATATCTGGTTCTGAATGTTGTCTTTGGAATATCATATTCCTTAATTTCCACTGATGGTAGCCTAATCTGAGATAAATATTTCAAGAAGCAGGAAACACCCTGAAGCTGGTCGAAAACGATCATCAACTATCAGAAGAGGATACTTATGCTTGATTGTAACCTTGGTCAATATACGGTAGTCTATACACATCCTAGGGGAACCATCTTTCTTTCTCACAAACAAGACGAGAGCGCCCCAAGGTGAGACACTTGGTTGAATAAAAGATCTTTTGACTATTCTTTAAAGTCCTTAAACTCTGTTGGTGCCATTTTATATGTTGGAATAGATATATGATGAGTATATGGAATGATGTCTATGCCGACGTCTACTTCTCACTTAGGAGGGACTCCGGATAGATCATTAGGAAAGACTTCTTGAGACTCTTTTACTATAGCAACTGACTGAATGGGAGGTTCCTCAGGACTTGAGTCCTTAAATCGGACTAAGTGATAGATACAACCCTTTGAAACTAACTTTCTCGCCTTAAAGTATAAAATAAAACGACCCTTAAGCACTGCTGAACTACTACTCCACTCTATGACTCGCTCATTAGGAATCTGAAACTTGACAACTCGAGTTTTACAATCTATTGATGCATAAAACGCGTGGAGCCAGTCTATACCTAGAATGACATCGAAGTCTACCATGTCTAACTCAACTAAATAAACCATGGTATTCTTGTGATTGCTGGAAATGGGACAATCACGATAGACTCTCCCTGCTAGAATGGGCTCACCAACAAGTGTAGAAACGAAGAAGGGTTCACAAATTTTCTCGGGAGGATATCAAACTTATTTGAAACATAAGGGGTTACAAAAGATAAACTTGCTCCTGGGTCTAGCAAAGCATAAACATCAAAAGTAAAGACTTTGATCGTACCAATAACAACATCTGGGAGTCCTCTTTCTCTTGGTGACTAGCAACAACATGTAAGAGGTTTGTTCCTCTGCCGGTACCATTTCCTTGCATGTTCTTTGGACACTCTTTAATAAAGTGACCCTCTTGTCCGCACTTGAAACAACTTGTGTGGACATCACTACACTTACCTGGGTAGGTTCCACCACACACAACACATGAATGAGCCTTACCACCCCTTTGTTCTATACTGCCGTGAGAATATGCAGGTTTAGCTCTGAGACCCTAAGAATTCTTACCATTTTATTCACCTTTGTTCTTAGGTGCAAGTGTATTAGAAGATGATGGGGCAGGTCCCTTTTGTTTCTGTTGGAGGGATGACCTTTTGGCATTGCCTTTTTTCTGCCTGAACTCATTCCCTGATGTCTTAGACCTTTTATTCTTAAACTCTTCTCTATCCTTTAATGTATCCTCCTCAACTTGTTGTAAATGGATCATAAGCCTTCCTAGGTCCATATCCTCTATCAACATAGCTGTCTTGCCTTCGTTGCTTGACTGATGAGACAACCTAGTAACAAATCGACTCATCCTGCTCCTCATGTTAGCAACCATCTCTGAAGCATAGCCAGAGAGTTTTGTGAACTTCAGACTGTACTCATGAACATTCATAGACTCCGGATTAACAGTGAGAAACTCCCTTATATTTGCCTCTCGTAACTCACGGGGAATGAAATGCCCCATGAGAGTACTCTCAAACCCAACTCACTACTGGTGCATCTTCAGCTCTATTATCTTTCCATTGGTTGAACTAGATTTTATCAACACCCTTCATTAGGTATGCATCCAGTTCCACCCTTTCCGCCTCAACAACATGCATCACATCGAATATCCTTTTCAACTCCTCAATGAAATTCTCCGGATCCTCAGTCACACTTGAACCTGTGAAGCTTGGGGGGTCATCCTTAAAAGTTCATGGATCTTTGAAGTATCAGTCACTTCATGTTGATTATATCTCTGCCTAACTTGATAGGTCGCAACTTAACATAACCTACATATAATTTCACAGAATTAACCATGTGTGACCTCTCCTTGAGGTTGCACTTATGGTGCATTCGGTACCTTTTGTTCCTTGACATTTCTCTTAGAAGCACGACCTCTGGCTGCCCTTCGTCGAGGCATTATTTTCTGAAAATGTACGCAAGCATGAATGAGAGAGAAACTTCTTAGAAATCAACTCTAACGCACGAGATGAATATGAAAAAAGTGAAGAAAATACTAAATATTACATCCTCCTAATTAAAGATGTGGCGCACTTCACACTGATAACTAGGACTCTACAGACACGGCTTCATAGACTCCTTAGGACTCATGAACTATGTGCTCTAATACCAAGTTTGTCACGCCCCGAGAGACACCCTGGGAAGGACTAGCACTCGAATACCATTGCTACACTCGAGCGGACTCTTGCCTTGGCTTACTTACTCAGCGTAATACTTAAACACAAGAGATAACTCATGAAAATAACTTTAAATTATTAACTTAGAAAAAGTGGCAACTCATGTCTTAAACGTTTACAACTTAAATTAATAAGATTAGAGAACTATGTTATCTATCTATGAAGCCTCTAAAAGAAAGAGAGACGTTGGGACAGGACCCCCAATCATCCTAACAACTTAAAATTAAAAATCAAGCGATAAAAGATGTCATCCTGAATAAGGAGGCTCACTAACTGACTGAGCTGCCCATTGGATCAATGGTACGCTGGATGCCAATCCTAGTTACCTACGTCTGCATCATAAGACGATGCAGGTCAACTGGCATCAGTACATTGAATGTAAAATTATGCGAGTTGAAATGCTTAAAATACATAGGCTTGGAAGAGATTATGAAAGAAATAATTACCTTGTCTCTTTTGTACTCATGAATACTCAACTGAACTCATTTAAATATAAAGCAGTCTATAACAAGTGTGATATAAATTAACCATAATATCATAAAAACATATCATGCTCGCCCTCAAAGTCTACTTTGCAATAAATTAATGAAGTCCAATACCTCCATTCATATTATGCAAAACCCCTTGAGGAACCATGCAATTACTGATGTGGAAGTTTCTCTAACCGACAACCACCACTATGAGCCTAAGTGGTGATACAATGTTTTTTGCCATCACGTTGCCAAACTGTCCTATACTTTGCCGCAATATAGCACTACTTAACTTATTGGATCCACTAGCTTAAATTATCTGATCATCTAACAAGTATGACTCATTAATACCCATGATGGCTACCTAATGTATGGAGACTTGAGTTAATATGAACTAGCATTCCCATATCGGTGCTCAATACTACTCCCAAAATATACTTAGCTCATATATTTATAAAAACAAATTCTTTCTTTGATTTGAGATAATTACTCAAAACATAGCTTAAAAGCTCTCTTGGAATCAATGTCCCCTTTTCTTGCTTAAATGTGAAAACATTCGTAAACTCTTAGGGAATACTTAGTTCCCTTATAACTTTTGAGAAATGAACGCAACTACTTACTTTTAGATTAATTTAAAACTTGAGCCTTACGAAGTTAAAACGTTTGATAAATACTCTTGAAAACTTTAAGAAAACTTTGCTTAGACTTACTTCTTAACTTTTAGACTTGACTTTTAACTTTTTTGACTTTGATCTTAGATTTCCTTGAATTGCATTATCGATTCAAGGTTCATGATCTTATTTTTATGTATGATATCATGATGTTAAGATGTACTTTAGAGTGTTAGAATAAACTAGAAAATATAGGTACATACCTAAGGTACTAGTACGAAAAGGTGGGAGAAGAATGGGGACAAATGGCGTCCCTGGCGCGCTGAGAGGCGTGGGGTGCCAGCCCTCAAATTACAAAAAGTTGGGTGGGTATCTATGGCAGGTACGGTGCTCAAAGTTCCTATGGACAGTGACTGGCCTTTGGGGCTCTGGCTGGCGCGGTGCCCCAACCCCCTTACCCAGGTGTTCTCGACTTTTCTCCTTCGTTTTTCATCTCTAAACCCTCTAAACTTCCATGCTTCTTTCCCTTAATACTTAAAATCATTAGTACTATCAATATTAAATTGATTTAACTATAAATTACACCTGGAAACATGAATTGAACCATCAAGAAACTTCAACAATCGAACCATCAACAAACTTCAACAATACAATCATCAAGAAGTCAACGAATTTTCAACGATGTTATTCAAGAAATCACTTTCTTATCATTCAAACAACTTAAATTCTCTGAATTGAAACAAGATTTGCGTGTTTATGAACTAACCCAACACTATGTGATCTCACATACCTTGTATGGATCAACTCCGACGAATTCCACTTGCAAAGCTCGAACGTCCTTGGTGATTTCTTGATTTTTCTCCTCTTTTCTCTTCATTATTATCTTCTCCATGCCCTCGCGTAAGTTTAATTTTTCTAAACTGAACAAAGTCTAATTTTACCTTAATAAATCCCCAAAAATTATATAGGAAATCTAATAAAGGAAAAGACTACTTTTCCCTTCCATAATCCGAATTTGGACTTTCCTTAATCCAATAGTCCAACTTCTAGAAAGCATAACTCACTCATACGATATAGAAATCACGTAAACTCGGCGGTGTAGGAATGGTTATTCTAAGGGATTTCCAACCATATCTAGAACTACACCTAACTCATTCTGAGCTAGGAGTTATGGTCGTATAAGTTGACCAAAAACTCACTTTTTAACTTAGACAATATTTTAAGATTTTCTTATTCTTTCCAAAAAAGTACTTTTAAATTTTAAACTCTTTTCTAGTCCTTTCTTGTTGCGAGATATTACAATAACCTTATTATGATCCATGTTATCCCAACTCTTTAGGTCATGTGATATGTCTCCTCCATGTATAGGCATGAAAAACAACATCTATGAAAGTTCTTCTCGCTGAAGTGATAGACTCTTTCTCTGTCAAAACATCAACCTCAAATGATAAAGAAAGTAACCATATCTTTCCTAATATTTAGGAAGAATCATGATAGCATGCGTAGAGAGCTCCCGAAAGCTTTCCTGATACTTCGACACAATCATGGATCCCTGCTCCAATTAGGTCATTGATCTCTGAATCTAAGTAATTGAGGTGGGACTAGACCTCTAAGGAACTATGACCTACATCCGTATCACCCCAACTATACTACTCACCATCTGAGATTTGGAGTGCCTCTTGAATAGACCGACTAGATTGACCTACGTGTTGATAGAACTTGTGAGGCCTATCATAGGAGTCCTTGTCCCTAGACTTGAACTGATGTCATTGCCATTGTGACAAGTGCTCTTATAGGTGCCTCCTTGGGCCTCCCAATGGAGCTCATTTATAGTACAAGCATTATCAACAATATCTAAGAAGTAACTGTCCGCTAAAGCTGTAGAATCTTTCTTGATCTGCAACTGCACCCTCAATTCATCGACAAAAAAACAAACTATCTCTTTCTCTCGAGAGAGAATCATGGTAGTGTGCCTTGAGAGCTCATGAAATCATGCTTATACTTTATGGATCCCTTCTCCAATATATCAAACTGATTCATGGGTCGATAGTTTACACTTCACAGTTTGAACCTATATAAGAAAAACTCACTCTAGGACATAGAAGTTGACCCAACTTGTCTACACTTCATATATGATGCTACATCTAATTTATAAACGTAAAATTAGTGTCACGCCCTGATCTACCCTCGAGATACGTACACGGGACCTAGGACCACAAATGATCTCAAGCTAACCTTGTCGGCGTGATCATGAGCATACTAAAGAAAATAAACTGGTGCGGAAGGTAAAATATAATTAAAATGAAAATATTGGGAATACCCATATAATATAACTAAGATATATGAAAACTGATGATTCTAATTCAAAGAAGATATTAACTCAATACTAGGCTGAAACTAACTATGTCTGAATTAAGCCTATAACTGACTAGATATGTTGTCCCCAGTTAAGTCTAGAAAAACTGAAACTAAAGGACTAAAAATATTGAAAAGAAACTCATGACTATTATCCTCGGGGAATGAGGACTCACCACTGATTCTTCTGAACTGGGGATCGAAAATTGATCTAAGCATGATCTAGAGGCTTAGAACTTGAACCTTCATCACGAAAAGATGTAGCGCACGTATGCGTCCGTTGTTGAAAGGTACTGAGCATGATGGATAGTGTAAAGTTGAAATAAGATATAACTAAACAAGGCAATAAAATAATGAAATAGTCTGAACAAGATAAAGATACTGAATGCAGTGACTTATTTATGACATGTTGAAACTGAATACTAGATTTACTAATAAAAAGGTTAATGCAATAGAATCTAACTAAACTATGGGAGCTACTAATAATCGATAATAAAATCACATGAGCTAAATGTGCAGTCCGATTTATATACCCTATCGAGAGGACCCAATATACCTTGCAAGAGATATAAAGGCATGCTAGCGTGATCACTAAATTGATGCCCATTGAGGGGACTTAAAACCTACTTGGTTAGTAGTTTTGGGACTATTTGGGTACGTTGAACCCTAGTCCAACTCGGTATTATGCTACTCCCAATGAATTAAATGGTTAATTTATTATGACTGAGTTTCTGTAAATACTGGATAGCTCAAATTCAACATACAAATTGAGAATACAACAAGTAATCTGATAATGCATAAATAACTAAGGCATGTATAACTGAATGACTGATATATCTAACCTATCATGTGTAATTCAAGAACTAAATAAATACATATCTAGGGTTCTGAAATTCATGCGAGAAATGATGTAATAATATGATAATATGATTTGAAACATGTTAATAACTAATTCATGGTGATTTGCTGTAATTCTAGAAACCCTAGGTCTATTCATAATAAGGGAATGAAGAAACTGACTGAATTCTAGGGACCCAAAGGGAAAAAGGAACCCACTAGTGAAATCCTACATACCTGGTGACGAATTCCATAGAAAATCTTTCGATTTGGGTGCTTGAATTGATGGAAACTTGTTGTGGTCTTGAACTAGGGTCCTTGACCTTTTTCTCCTCTCTTGCTTCTAATTTTCTAAGTTTTGATTAATGATTTTGACTTAGGCAAGTTCTAGTTATGTTTCTAGATTAAAACTGAATACAACCTCATGATTTAGGGTATAAATGACATAGATTAAGGGCCAAACAAACAAGGAAAAAACCAAAAGACCCCTGATTTAAAAGATGTCGGAATCACTGAAGGACTCGACTGACAGACCATAAGTCGACTGACGGTCCATACTGGTCAACCGTCGTTTGTGACTGATAACTGAAATTCAACTGGTGAATCAACGGAGTTGATTGATAAGTAAGTCAACTGAAGGCCCGTACTAGTCGACCATAATTTGTTCTCAGCTGGCGAATCGATGAAGTCAACTGACGAATCGTAAGTCGACTGACGGCCCATACTAGTTGACTATCATTCGCGACTAAGAACTACAAGTTAGTTGGTCAATCGATATAGTTGACTGGCGGACCGTAAGTTGATTGACGGTCCATATTGGTCGACCATCGTTCACGACTGAGGACTGAAAGTTGACTGGCCCATCGACGGAGTTGACTGATGGACCATAAGTCAATTGACGGTCCGTAGTTGGCTCCGTCCTTGGAACCTACAACTTCTGAAAATCTGCATCTTTGGTCTATTTTGGATACGGGGTGTAACACTATCTCCTCCATTGGACCATTCGTCCTCGAATGAAGACTAAACTAGCTGAAAGGGAGGGAGAGGGATGCAATACCTACCACTTAACATTGAGAACTGAATTTTTGACTGAACTAAGTTCCAAGAACATGCAAATAAGATGAAAATGCAAGTAAAACTGAGGGAACATGATTCTAATACTGAATTCACGCATGAATGACTGAAAAACTAAATAGGAACTATTACCTCAAGCTGGAGTGGAATCGGAAAGAAAGAGGTAAGGATACTTGGTTTTCGTGGCTGCTTCTGCTTCCCAAGTAGCTCACTCTATGGACTGACTCCTCCACAAAACCTTGACTAAATCAAATTCTTTGTTTCTCAACCTTCTAACTTGATGGTCAAGGATCTCAATCGGTACATCCTCATAAGAAAGACTATCTTTCACAGTCACACTCTCTAATGGCGCTACAGAGGCTGGATCACCCACACACTTCTTCAAAAATGAGATATGGAAGACTGGATGCACTGTTGCTAGTTCTGCTGGCAACTCTAACTCATATGCCACTTGGTCAACCCTTTTCAAGATATTGTAAAGGCCTACATATCTAGGACTCATCTTCCCTTTCTTGCCAAACCTCATCAGCACCTTCATAGGTAACACTTTCAAGAAAACCCAATCATCAACTTGGAACTCTAGTTCCCTTCTCCTTACACCTACATAAGATTTCTGACGACTTTGGGTTGTCTTAAGTCTATCTCTAATGAGTTGCACTTTCTCTATAGTATAATGTACTGAATCTGTTCAATCAAACCTGCTTCACCTACTTCAAACCAACCAATATGAGATCTACATCTACGCCCATAAAGTGCCTCATAAGGGGCCATCTGGATGCTGGAATGGAAGTTATTGTTGTAGGTGAACTCAATAATAGGAAGATGATCATCCCAACTGCCCTTGAAATCCATCACACAAGCTCTCAACATATTCTCTAGGGTCTGAATACCTATCCATCCGGGTGCGGATAAAATATTGTACTAAGGTTAACCCGAGTACCAAGACCCTTCTCAAATGACTTCCAGAAATAAGAGGTAAACTGAGGATCTCTATCTGAGATGATAGACAAAGGAATCCCATGGAACCTCACAATTTCATTAATGTAAATTTGGGCATAGTCCTCCATCGAATCTGTAGTCTTGAATGCCAAAAAGCAAGAAGACTTAGTCATCCTATCAACTATCAGCCAAGTTGAGTCATGTTATCTTCGTACGAGGTAACCCTGTGATGAAATACATATTGATAACTTCCCACTTCAAAGAAGGAATGTCGATCTCTTGAGTCATACCCCCTAGTTTCACATATTTTACCTTGACTTGCTGGTAGTTAGGGCACTTACTCACAAAATCTGATATATCCCTCTTCATGTCATTCCACCAATAGACTTCCCACAGATCTCGGTACATCTTAGTGAACTTGGATGAATAGAATATCTCAAGTTATAGGCTTCTGCAAGAATATGTTGTCTCAAATCATCCACATCAGGAACAATCTACCTTGGTAGCAAAGTACACCATCTCCCCTTGGGAGAAAACCTTCACTCTCTAATTGTGGACTGCACCCTTAAGTTCAAGCAAAATTGGATCACTGTCTTGCTTTTCCTTAACCTCAACTACCAAAGAAGATTCTTCCCCATTCTGAACTGTTACACCACCGTTTGATATACTCATAAGGCGAACTCCCAAGCGAAAGCCTGTGAACATCCTTTACTAGTTCCTTCCTTTATACCTCAACATGGGCTACAATACCCATAGATAATCTACTAAGAGTATGCTACTACATTCGCCTTATGAGGATGGTAATCCACACTCATATCAGAATCCTTAAGGAACTCAAGCCATCTACTCAAGAGAAGATTCAAATCTTTTTGGGTGAACACATATTGAAGGCTCTTATGGTCAGTGACACATCTACATGAATACCATACAAGTAGTGTCTCATGAGCTTGAGTGAAAACACCACTGTTGCAAGCTTGAGGCCATGAGTTGGATAGTTCTTCTCATGCACCTTAAGTTATCTAGAAGCATAAGTTATAACCTTACCTCGCTGCATCAACATACAACCTAGGAAAACTCTGGATGCATGGCAGTAGATTACAGAACCAGTTGAACCCTCTGGTAGAGTCAACAAAAGAGTTGTAGCCAATCCAGTTTTAAATTCTGCAAAGCTTTTCTCACAATCATTAACCATTGAAACTTGACCATCTTCTGAGTCAACCTAGTCAATGGTGAGGCTATGGATGAAATCCTTCCATGAACCTTCTGTAATAACCCGCTAGACATAAGAAACTTTTGATATATGTAGCAGAGGTATGTCTGGGCCATTGTTTCACTGCTTTTATCTTCTACGGATCCACTCGGATCCCCTTGCTAGATACAATGTGACCAAGAAAAGCAACGGATTGCAATCAGAACTCACATTTGCTAAACTTAGCGAATAACTGGCGATCTTTGAGAGTCTGCAGAACAACTCTCAAATGACTCCCAGTTCTTCCTCATTCCTAGAGTAAATGTGGATATCATCAATAAAGACGATAACGAATGAGTCCAAGTACTATTTTAAAACTCTATTCATCAAATCGATTAAAGTTGTAGGAGCATTGGTTAGTCCAAACAACATAACTACAAATTCATAATGATACCAAGTTCATGTTTTCGGAATGTCACTATCTCTAACTCTGATCTAATGATAACCCGATCTAAGGTCTATCTTTGAGAAATGACTATCACCTTGAAGTTGGTCAAACAAATCATCAATCCTGGGGATGGGATACTTATTCTTGATTTTGATCTTGTTCAAATGTCTATAGTCAATGAACCTCTTTAGAGAACCATCTTTCTTCTTTTCGAACAACACCGGTGTAACCCATGGTGAAATACTAGGTCCGATGAAGCCCTTATTTAGAAAGTCTTTCAACTGATCTTTCAATTCCTTAAGATCTATTGGAGCCATTTTATAAGGGGTAATAGAAATAGTTTGGGTATCTGGAAGAAGATCAATTCTATTGCCCTTTCAGGAGATACTCCGAGAAGATCTTCTAGAAATAATTCTAGAAACTCATTGACTACTGGAACTGACTCAAGAGTTGGGGTTTCGGAGTAAGAATCTTTGGCCCGAACTATATGATAGAGATAACCCTTAGAGATCATCTTTTTGTCCTTAAGGTAAAAAATGAATCGTTGCATAGGCGCTAATTTACTACCCTTTAATTCTAAGATTGGTTCGTTTCGAAATTGAAAACGAACAATCCTAGTTCTACAATCGACTGACGCATAACAGAAATGTAACTAATCCATGCCTAGAATGACATCGAAGTTTACCATTTATAACTCTATAAGATCTATTGTGGTTACTTTTTGAGAGACTCTGACATGGCAATTTTTGTATACCCGTCTACCGATAACTGGGTTACCAACTAGAGTAGAGACGGAGAAGGTTCTGAGAGTTTCTAGACTAACACTGAATTGGACAGCTATGAAAGGAATTACAAAGCAGAGAGTAGCCCCTGAATCAAACAATGCATAAATAGCAAGGTCAAAGACTCGTAACGTATTAGTGACTACATCAAGATTACCTTCCTAATCCTGGCGATCCTGAAGAGCATACAACATATTCTGGCGCTGACCGCCACATGTACCAGATGAGTTACCCTGCTGAGCTGGGAGACTTGTTGATGCCGCTGAAGTTGTAGACTGAGCTATACCATTACTACCTCCTTGACCCTGTCTAGAAGGACAATCCCTCAATTTGTGATCAGACTGACTGCATCCAAAGCATCCTTCCTTTCCTACAAGGCACTCGCTTGGGTGGTTCTTACCACACTTAGGGCATATGGGGTAGTCTTGGTGCCTGAAACACTTCCCTGAGACTTAGAGCCTGGTGCCCTGACCTTCTGATCATACTTATTCTTGGAGGATGGAACACTAGCTGATGAAGGAGTTGGGCTGAAAACTTCTGGTTACTCTGCGAGCGATTTCCACCACCCAATTTCTGCTGAGAATAGTCATAGTTCATTGTCCTAGCCTTCTTATTCTCCTTGGCATGTTCCCTAATCTTATCACCCTCAACTTGCTGAGCATGATTCATAAGCCTAGAGATGTTCATATGTCTGAGTAACTAGCATTTTTGCACTCTGTTTTCTCCAAATCTAAAACTCTATTCAAGAACTTATTCATCTGAGACTTGGAGTCAGCAACCATGTAAGGAGCATACCTGGAGAGTTGGTTAAACTTGAGCCTATACTCTGTCATGTTATCCTGCCTTGAGTTCATGAATTCCTAGGCCCTTGCTTCTCTCAACTCTATCAGGAAAAACCTGTCTAGAAAGGTCTCACTAAAACATTCCCAAGTAGTAGGGGCTGCATCTGTACCTCTATTTTCCTTCAAGTGAGTGTACCAGATATGAGCAACATCTTTCAGCTGGTATGATGTCAACTCAACCCGATTCCCAGTGACCTGCATCACCTCAAATATCTTCTTAATCTGACTTAAGAAATTCTGGGGATCCTCACTAGTTTGTGATCCTAAAAACTCAGGTGGATTTATCCTAACAAAGTCACGAACTCTAGTTGTTAATGATCCACCATTAGCATTCACACGAGCTTAAACCCGCTGATTGTTCTGGTTGGCGACACTCTAAGCCAGCATCTGAATAGCATTCCTGAATTAAGCTTTGGAGTGTTCCTGATCTGGGACTGAAGGATCAACATTTTCATTCATGGTGTTAGCTCTATGAGGAGGCTTAATCTAAAACGTAAAACGTCGATATAGAATGGAATTAGATCATACCTTACTCAAGATAAGAGTAACAAGAAAATGAGAATTTTTTGAAAAATACTTTGTTGGCTCCCTCTCATTAGATATGGTGCACATTACACACCCATGAAAATGAATCTACCTAGTGCGGCTTTTCAGACATCCTAGGACACTTAAACCTAGCGCTCTGATACCAAGTTTGTCACGCCTCGAGATGCGGACACGGGACCTAGGACCACAAATGATCCCAAGCTAACCCTGTTGGCATGATCATGAGCATACTAAAGATAATAAACTAGTGCGGAAGCTAAATAATAATCAAAATGAAAATATAGGGAATACCCATATACTATAACTAAGATATATGAAAACTGATGAGTTTATTGTAGAGAAGATATTAACTCAATACTATGTTGAAACTAACTATGTCTGAAATAAGCCTCTAACTGACTAGAAATGTTGGAACAAGTCCCAGCTAAGTGTAGAAAAACTAAAACTAAAAGACTAATAATACTGAAAAGAATCTCATGACTATTGTCCTCACAGAATGAAGACACACCACTGATTTTGTTGAACTGGAGATCGGAAATTGATATAAGCATGATCTGGATGCTGAAAACTTGAGCCTACATCACGAGAAGCTGCAGCGCATCTATGCGTCAGTACTTGAAAGAAAATGAGCATGCAGGATAGAGTAAAGCTTAAATAACATATAAATGAACAAGACAATAAAGCAATGAAATAGTCTGAATGAAGTGACGAATTTATAACATGCTGAAACTGAATACTGGATATACTAATAAAAAGGTCAATGCAATAGAATCTAAATGAACTGTGGTAGCTACTAATAATTGATAATAAAACCACATGAGTTAAATGTGGAGTCCGATGTATATGCCCCATCGAGAGGACCCAATATACCCTGTCAAAGGTATAAAGGCATGCTGGCGTGATCACTAAACTGATGCCCATAGAGGGGACTTACAACCTACTTGGCTAGTAGTTTTGGGACTATTTGGGTACGCTGAACCCTAGTCCAACTCGAAATTATGCTACTCCCAATGATTTAAGTGGTTAACTCATTATAACTGAGTTTTTGTAAATACTAGATAGTTCAAACTTAACATGCAAACTGAGAATGCAACAATTAATTTGATAATGATGCATTAATAACTGAGACATGTATAACTGAATGACTGATATATCTCACCTAGAATATGTAGTTTAAGAACTAAAGAAATAAATTGCTATGGTTCTGAAATTCATGTGAGAAACGATGTAATAATATGATAATGAAACCTGTTAATAACTATTTCATGATGATTTGTTGTAATTCTAGAAACCCTAGGTCTATTCATAATGAGGAAATCAAGAAACTGACCGAATTCTAGGGACCCTATGGAAGAAAGGAACCCACTAGTGAAATCCCATATACCTGATGACGAATTCCACGGAGAAATCTTTCAATTTCGGGGTTAGAATTGATGGAAACTTGTTGCTTTGTTGAATTATGGTTCTTGACCTTTTTCTCCTCTCTTGCTTCTAATTTTTTAAGTTTTGACCAATTGTAACACCCCATATCCAAAACAGACCAGAAATCTACAGGTGCAATCGACGGTTACCATCGATGGACAATAGTCTGATCTACGGCCTGTACTGTGCATCCATCGTTTGCCACTGAAGATCTCCCAAAAACTCAGCCTAGAAAATCGACTAAATGTCAATCCACGAACAAATCTATGGTCCGTAAGTCAGACTACGGTCTGTGGTCTGTGTCCATGGATTGAGTCTCAAGTTACCTAGACTCTGACAATAACTACGAATGACCAGCACGGACCGTCGTTCGATCTATAGCCCGTAGGTGTGACCGTAGGTGATGTTTAGAAGTTAGTTGGGGGGAATTGATGATAGTGTCAACTTCAAATGGTCATAACTTTTAGTAAAAAATGAATTGTGTGCTCTATGACCTATGAAATAATAGATAATTGAATTATCTTTCCATATCCACAAAGTTTGCTAAAGACCGACCTTTGAGTAAAAGGTTATGCCCATTTTAGTGAAGGTTTGTCAAGTAGACCCAAACGACGGACCATCGATTGAACGAAGCCCGTCATTCTAAGCTGTCAATTGGTCCAACAACAATTAGATCAGGGGTCTTTTGGTCTTTTCCTAGTTTGTTTAACCCCTAAGATACGTCGTTTAAGCCCTAAATCATCAAAATTTAGTTAGTTTAAGCCTAGAAACAAAACAAGAACTTACCTACGTCACAATCATAAATCAAAAGTTAGAAAATTAGAATCAAAAGAGGAGAAAAAGGTAAAGAACCCTAGTTGACGAACGCAGCAAGGTTCCGACAGTTCCTGCCCCAATATCTAAAGATATTTTCGTGGATTTCATCATCAGGTATGTGGGATGTCACTAATGGATTCCTTTCACCCATTCGATCCTTAGTTTTCAGTCAAATTCTTGATTCCCTTATCATGATTAGACCTAGGGTTTCTAAAACTTCAACAGAATATCATGAATTAGTTACTTATATGTTCCAAATTAGATTACCATGTTATTAATCAGATTATCGCATGAATTTCTGAACCCTAGCAATGTATTTCTTTAGTTCTTGAATTACACATACCAGGTTAGATATTTTAGTTATCCAGTTATACATGCCTCAGTTATTAATGCATCGTTATCATATTAATTATTGTTTTCTAAGTTTGCCTGTTCAGTTTTGAGCTATCCAATATTTAAAGAAATTCAGTCATAATATGTTAATCATTTAATTCATTGGGAGTAGCATAATACTGAGTTGGACTAGAGTTCAACATACCCAAATAGTCCAAGAACTACTAGCCAAGTAGGTTGTAAGTCCCCTCTGTGGGCATCAGCTTAGTGATCACGTCATTAGGCCTTTATACCTCTAGCAGGTATATTGTGTCCTCTCGATGGGGCGTATACATCAGATTCCATATTTAGATCATGTGGTTTTATTATTGGTTATTAGTAGCTCCCACAGTTTAGTCAGACTCTATTGCATTGACCATATTTACAGTTCAGTTAGTATTCAGGCTCAGTATGTTATAAATTTGGTTATTGCATCCAGTTAGATCAGAATTATGTATATCATGTTCAGAATATTATACTTGCCTTTGTTCTTGTTCAGTTATGTTTTATTTCAGCTTTACTCTATCCTAAATGCTCAGTACCTTTCAAGTACTAACACATACGTGGCTACATCTTCTTGTGATGTAGGTTCTGGCTCTCATCATCCAGATCACATTTAGATTGATTCTCGATCTCCAGTTCAGTAGAATCAGTGGTGATTCCTCATTCTCCGAGGATAATAGTCATGAGTTCATATCAGTATTTTAGTCTTTTAGTTACAGTTTTTGGTAGACTTAGTTGGGGCCTCTCCCAGCATTTCTAGTCACTAGAGGTTTATTTCACGCAAAATTAGTTTCAGCTTAGTATTGAGTTAATAACATCTTTGTATTAAACTCATATATCTCAAATATAGCATTTGGTATTCCCCATACTTTTATTTTAATTATGATTTAACTTTCGTATCAGTTTATTATCTTTAGTATGCTCATGATCATGTAATCAGGGTTATTTTGGGATCACTTGTGGTCCTAGGTCCCGTCCCCACGTCTCAGTGGTAGTTTGGGGCTTGAGAAACTTGATATCAGAGCACTAGGTTTAAGAGTGCTAGAATGTCTGAAAAGCCACACTAATTAGAGTCATTTTCATGGGTGTGAAGTGCACCATATCTAATGAGAGGGAGGCTATGAAGTATTATAGGAAAAACTCCACTTTCTTGTTATTCTTATCGTGCGTAAGATATGATCTAATTTCATTCTAACTTGACTTTCTATGTTTCAGATTATGCTCCTCATAGAGCTAACGCTACGAATGTGAATGCCAGGAATGCAAACTTAGCTCCTCTAGTCCTAGATCAGGAAGTCTCTAATGCTGAATTTAGGAACGTCATTTAGATGTTGGCTCAGAGTGTGGTAAACCAAAATAATCAGCGGGTTCAAGCTCAGGTGAATGCAAATGGTGGATCAATAGCAGCTAGGGTCTGTGACTTTGTTAGGATGAATTTGCCTTAGGATCGTAGACTAGTGAAGATCCCCATAATTTCTTGGATGAGATCAAGCAGATCTTTGAGGTTATACAGGTCACATGAAATGATCGGGTTGAGTTGGCATCATACTAGTTGAACGATGTTTCTCATATCTGGTACACTCAGTGGAAGGAAAATAGGGGTACAGATGCAGCTCACATTACTTGGGATTGCTTTACTGAGACCTTTTTAGAAAGGTTTTTCCCAATAGAGTTTAGAGAAGCAAAGTATGGGCTCAAGTTTAACCAACTTTTCAGGTTGCTCCTCACATTATTGGACTCCAGGGCTCAAATGAATAAGTTCTTGTATGGAGTGTCAGATTTGGTGAAAATTTAGTGCAAAAAAGCTATGGTACTCGGAGATATGAACATCTCTAGGCTTATGACTCAGACTCAGCAGGTTGAGGGTCATAAGCTTAGGGAATAGGCCAAGGATAATAAGAAGTCTACGACTGGGAACTATGACTACTCTCAGCAGAAATCGAGTGGTGGAAATTGCTCGCAGAGTCAGCTGAAATTTTCAACCCCAGCCCCTTCATTAGCTAGTGCTCCATCCTCTAAGAACAAGTATGATCAGAAGGTTAGGGCACCAGGCTCTAAGTCTCATGGAAGTGTTTCAAGCACCAAGACTTACCCCACTTACCCTAAGTGTAGTAAGAACCACCCAGGCGAGTGCCTCATACGAAAGGAATGATGTTTTGGGTGCGGTCAGTCAGGGAACAAGTTGAGGGATTGTCCTTCTAGACAGGGTCAAGGAGGCAGTAATGGTAGAGCTCAGTCTAAATCTTCAGCATCACCAGCAGGTTCCCCGACTCAGCAGGGTAAATTATTTGGTACAGGTGGCGGTCAGTGTCAGAACAGATTGTATGATCTTCAGGCTCGCCAGGATCAGGAAGGTTCTCCTAATGTAGTCACTGGTACGTTACGAGTCTTTGACCTTTATGTTTATGCATTGTTAGATCCAGGGGCTAATTTTTCCTTTGTAACTCCTTACATAGCAGTCCAATTAAGTGTTAGTCCAGAAAATCTCTTAGAAATTTTCTCATCCTCTACTCCAGTCGGTGACCCAGTTATAGCTAGACGGGTATACAGAAATTGCCCTATCACAGTCTCACAGAAAGTCACCTCAGCAGATCTTGTAGAGTTAGAAATGGTAGACTTCGATGTCATTCTAGGCATGGATTGGTTACATTCCATTTATGCCTCAGTCAATTGTAGAACTAGGATTGTTCGTTTTAAGTTTCCAAACAAACCAATCTTAGAATGGAAGGGTAGTAGCTTAGCGCCTATGGGATGATTCAATTTTTACCTTAAGGCCAGAAAGATGATCTTTAAGGGTTACCTCTATCATCTAGTTCGGGTTAAGGATTTTAGCTCTAAAACCCCAACTATTGAGTCAGTTCCAGTAGTTAGTGTGTTTCCAGAAGTATATCTAGAAGATCTTCCAAGAGTTCCTCCTGAAAAGGAAATCGACTTTAGAATTGATCTCCTTCCAGATACCCAGCCAATTTCTATTTCTCCTAACATAATGGCTCCATCAGAGTTTAAGGAATTGAAATATCAGTCGAAATACCTTCTAGATAAGGGCTTCATCAGACCTAGTATTTCGCCATAGGGTGCATTTGTGTTGTTCATAAAGAAAAAAGATGGTTATCTCAGAATGTGCATTGAATATAGACAGTTGAACAAGGTCACAATCAAGAATAAGTATCCCATCCCTAGGATTGATTACTTGTTTGACCAACTTCAGGGTGCTAGTCATTTCTCGAAGATAGACGTCAGATCAGGTTATCATCAACTTAGAGTCAGAGATAGTGACATTCCAAAATTAGCCTTCAGGACTCGGTATAGTCATTATGAATTTGTAGTTATGTCATTTTGACTAATCAATTCTCCGGCAGCTTTCATGGATTTGATGAACAGAGTGTTCAAACAATACTTGGACTTATTCGATATCGTCTTTATTGATGAGATACTCATTTACTCTAGGAATGAGGAAGAACATGCGAGTCATTTGAGAGTTTTTCTACAGACTCTCAAAGATCGCCAATTATTCGCTAAGTTTAGCAGATATGAGTTCTGGTTACAATACGTTGCTTTTGCTGGCCACATTGTATCTAGCGAGGGGATCTGAGTAGATTCGCAAAAGATAGAAGCATTGAAACAATGGCCCAGACCTACCTCTGCTACATATATCAAAAGTTTCTTAGGTCTAGAGGGTTATTATAGAAGCTTCATAGAAGGATTTTCATCCACAGCCTCACCATTGACTAGGTTGACTCAAAAGATGGTCAAGTTTCAATGGTCAGATGATTGTGAGGAAGGATTTGCATAATTGAAAACTAGATTGACTACAACTCCTCTATTGACTCTAGCAGAGGGTTCAGATGGTTATGTGATATATTGCAATGCATCCAGAGTTGTCCTTGGTTATGTGTTGATGTAGCGAGATAAGGTTATAGCTTATATTCTAGACAGCTTAAGGTGCATGAGAAAAACTATTCAACTCATGACCTCGAGCTTGCAGCATTGGTGTTTGCACTCAAGATTTGGAGACACTACTTGTATGGTGTTCATATAGATTTAAATCTTTGCCAAAAAAGATGGATTGAGTTCCTTATGGATTATTATATGAGTGTACATTACCATCCAGGTAAGGCGAATGTAGTAGCAGATGCTCTTAGCAGATTATCTATGGGTAGTATAGCCCATGTTGAGGAAGAAAGGAAGAAGCTAGTGAAGGATGTTCACAAGCTTGCTGGATTGGGTTTTCGCCTTATGAGCATATCAGATAGTGGTGTAACAGTTTAGAATGAGGCAGAATCTTCTTTGGTAGTGGAGGTTAAGGAAAAGCAAGATAGTGATCCAATCTTGCTTGAACTTAAGAATGCATTCAATAATCAGAGAGTGAAGGTTTTCTCTCAAGGGGAAGATGGTATACTTCGCTAACATGGTAAATTGTGTGTTCCTGATGTGGGTGAGTTGAGATAGCATATTCTTGAAGAAGCCCATAACTCCAGATATTCTATTTATCCAAGTGCAACTAAGATGTATCGCGATCTGTGGGAAGTCTATTGGTGGAATGGCATAAAGAGGGATATTGCATATTTTGTGAGTAAATGCCCCAATTGACAACAATTGAAGGTATAACATCAGAAACCAGGGGGTATGACTCAAGAGATTGACATTCCTACTTGGAAGTGGGAAGTGATCAGTATGGATTGCATCAGAGGGTTACCTCGAACTCGCAGACAACATGACTCCATTTGGGTGATAGTTGACAGGATGACTAAGTCTTCTCGCTTTTTGGCGGTCAAGACTACAGATTCGGCAGAAGACTATGCCAAGCTTTATATTAATGAAATTGTGAGGTTGCATGGGGTTCCTTTGTCTATCATCTCATATAGAGGTCCTTAGTTTACCTCCTATTTCTGGATGTCATTTCAGAAGGATCTTGGTACTCAGGTTAACCTTAGCATTTCATCCGCAGATGGATGGACAGGCAGAGTGTACCATTCACACCCTAGAGGATATGTTAAGAGCTTGTGTGATCTATTTCAAGGGTAGTTAGGATGATCACCTTCCTCTTATTGAGTTCGCCTACCACAATACCATTTCAGCATTTAGATGGCCCCTTATGAGGCATTGTATGGGTGTAGATCTAGATCTTCTATTGGTTGGTTTGAAGTAGGTGAAGCAGCTTTGATAAGCCAAGATTCAGTCATTTATGATATGGAAAAAGTGTAACTCATTAGAGAAAGACTTAAGACAGCCTAGAGTCTTCTGAAATCTTAAGCAGATGTAAGGAGAAGGAAACTAGAGTTCCAAGTTGATGATTGGGTTTTCCTGAAAGTATCACCTTTGAAAGGGGTGATTAGATTTGGCAAGAAAGGAAAGCTCAGTCCTATATATGTATGCCCTTAAAAGATCTTGAAAAGGGTCGGCAAGGTGGCATATGAGTTAGAGTTGCCAGCAGAACTAGCAGCAGTGCATCCAGTCTTCCACATCTCACTCTTGAACAAGAGTGTGGGTGACCTAGCCTCTGTAGTGCCATTAGAGAGTGTGGCGGTGAAATATAGTCTTTATTTTGAGGATGTACCAGTTGAGATTCTTCACCGTCGGGTTAGAAGGTTGAGAAACAAAGAAGTCGCTTCAATCAAAGTTTTGTGGAGGAGTCAGTCCGTAGAGGGAGCTACTTGGTAAGCAGAAGCAGTCATGAAAGCCAAGTATCCTCACCTTTTTCCTTCCGATTCCACTCCAGCTTGAGGTATTATATTAGTTCCTCTTCAGTTTTTCAGTCATTTATGCATGAATTCAGCCATAGAATCATGTTCTGCCCTCAGTTTGTACTTGCATTTTCAGCATATTTGCATGTTCTTGGAACTCAATTCAGTTAGAAACTCAATCGTCAGTGTTTAGTATTAGGGATTGCAGCTCTGTCCCTCTATTTCAGCTAGCTTAGTCTTCATTCGAGGACGAATGATCTCAAGGGGGGATAATGTAACACTCCGTATCCAAAACAGACCAGAAATCAGCTTTTCAGAAATCTGCAAGTGCAATCGACGGTTAGCATCGATGGACCGTATTCTGATCTACGGCCCGTACTTTGCATCCGTCGTTTGAAACTCAAGCTCTCCCAAGAACTCAGTCCAGAAAATTGATGAAGTGTAGATCCACGGACAGATCTATGGTCTGTAAGTCAGACTATAGTCTGTGGTCTATATACGTAGATTGAGACTCAAATTACCCAACCTCTGATATTAACTATGAATGACCACTCACGGACTGTTGTTCGATCTACGGTCCATAGGTCTGACCGTAGGTGATGTTTAGAAGTTAGTTAGGGGAAATTACAGATAGGGTCAACTTCAAATGATCATACCTTTTTGCACAAAACGAATTAGGTGCTCCATAACCTATGAAATGACATATAATTGAATTATCTTTCCATAGTCACCGAGTTTACTAAACACCGACCTCCGAGTAAAAAGTTATGCCCATTTTAGTGAAGGCCTATCGAGTAGACCCAAACGACAGCCCGTCATTCTAGATCGTCGACTGGTCTAACAACAATTAGTTCAGGGGATTTTTGGTCTTTTCCTAGTTCGTTTAACCCTTAAGATAAGTTGTTTAAGCCCTAAATCATCATATATTTGTTAGTTTAAGCCTAGAAACATAACAAGCACTTACCTAAGTCAAAATCATAAATCAAAACCTAGAAAATTAGAAGCAAGAGAAGAGAAAATGGTCAAGAACCCTAGTTCAAGAACGCAGTAAGGTTCCATCAGTTCCAGCCCCGAAATCTAAAGATTTCTCCGTGGATTTCATCACCAGGTATGTGGGATTTCACTAGTGGATTCCTTTCACTCATTAGATCCCTAGTTTTCAGCCAGATTCTTGATTCCCTTATCATGATTAGACCTAGGGTTTCTAGAGCTTCAACAGAATATCATGAATTAGTTAGTAATATGTTCCAAATCAGATTAACATGTTATTACTCATATTATCGCATGAATTTCAGAACTCAAGCTATGTATTTATTTAGTTCTTGAATTACACATACCAGGTCAGATATTTTAGTTATCCAGTTATACATGCCTCAGTTATTAATGCATCGTTATCATATTAATCATTGCATTCTAAGTTTGCCTGTTCAGTTTTGAGCTATCCAATATTTAAAGAAATTCAGTCATAATATGTTAATCATTTAATTCATTGGGAGTAGCATAATACTGAGTTGGACTAGAGTTCAACACACCCAAATAGTCCAAGAACTACTACCCAAGTAGGTTGTAAGTCCCCTCTGTGGGCATCAGCTTAGTGATCACGTCATTAGGCCTTTATACCTCTAGCAGGTATATTGTGTCCTCTCGATGGGGCGTATATATCAGATTCCACATTTAGATCATGTGGTTTTATTATTGGTTATTAGTAGCTCCCACAGTTTAGTCAGACTCTATTGCATTGACCATATTTACAGTTCAGTTAGTATTCAGGCTCAGTATGTTATAAATTTGGTTATTGCATCCAGTTAGATCAGAATTATGTATATCATGTTCAGAACATTATACTTGCCTTTGTTCTTGTTCAGTTATGTTTTATTTCAGCTTTACTCTATCCTAAATGCTCAATACCTTTCAAGTACTAACACATACATGGCTACATCTTCTTGTGATGTAGGTTCAGGCTCTCAGCATCCAGATCACGTTTAGATCGATTCTCGATCTCCAGTTCAGTAGAATCAGTGGTGATTCCTCATTCTCCGAGGATAATAATTATGTGTTCATTTCAGTATTTTAGTCTTTTAGTTACAGTTTTTGCTAGACTTAGTTGGGGCCTCTCCCAGCATTTTCTAGTCACTAGAGGCTTATTTCACACAAAATTAGTTTCAGCTTAGTATTAAGTTAATAACTTCTTTGTATTAAACTCATATATCTCAAATATAGCATTTGGTATTCCCCATACTTTCATTTTAATTATGATTTAGCTTCCGCATCAGTTTATTATCTTTAGTATGCTCATGATCATGTCATCAGGGTTATTTTGGGATCACTTGTGGTCCTAGGTCCCGTCCCTACGTCTCAGTGGTAGCTTGGGGCTTGAGAAACTTGGTATCAGAGCACTAGGTTTAAGAGTCTTAGGATGTCTGAAAAGCCGCACTAAGTAGAGTCATTTTCATGGGTGTGAAGTGCACCACATCTAATGAGAGGGAGGCTATGAAGTATTATAGAAAAAACTCCACTTTTTTGTTATTCTTATCGTGCGTAAGGTATGATCTAATTTCATTCTAACTTGACTTTCTATGTTTCAGATTATGCTCTTCATAGAGCTAACGCTACGAATGTGAATGCCAGGAATGCAAACTTAGCTCCTCTAGTCCTAGATCAGGAAGTCTCTAATGCTGAATTTAGGAACGTCATTAGATGTTGGCTCAGAGTGTGGTAAACCAAAATAATCAGCGGGTTCAAGCTCAGGTGAATGCAAATGGTGGATCAATAGCAGCTAGGGTCTGTGACTTTGTTATGATGAATTTGCCTTAGGATCGTAGACTAGTGAGGATCCCCATAATTTCTTGGATGAGATCAAGCAGATCTTTGAGGTTATACAGGTCACATGAAATGATCGGGTTGAGTTGGCATCATACTAGTTGGATGAGATCAAGCAGATATCTGTAACAACCCTAAAAATGAATAAGATAAGAAATGCTTAATGTGTCAAGAATGCCTACGATTAGACCAGGGTTCACACGGATTGATGCGCATAGAACCAGACCTCGGAACCCTTTCTACAGCCAAGCCAACTAACTTGGGGAGTTAGTTGAGCTTGGAAAGATTGGGTCCAACCATGTAGGGCTCTCGAATACGAAGATTTACTCGAAGGAGTCTTTACCGGACTTAAAAAGAGGAAATCTTAGGTTTGAAGAGTCTAGGGGTAAAATGGTCTTTTTCCTAGCTAAGGGTCGTATCGTAATTACCCTAAATATATAATTAATTATTTATTTAATAAGGTGGAGGGGAAAATTGGGGAGAGAGAGACGAAATGGAGCTCTTGAAGTTAAGTCTTGCTCCACCCAGGTTCGAACCTAGGTGGAGCAATGATTTAATGTGTTTTTTTTATTGGTGAATTAATTTAATAAATTAATAATTAATGGTTGATTTAAAAAGGAAAAATCAGATTTTACTATTAATTATTATTTATTTATTAATTAATATGTTTTTATGACTAAGTCTCCTAGTTGACTAAGTCTAAAAGTAGTTCACCTCTTTTATCTCTCTCTCACGCTCATCTCTCTCATGTTTCTCCATTTGTTTTTCACGATTTCTCTCTGACTAAACAACTACAAGAGCAGAAAAATTACTAGATTTCTTCACACTTGAAGAACTCACACGAAAATAGAAGAAAACAAGCTAAGTGAACACGTTAGGCAAAGAGAGGGTTTTCCGTCGAAAGTTTTGTGTTGAAAACTTGGATTGGACGTGAATTTTGGAGAGGGTTTGGGCAGCAACTTCAAGGTTTGAACGCCAAAATAAGGTATGGGTTTTCTTCTCTCTTGGTACCTTTCCCAAGAGACCCCTTAAGGTTCATGTTATTCGTTCGAAAACTAGGATTGTTACCCCTTTTGCATGCCCCTGTCACTAGCTCCCAATGAATCGTAGATTGGGTATGATTGCTGGTAGATTTAGGTGTATGTTATTATTTTGTGATGAACATGATTTTGTTTGTATACTTGAAATCGCAGGAAAGACAATCATGTATTCAAAAGTTTGTGCAAGTGTGTGTATGTGCAAAAGTAGGTTACAGTGAATGGAGTTCTATGTGTAATGCTCCAAAATGTTTAATGTATTATGGTTGTATTTTTATGTGTATAAACTGAGGTAAGTCGTGATGTTCATATGAAATGTTATGTGGCTGGATTGAGGGAGGAATTCTTGGCTAAACGAATCCATGAAAGTGCACCTAAAACGTTATAAATGAACCATGAAATTTTCCTAAGAACTAATGTTTAATTTGATGAAAAAGGTGTAGAAAAATCATGGAATAAATTTCCAGAACCTGGAAATAGGCTTTAGAAAGAATCTGGAAATTTTGGACATCAAAAAAATTATAAAAAAAATAAGTGAGGCCTACAGGGATCGAACCCAGGACCTCACTAAAGCTTACCTAACAAATAAACAAAAAAATGGGGTGTTAGGCGGGGCTCGAACTGGGGCAGTGTTCAGAGAATTTTGCCAGATAAAAAGGTATAAAATAAATTGCTGTTGTGGGGCTTCGATCCCACAATACGGAAGACCCTTGTTAAATTTTAAAAAAAAATATATGGGGTCATGGGGGATCGATTCCACGCCCCCTCAGCGAATGCAGAAATTAATAAAAAGGAAAGGGGTCATGGGGAATCGATCCCACGCCCCTCAACACCTGTAGTAGTAAAATTAAAAAGAAAGGGGGGGTGTGGGGGATCGATCCCACAACCCCTTGGTCAGTAGCGAATAAGGGCATAGGAGAAGGATAGAAAAAAATTCTTTAAAAACTATGGGGTCGTGGGGAATCGATCCCACGCCCCCCAGTAAGCTGTAGCAGTGTTCAAGGAGAAGGAAAAATGAAAATAAAAAGATTGTGAGGCGTGGGAATTGAACCCACGACCTCTAGGTAGCCTGCGAAATTGGAGAAAAAAAAAGAGAGGCTGTGGGGTTTTGATCCCACAACCTCTTGGTCCATGCGAATTGGACAAGAAATTTAAGATGAAAAATAAAAGGGGTTGTGGGGGTTCGATCCCACAACCCTTCAGCCAACTAAGAGTAGAATCCAATGAGAAAAATAAAGAGAGAATGTTGATGTTGGGTTTCGATATAGGGTCCCAATGTCATGAAGACTAAAAATAAAGTCAAGAAAAAATGTAAGTATTGCCCAAGGGGTTCGAACTTGGGTTCCCTTGCCCAAATTTCCGTATTGATACATAAGTCATACGCGAATTAAATGTTCAAGAATAATGCCACCTACTTAGATCAAAATCAAGATCTTGGCATACATACAAGATACATAATTCTTGTACTACATAATCTTAGGAAGATATGAGTCACTTAACGAACTATGAATGAAGCCTCATGGCTTGTATGTATAGACCCATAAGTCTAGCATACGTTTAAAAATAAGTGAACCTAAGATGTATGTAATGAAATGAAGTAACCCAAGAATGGGTTAAGTACGAGTGTAAAATACACTAAATGGCCAAGTGCATTGGCATACGATGAAATGATTATTATGTAATGAAATGACGAAACCCTAGAAGGGTTAAGTAAGAGTGTGAAACACACAAATGGACAAGTATATTGGCATATAATTAAATGAACATTCGCGTAAAATGGGGTGAGTAATTATGAAGAGCAAATGTTCTAATGTTAATGAATGTGGTGACAACATGATATGAGGTTAATGTTAAAGATGAGAACAATCTCAAATGAGCCTAAGTAAATGTTACCAAAATGTATTCACCTATGAGAGTGTAAAGTTAATGAAGAGACCAGTCTCTATGAACACTCTAATAAAAGTATTGAGATTAACACACTTGATACTAATGATGATATGAGAAATCATCTATTGAGCTATGATGTCCTCATACTAGAAGCCAGCTTCCATGACGTATGAGTTGAATGTAATGGAACTTTATACTGAGCACCATAGACTACCTATGAGCGGTGATGCCTTCTTTCGGGAAGGGCGGAGGTTCACGTAACTCTCATGAGATGAGACTGTCCGGCTTGCCGGGTATGGGTCTCCTTATATCTCCTGGTCTTTGAATCTATACTGCCAATATAGGGATCTGGCAGGGTTAAATTCTCATGTACGCTAGCATGTTTTGGGTCACCTTGGTCGGTGATTCCACCTCTTTTCGGTGTGGGGGAGACACTGGATTTCATGATGCTCACATGATCTCTGTCGGTTAAAGTTAAAGTTCGCAATAAATGAATGAGGCCAGCCTCAAATGAAGCACATAATGAAATGAACGATACCAAAGGTGTTAGGATAGGATAATCAAGAAGTGAGCTAGACTCAGGTAATGACACTAGGTTATTTTTTATCATTGCACAGCAAACCCGATGAAAGTCTTAAACTACACCTTAGGTATAGCTGGTGTTCACACTGGCCTATGAACGAAATGAAATAAAGTACGTACGACTAAATGAAGCAGACTCTGTGTTTGCTAATGAAGACTCCCTAGTTGAGGTGCCATATGTTGAGCCCTTATTTTGGAAAGTCTTAATGTCAAGTCCATGATTCCAAGGTCTCATGGCATATGAATGAATGTTATAAAAGATGTTATGTACTGTATGCTATATGATATGTGCTATGTGTAAGATATTATGTGTTGTGTGCAATATGATAAGTATGATGATGCATGTTACTCTCATGGCATGACTTTCCTAAACCAAATTTGGAAAGCTCACTGACTTTCCTAATCCAAATTTGGAAAGTTCACTAACTTTCCTAATCCCAGTTTGGCAAGTCCACTGACTTGACTTTCCATAATCATGTTGTTAGGAAAGAGCTATCCTTTCTCATGCATGTTCTTGGTGTGTGCTTGCATATACCCATACTTAGTAAAAGTGTGTACTAACCCTATACGACTTTACAATTTTAGGTGCAGGCACATGTGGACGATAGAGCTACAGGTTGACGCTGAAGCTATCCGAACGTTGAACATTCATCCGGACTTGGTAGGCCCTCATGCTTTCAAGGATGCTTGTCCATTTATATTCTAGCTTAGTCTTAGGATTGAGCTAGTGGAGTATGTTCCACTAGCGTTTCTTTCCCGTATTATTTTAGACATTGTATTGGTGCCATTTTGGCAAGTATTCACTTATTGTTATATTAAACTATTTTTTCCTTTGATGATCTTAATGTTAGATGGTTGATGGTGAACAAATTATGAATTTATTAGAAATGATTAGTAAGTATGTTACGAGACAAAAGTTTCAAATTTTTCGCTAAAATTAACCTAGTTGAAGTAAGAATGACGTAAGTATGCTTGTCTGCGACCTCAGAGAGGTCAACGACGTCGGTCTCGTCTGGGGTCTAGATTCCAGTGTGACAAAGTTGGTATCAGAGCACTAGGTTAAATTCCGAGAATAATAAGTTCACATCAACCACATTGAGTAGTTTCTAAGTCATGGTAGTGAAGTTCACCACTATCATGAATTAGAGACTGCATAATGCGTAGGAAAATTTCCCTTCTTCTAATCTTATTGCGCTTTTCCTAATGTCTGATTTCTTGGTGTTATGAGTGTTTCTAACATCAATTCTTATTGTTTTCAGATAATGAATACTAGGAGGAACGTTGGTCAGAGGAGAGGAGGAGCAGCTGTTGGAAACAATCAAGTTCCACCCCAGGCTCCAGCTGAAGGAGTGGCCATACCGGTTAACCCAGCTGGGTTGACTGATGCGGAGGTGCGGGCATCTCTGGACCAGATGGCACAGGCCATCACTATGCAGGCCCAGGCTATGACTGCCCAGGTCAACCGGCAAAATGTTCAGAGGGAGAACCCACTGGTACGTAGCATGGCTGACAGGCTGCGAGACTTTACGAGGATGAATCCTCTTATTTTCACAGGGTCCAAGACTTCAGAGGATCCCCAGGAATTCATGGATGAGGTACACAAGATTTTGGTGTCCATGGGGGCCACAGATATTGAGAAGGCTGAGCTGCCTTCTTATCAGCTGAAGGATGTTGCATAAACTTGGTGCAAGATGTGGCAGGATAGCTGAGCTTTGGGCAGATTTCCAGTCACTTAGGAGTTGTTTAAGACAACCTTCCTAGAGAGATTCTTTCCCAGGGAGATGAGGGAGGCAACGGTTGAGGAGTTTATCAACCTTAAGCAGGGATCTATGACAGTCAGGGAGTATTCCCTGAAGTTTGTTAAACTATACAGGTATGCTACTTTACTTAGTATCTAACAGCAAGGATGAGATGAGTACTGAAGTTTGTTAAATTATCCAGGTATGCTACTTCCCTTGTATCTAACTGCAGGGATGAGATGAGCAGGTTCCTCACAGGAATCAATGGAGATCTGGAGGAGGAGTATCGGTCTGCAATGCTCCATGATAATATGGACCTCTCCAGGTTGATGGTGCATGTCCAACAGGTAGAGGAGAGCCACAAAAAGAGGGGTATTCGTGATGCTAGAAGGCCTAAGCCTCAAGATCAGGCAGGTCCCAGCCATGGAGGCCACAGAAAAAATTTTGGCGTCCGTGAACAACCCAGGTTCAAGAAGGGGCAACAGAGTTCTGGGAACTCTAATTCTCAGAGGAGTACAACACCTAGAGTAGGCAGACCTGAGCCCAAGAAGGGCAATGGAGGTGAGATGCAGCGTCCCAAAAAGAACTGTGCTAAGTGTGGCCGTGCTCACAGTGGAGAGTGCAGACAGGGCACTAATGCCTGCTTCGGTTGCGGTAAGAGTGGGCACATGGTTAGAGATTGCCCACAGAATAGAGGTCGGTTGGAGGTAATGCTCAGCCTATGCCTAATCCACAGGGTGCAGCAGCAGCCGAGCCTCCTAAGAGGAACAGGTTCTATGCTCTGAAGGGCAGGGAGGAGCAGGAGAAGTCCGCTGCTGTGGTCACAGGTATGCTGCAAGTATTCTCAACTTGTGTTTATGCTTTACTTGATCCAGGGTCTACGCTTTCCTTTGTAACTCCTTTGCTTGCTCTCAATTTTGAGATATTACCTGAAGTTCTGCATGATCCTATAGTGGTTAGTACACCTTTAGGAGAAAATGTAAGAACTGATAGAGTATACAAGGATTGCCCAATAGTTGTAAGTGGTAAGACTATGTGTGCAGACTTGGTTGAGTTACTCATGCATGATTTTGATGTTATTCTTGGCATGGACTGGCTTCACAGTTGTTATGCTTGTTTGGACTGTCGTAGTAGAGTGGTGAGATTTCGTTTTCCTGATGAAGAGGAGCTAGTCTGGGAGGGGTACAACTCGAGTCATCCTAACCCCTTGATTTCGAACCTTAAGGCCAATAAAATGATGTCCAAAGGGTTATTGTGTCATCTAGTGAGTGTTAATGATTTAGATCATGACATTCCTCCATAGACTCAGTGCCTGTAGTGAATGAGTTCATAGATGTATTTCCTGATGATTTGTCTGGAGTCCCTCCCCCTCGAGAGATTGATTTTGGTATTGACTTAGAACCCGATACTAAACCAATTTCAATTCCTCCTTACAGAATGGCTCCAGCTGAACTCAAAGAGTTGAAGCTGCAGTGACAAAGGTTTCATTCAGCCGAGCATATCCCCTTGGGGCGCTCCAGTGTTGTTTGTGAAAAAGAAGGATGGAACCCTTAGAATGTGTATCGATTATCGGCATCTCAACAAAGTCACTATAAAGAATAAGTATCCACTTCCCAGAATAGATGATTTGTTCGATCAGCTCCAAGGGTCTAGTTTCTTCTCTAAGATTGATCTTCGTTCAGGGTATCATCAGCTTAGGGTTAGGGATGGAGATATCCCAAAGAAAACCTTTTGTACCCGTTATGGTCATTATGAGTTCTTAGTCATGTCATTTGGTCTTATGAATGCACCTGTTGTATTTATGGACCTCATGAACCGAGTCTTCCATTAATACCTTGATTCTTTCGTCATAGTATTCATTGACGACATCCTCATCTACTCTAGGACCAAGGAAGAGCATGAACAACATTTGAGACTAACCTTGCAGGTACTTAGACAACATCATATGTATGCCGAATTCAGCAAGTGTAAATTTTGGCTTAGATCAGTGACCTTCCTGGGTCATGTTGTGTCCGATCAGGGCGTGGAGGTGGATCCCACGAAGACTGAGGCTGTGAAGAACTGGCCAAAGCCTCTTACTCCCACTGATATCCGTAGCTTTCTGGGATTGTCTGGTTACTACCGCAGGTTTGTGGAGGGCTTTTCTTCCATTGCTACTCCATTGACAGCTTTGACTAAGAAGAAAGCCAAGTTTGAATGGACGGAGACTTGTGAGAAGAGTTTCCAGGAGCTCAAGGACAGACTCACTTCAGCCCCGGTGCTTACTTTGCCTAAGTGTGGTGAGAATTACACTGTTTACTGTGATGCATCTAGGGTTGGTTTGGGTTGTGTTCTTATGCAGGTTGGTAAGGTAATAGCCTATGCGTCCTGACAGATCAAGGTTCATGAGAAGAATTATCCCACTCATGACCTGGAGTTGGCAGTAGTGGTGTTTGCACTGAAGCTGTGGAGGCACTACTTGTATGGAGTGCATGTGGATGTATTCACAGACCACAAGAGTCTCCAGTACGTGTCCACATAGAGGGAGTTGAATTTACATCAGCGGAGATGGTTGGAGCTGTTGAAGGATTATGACATGAATATTCACTACCATCCAGGTAAGGCTAATGTTGTAGCTGATGCTTTGAGCAGGATGAGCATGGGAAGTACAGCCCACGTTGAGGATGAGAAGAAGGAGTTGGTGAAAGATGTACACAGACTGGCCAGACTGGGTGTGCGATTGGTTGACTCTACTAGTGGGGGTGTTTCAGTTCATCCTAGTTCTGAATCATCCTTGGTAGTTGAAGTCAAGAAGGGTCAGCATCTAGATCCTCTATTGATGGAGCTGAAGGACTCAGTGTTGATAAAGATGAATGAGTCCTTCGCTTTGGGAGGTGATGGTATACTTAGGTATCAGGACAGGCTGTGTGTACCAGATGTAGATGATTTGCGGACCAGGATTATTGCAGAGGCCCATGGTTCCAGATATTCCATACATCCAGGTTCCACCAAGATGTATCATGATCTTAAGCAGATTTATTAGTGGGATGGCATGTAGAAGGACATTGCAGAATATGTGGCCAACTGTCCTAATTGTCAGCAGGTTAAGGCAGAACATCTTAAGCCTGGCGGTCTTACTCAGATTATTGAGGTTCCGACTTGGAAGTGGGAGGCCATTAATATGGACTTCGTGGTTGGTCTTCCGAGGACTAGGAGGTAGCATGACTCCATATGAGTTATTTTGGACAGATTGACTAAGTCTGCCCACTTTATCCCTGTGAAGTCTACTTACAGAGCCGAGGATTATGCGAGACTCTACATTCATGAGATTGTGAGATGGCATGGGATTCCTTTGTCCATCATTTCAGATAGACTAGCTCAGTTTACTTCACATTTCTGGAGATCTTTCCAGAAGATCTTGGGCACGCAGGTGAAGCTTAGTACTGCCTTTCATCCTCAGACTTATAAGCAGGCAGAGCGCACCATTCAGACATTGGAGGACATGTTGAGAGCGTGTGTGATTGACTTCAGGGGTAGCTGGGATGACCATCTGCCTTTGATAGAGTTCTCGTATAATAATAGCTATCACTCTAGCATTCGGATGGCACCGTTTGAGGCACTGTATGTTAGGAGGTGTAGATCTCCAGTTGGGTGGTTCGAGGTTGGAGAGTCATCCATTTTGGGTCCAGAGATCATTCATGAGGCCTTAGAGAAGGTCAGAGTGATTAGGGCCAGGTTGGCTACTGCTTACAGTCGGCAGAAGTCATATGCAGATAACAGAAAATGGCCCTTAGAGTTTGATGTTGGTGACCAGGTCTATCTGAAGATATCACCTATGAAGGGGGTGATGAGGTTTGGCAGGAAGGGGAAGTTGAGTCCGAGGTATGTTGGGCCATACGAGATCCTACAGCGTGTGGGTGAGGTGGACTATGAGTTGGCATTGCCTGCGGAGCTAGCTTCTGTCCATCCAGTCTTTCATGTATCCATGTAAAAGAAGTTCCTAGGTAATCCAGCATCGATTCTACCTGTGGAAGGTTTGGGGGTCAATGAAGACTTGTCCTACGAGGAGGTACCTATTGAGATCTTAGACAGATAAATCAAGTGGATGAGGAACAAGGAGATTGCCATAGTGAAGGTGTTGTGGAGGAATCATCTTGTTGAGGGTGCTATGTGGCAGGCTGAGGCCTATATGAGATCCCGCTACCCTCATCTTTTCAGCTCTTGAGGTTAGACTTCCTACTCTTAAGTCTAAGTTTCCTTATCTCTCCATTTTTGTTGCTATTGCTTGACTGTGCATAGTGATTATGTTATGATCTGACTGGCATTACGCTAGATAGTAGTAGTGTCATTCGGGGACGAATGTTCCTAAGGGGGGGGATAATGTAACAACCCTAAAAAATGGATATGATAAATAATGCTTAATGTGTCAAAAATACCTATGATTAGACCAGGGTTCACAAGGATTGATGCGCGTAGAACCAGACCTCGTAACCCTTGCTACAGCCAATCCAACTAACTTGGGAGTTAGTTGAGCTTGGAAAGGTTGGGTCCAACCATGTAAGGCTCTCGAATACGAAGATTTACTTGAAGGAGTCTTTACCGGACTTAAAAAGAGGAAATCTTAGGTTTGAATGGTCTAGGGGTAAAATGGTCTTTTTCCTGGCTAAGGGTAGTAACGTAATTACCCTAAATATATAATTAATTATTTGTTTAATAAGGTGGAGGGGCAAATTGGGGAGAGAGAGACGAAATGGAGCTCTTGAAGTTAAGTCTTGCTCCACCCAAGTTCGAACCTAGGTGGGAGCAATGATTTAATGTGTTTTTCTTATTAGTGAATTAATTTAATAAATTAATAATAAATGGCTGATTTAAAAAGGAAAAATTAGATTTTATTATTAATTATTATTTATTTATTAATTAATATGTTTTTATGACTAAGTCTCCTAGTTGACTAAGTCTAAACTACTTCACCTCTTTTATCTCTCTCTCACGCTCATCTCTCTCTAGTTTTTCCATTTCTTTTTCACGATTTCTCTCTGACTAAACAACTACAAGAACAGAAAAATTACTAGATTTCTTCACACTTGAAGAACTCACACGAAAATAGAAGAAACCAAGCTAAGTGAACACGTTAGGCAAAGAGAGGGTTTTCCGTCGAAAGTTTTGTGTTGAAAACTTGGATTGGACGTGAGTTTTGGAGAGGGTTTGGGCAGCAACTTCAAGGTTTGAACACCAAAATAAGGTATGGGCTTTCTTCTCTCTTGGTACCTTTCCCAAGAGACCCCTTAAGGTTCATGTTATTCGTTCGAAAACTAGGATTGTTACCCCTTTTGCATGCCCCTGTCACTAGCTCCCACTGAATCGTAGGTTGGGTATGATTGCTGGTAGATTTAGGTGTATGTTATGATTTTGTAATGAACATGATTTTGTTTGTATACTTGAAATCGTAGGAAAGACAACCATGTATTCGAAAGTTTGTGCAAGTGTGTATATGTGCAAAAGTAGGTTACAGTGAATGGAGTTCTATGTGTAATGCTCCAAAAAGTTTAATGTATTATGGTTGTATTTTTATGTGTATAAACTGAGGTAAGTCGTGATGTTCATATGAAATGTTATGTGGCTGGATTGAGGGAGGAATTCTTGGCTAAACGAATCCATGAAAGTGCACCTAAAACGTTATAAATGAACCATGAAATTTCCCTAAGAACTAATGTGTAATTTGATGAAAAAGGTGTAGAAAAATCGTGGAATAAATTTCCAGAACCTGGAAATAGGCTTTAGAAAGAATCTGGAAATTTTGGACGTCAAAACAATTTAAAAAAATAAGGGAGGCCTGTAGGGATCGAACCCAGGACCTCACTAAAGCTTACCTAACAAATAAATAAAAAAAAAGGGGTGTTAGGCGGGGCTCGAACTGGGGCAGTGTTTAGAGAATTTCGCCAGGCAAAAAGGGATAAAATAAATTGCTTTTGTGGGGTTTCGATCCCACAACACGGAAGACCCTTGTTAAATTTTAAAAAAATATATATGGGGTCGTGGGGGATCGATCCCACGCCCCCTCAGCGAATGCAGAAATTAATAAAAAGGAAAGGGGTCATGGGGAATTGTTCCCACGCCCCTCAACGCCTCTAGTAGTAAAATTTAAAAAAAAAGGGGGGCTGTGGGGGATCGATCCCACAACCCCTTGGTCAGTAGCGAATAAGGGCATAGGAGAAGGATAGAAAAAAATTCTTTAAAAACTATGGGGTCGTGGGGAATCGATCCCACGCCCCCCAGTAAGCTGTAGCAGTGTTCAAGGAGAAGGAAAAATGAAAATAAAAAGATTGTGAGGCGTGGGAATTGAACCCACGACCTCTAGGTAGCCTTCGAAATTGGAGAAAAATAAAGAGAGGTTGTGGGGGTTTGATCCCACAACCTCTTGGTCCATGCGAATTGGACAAGAAATTTAAGATGAAAAATAAAAGGGGCTGTGGGGGTTTGATCCCACAACCCTTCGGCCAACTAAGAGTAGAATCCAATGAGAAACATAAAGAGAGAATGTTGATGTTGGGGTTCGATCTAGGGTCCCAATGTCATGAAGACTATAAATAAAGTCAAGGAAAAATGTAAGTATTGCCCAAGGGGTTCGAACTTGGGTTCCCTTGCCCAAATTTCCATATTGATACATAAGTCATACGTGAATTAAGTGTTCAAGAATAATGCCACCTACTTAGATCAAAATCAAGATCTTGGCATACATACAAGATACATAATTCTTGTACTACATAATCTTAGGAAGATATGAGTCACTTAACGAACTATGAATGAAGCCTCATGGCTTGTATGTATAGACCCATAAGGCTAGCATACGTTTAAAAATAAGTGAACCTAAGATGTATGTAATAAAATGAAGTAACCCTAGAATGGGTTAAGTACGAGTGTAAAATACACTAAATGGCCAAGTGCATTGGCATACGATGAAATGATTATTATGTAATGAAATGACAAAATCCTAGAAGGGTTAAGTAAGAGTGTGAAACACACAAATGGCCAAGTATATTGGCATATGATGAAATGAACATTCACGTAAAATGGGGTGAGTAATTATGAAGAGCAAATGTGCTAATGTTAATAAATGTGGTGACAACATGATATGAGGTTAATGTAAAAGATGAGAACAATCTCAAATGAGCCTAAGTAAATGTTACCAAAACGTACTCACCTATGAGAGTGTAAAGTTAATGAAGAGACCAGTCTCTATGAACACTCTAATGAAAGTATTGAGATTAACACACTTGATACTAATGATGAGATGAGAAATCATCTATTGAGCTATGATGTCCTCATACTAGAAGCCAGCTTCCATGACGTATGAGTTGAATGTAATGGAACTTTATACTGAGCACCGATAGACTACCTATGAGTGGTGATGCCTTCTTTTGGGAAGGGCGGAGGTTCACGTAACTCTCATGAGATGAGACTGTCCGGCTTGCCGGGTATGGGTCTCCTTATATCTCCTGGTCTTCGAACCTATACTGCCAATATAGGGATCTGGCAGGGTTAAATTCTCATGTACGCTAGCATGTTTTGGGTCACCTTGGTCGGTGATTCCACCTCTTTTTGGTGTGGGGGAGACACTGGATTTCATGATTCTCACATGATCTATGTCGGTTAAAGTTAAAGTTCCCAATAAATGAATGAGGCCAGCCTCAAATGAAGCACATAATGAAATGAATGTTACCAAAGGTGTTAGGATAGGATAATCAAGAGGTGAGCTAGACTCAGGTAATGACACTAGGTTATTCTTGATCATTGCACAGCAAACCCGATGAAAGTCTTAAACTACACCCTAGGTATAGCTGGTGTTCACACTGGCCTATGAACGAAATGAAATAAAGTACGTACGACTAAATGAAGCAGACTCTGTGTTTGCTAATGAAGACTCCCTAGTTGAGGTCCCATATGTTGAGCCCTCATTTTGGAAAGTCTTAATGTCAAGTCCATGATTCCAAGGTCTCATGGCATATGAATGAATGTTATAAAAGATGTTATGTACTGTATGCTATATGATATGTGCTATGTGTAAGATATTATGTGTTGTGTGCAATACGATAAGTATGATGATGCATGTTACTCTCATGGCATGACTTTCCTAAACCAAATTTGGAAAGCTCACTGACTTTCCTAATCCAAATTTGGAAAGTTCACTAACTTTCCTAATCCCAATTTGGCAAGTCCACTGACTTGACTTTCCATAATCATGTTGTTAGGAAAGAGCTATCCTTTCTCATGTATGTCCTTGGTGTGTGATTACATATACCCATACTTAGTACAAGTGTGTACTAACCCTATACGACTTTACAATTTTAGGTGCAGGCACAGGTGGACGCTAGAGCTACAGGTTGATGCTGAAGTTATCCGGACGTTGAACATTCATCCGGACTTGGTAGGCCCTCATGCTTTCGAGGATGCTTGCCCATTTATATTCTAGCTTAGTCTTAAGATTGAGCTAGTGGAGTATTGTTATATTAAACTATTTCTTTCCTTTGATGATCTTAATGTTAGATGGTTGATGGTGAACAACTTATGAATTTATTAGAAATGATTAGTAAGTATGTTGCGAGACAAAAATTTCAAATTTTTCGCTAAAATTAACATAGCTGAAGTAAAAATGATGTAAGTTGGCTTGTCTGCGACCTCTGAGAGGTCAATGACGCCGGTTTCGTCTGGGGTCTAGATTCCAGTCGTGACAAACTCTCTCTTATGGTCGTCAAAAACTCATGGGCATCCTCCCCTACAACTCCAAAAAACTTGGAAGAGTAAGTCTCAAAAACACTATGAGTATCTTTTTATCGTTTAATGGCATAGCACATAGTGTAATAATAACCTGAGCAGGAACACGTTTTAGCGGCATCTTAATTTATGGAGTAAGTACTACCGGCTCAACCTACAATGTTGGTATAGTTGGAGTTGGTGCCTACTGCACGCCCCTTAGCATGGCTTGTAACGAAATGATAGCCTTCTGCAAGTCTAGGGAAATGGCTAGCCCTTTTTTTGTTGGGTTGGTCCCTGCCCCATATGTTATGGATGAATAAGAGTTTGTTGAGGCTCCACCCGATATTGAGTTGGTTATCCATCTCATGCCCGACCTTGGGGTGTACTCTACCCCTAGCTTGGATTCTATCTTCTGGACCAGGAACATCATCCCTTGTCCAAAAATCGTATGTGTGAGCCATCCTGCAAAAGTGTAAAACAAGTAAGTGTCACGTCCTAAACTACCCCCCCCCCCTAGACATGATATGGAGAATAGAATCTCAAAAGACTCTAAACAAGCCTCTTGACTTAGGTATGATAATATCACAACAAAACTAAAATAAATCATAAAATCATAATATATGCTTCAAGTTACATCTCGTAAGATACTTAAATTTTAGTAGAAAAACTTTAAATTGTGGGAAAACTATTAGTCTGACAACAAGCCTCTACTAATCATATGTGACTAGGACAAATTCTAACTTACGAATAGCCAAAAACTAAACTGAACTGCAAAAATAAAATACATGCGTGACAAAGTTCTTGAATCATAACAACTCATCAAAATCTAAGCAATGTTGATCAATCAACTAGCCACGATCGGATGGAGGAACGTTAGAATCTATATTATAAGACAATATAGACACACGAGAATATATGTATTAGTACTCAGAATGAACTAAGTATGAGAAAGACGCATGAGTATACGTGATAATATGATAAGTCTAAAACATATTAACGCAGGACCAAGAAAGACTTCTCCCATCGGATAAGCCAGAATCATAAGGCATAAAACAAGTCAAACGAAATATATGAAAACCATAACATAAGATTAAGTCATAATCTTTGAGGAATTCATATACTTTTGTGAAAAAGAATATTCTTTCACGGGAGGTTTACCGTTAACCGACATAAACCATATGAGTTAGCATAGAGTCTGGTGTATTACTCGCAGACAAAAAAAAAAGAGTTCGTACTTTCTAAATTAAGGACCATGTTCTTAAGCGTAGGTGGATCCACTGGCATACAGTTAAGAATAAGTCCTTTAAAAGCACGTAGTTATGAGACAAGAAGATTTCTACTAAAGAACTCTGCCTCTACTAATAAGTGAGCCTCCATTCGAAAATCAACACAATGCGAACTAAAATACCAACCAAAACGTACATAGTTATATAATAATCTGAATACTTGAAATGGTAATGATCAAGTAATACCAATTCAATCATAAACATCATATCATCCAATAGCTCCTTTCAAAATTATCATTTTATATCATACTCATAAAGACACTCATCTAAAACATCTAAATCATGATCATATTTTCACAATGAGAATACTTAAATTGGAAGCAACACTTTTCATAAAACATGTTGATGCTATATCTAAAAACATTATGATTCATAAATTCCTCCATTCATATGGTATCCATTTTTTTCAAAAACATAGTTCAAAATGTGAGAATACTTCAATTGGAAGCAACCTTCCTGGTGCGAATCAACCTTCCTGGTGCGAATCAACCTTTAGTCAAGCTCAAATATGGGTACCGGACACCGGGTGGAAAACCAAAAAAAAGTATTCATATAGGACGAGTTCATGTGAAAACTATTGAAAACACGTAATTTAGATCAAATCATGCACGATGATGTTAATCATAATGAATCCATTGATGAATTTTCCACATACCTTGATGAAACCTAGATGTAACACCTCAGAACTTGGAAAAGAATGAAAATATTTTCTTGGACTGAAGTTTGGTGTAACATCTCGCTACTACAAAAGACTAGAAAAGAGTTTAAAATCTAAAAAAATACTTATTTTTTGAAAGAATAAGAAAATCTGAAAATTTTGTCTAAGTTAGGAAAGTGAGTTTTAGTCATTTTCAAATGACCATAACTGCTAGCTCAGGATGAGTTAGGAGTATTTCCAGATATGGTTGGAAAGAAATTAGAATAATCTTTTCAAAGTCGCTGAGTTTGCACAATTTCAATATCGTATGAGTGAGTTATGCCTTTCGAAAGTTGGGTTGTTAGATTAAGGAAAGTCCAAATCCGGATTATGGAAGGGCAAACTAGTCTTTTCCTTAATTAAATTTCCTATTTCATTTTTGGGGATTTAATATGGTAAATTAAGACTTTGTTCAGTTTAGAAAAAGAAGAACTTACGCTAGGTCTTGGAGAAGAGAGAAATCAAGAAATCGCCAAGACCGTTCGAGCTTTGTGAGTGGAATTCATTGGGAGTGATCCCTATAAGGTATGTGCACAAAGTGTTGGGTTAGTTCACCACATACCAATCTCGTTTCAATTCAGCGGATTTACGTTGTTTGAATGTTAAGAAAATGAATTCTAGAAGAACATTGTTGAAAATTTGTTGAGTTCTTAATGGTTGTGTTGTTGAAGTTTCTTGATGGCTTGATTCATGTTTATGGGTGTAATTTTGGGTTGAATCTATTGTATATTAATAGTACTAAGAATCCTAAGTGTTTGGGAAAAGAATCATGGAAGTTTAGAGGATTTAGAGATGAAAACGAAGGAGAAAAGTTGAGAACACATGGGTAAGGAGGTTGGGTCATCGTGCCTCTCAAAGCCCCACAAACAATTCTCTTTACGTAGGGTCTTGGAGCGTTGCGCCAGCCAGAGCGCCCCACCCTTCTCTCTGAAGTTTAGGGTTGGTGCACCATGCCTCTAAGAGCGCCAGGGACGCCAGTTCTCCCCATACTTCCCCCGTCTTTCCATACTAGTTTCTTAGTGATGTACCTATGTTTCCTAGTTGATTCGAACTCTCTAAGGTACATATAAACATCATCCATAAACATGAGATCATGAACATTTAATCCATAATCCAATTCAAGGAAAGTTAATATCAAAGTCAAAGAAGTTAAGAGTCAAGTCTAAAAGTTAAAAAGCAAGTTAAAGGCAAAGTTCTTAAAAGTTTTCAAGAGTCTTTAGCAATGTTTTACCTTTGTTTTTAAGGCTCAAGTTTCAAGTTGAGTAAAAACTAAAGAGTTGAGTTCATTTTTCAAAAGTTATAAGGGAACTAAGTATTTCCATAAGAGTTTATAAATGTTTTCACATTTAAAATAAGAGGAAACTAAGATTTCCAAAATAGATTTAAGCAAGAAAATGGAACATTGATTCCAATAGAGCTTTTAAGCTAAGCTTTGAGTAATTACCTCAAATCAAAGAAAGAATTTGTTTTTATAAATATATGAGCTAAGTATATTTTGAAAGTAGTATTGAGCACCTATATGGGGATGCGAGTTCATATTAACTCAAGTCTCCATAAACCATGTAGCCATTAATGGGTCATACTTTTAGATGATCATATAAGTTAAGCTAGTGGATCCACTAAGTTAAGTAGTGCTATATGATGACAAAGTATAGGAAAGTCTGGCAACGTGATGGTAAAAACCTTGTATCACCACTTAGGCTCATAGTGGTGGTTGTTGGTTAGAGAAACTCTGACATTAGTAATTGCATGGTTCCTCAAGGCTTAGTATGACTGGGGTTATGGGACTTCATTCATGCATTGCACAAGTAGACTTTGAGAGCAAGCATGGTATGTTTTTATTATATTATGGTTATGAGTTGAGATCATGTTTTTAAACAACTTTAATTTGTATTGCACTTGTTATATATTGCTTTATATTTAGATGAGTTCAGTTGAGTATTCATGAGTTCAAAAGAGCCAAAGTAAGTGTTTCTTTCATAATCTCTTTCAAGCCTATGTTGTTTTGGCAATCCAAATCACATACTCGTACATTCAATGTACTGATGCCAGTTGTTCTGCATCGTTTTATGATGCAGACCAGGTAACTAGGATCGGCATCCAGCGTACCATTGATCCAATGGGCAGCTCAGAGTCAGTTGGTGAGCCTCCTTACATTTAGAGGACATCTTTTATCACTTTATTTTCATTTGCAGTTGTTAGGATGATTCAGGGTCCTGTCCAGACATCCCTCTCTGTTTTAGAGGCTTCATAGACAGATAGCATAGTTCTTTAGTCTTATTCATTTCAATTGTAAACGTTTAAGACATGAGTTGCTACTTTGGCTAAGTTAATACTTTAAAGTTATTTTCATGAGTTATCTCTTTTGTTTAAGTCTTCCTCTGAGTAAGTAAACCAGACCAAGGGTCTGCTCGAGGCCAGCAACGGTCTTCGACTGCTAGTCTTACCCAGGGTGTAGGCTCGGACCGTGACATTTGGCTTTAGGGGTCCCATTTACGGACAGTAGAAGTTTCTATGGGCCGTAGATGGTAATTGTCGGAAGAGGGAAAATATTTTATTTAAAACAAGTCCTAGTACCCTTAGTACGTTTCACCAAGTCAGTCTATCATCCTATGTACAAATCATAGATAGGTCTCGTAGGTGAGTCTCATACATTGTTTTCCATTTTAAGGCCAAGTATTTCAAATTCTAAAGTTAAGATCATATAACAAAACTAAAATCTCTGAGTTAAAATGTTATAGGTGAAATGATTCTTGAAAAACATAGCATGGAAAGGCAGCAATTGATGTAGGCAAGCATGTATAAGACAGGAAGCAGAACCACTGCAGTCGATGGTTATGGTTTATGACTCAATGTGAATTAAATCCTTGTAGTAAATATTACGGAAAATACCTTCATCACGAACACTTGTACCGAATTCACCAAAGCTTGTACTTCACCACGAACTCTAATGGAAATTTCTCATAACTTGAGGCGTGTTGAATGACACTATCCTTAAGAATATTTCACTCAGTATGGTGTATCCCCCAGGATTCAATAAGTTCTTCTAGTATAAAACTAGTAGCCATAAACTAAAAAAGATTTGTTTAAAAGAAAACTCAGCACTCAAGGAATTGAAGAGGAAGAATATTGTTTCTTACTAGTGATATTGTGTTCATCTATACTCTCAAAGTAGTAACACATAGAGAATATATAAAAGGGAGTCACTCCACAAAAGACCGAGGATTTAATCCCTTCGACGTATAGTTTTCAACAGCTATAAGGAAATTAATATAGCCCATAAATATGATGATTAAATAATTATTAAGGTATTGTCACAATAAGGAATAATAACTCATTATTTGCTAAATAATAATGAATAAGGAAGATGTTACTATTTATAGTAACGTTTTGAATATTATTGTCATACAATAAAGGGTCATTAATAAATAGATTAAGGAATGAATCTTAGACAATAATATGAATACTTTTTTCTGAGATACTAGATTTATTTTTCCAACAATCCTAACCCTTAGCTTTTAATATCGCAAAGCCCTCAATTGCTAGTTTGAGTCTTGTATATTTGCAATATAGCTGATTATAGATAAGTAACTTGATAAAACCATTCAATAGTTGATTGTGTTTCACTGAATCAGCTTATTATTCACGACCAGTAACCAAACGAAACTTTAGCACCATCTTCTTCGAGTTGTTGCTTAGCTTTTTCAGCCTCCTCCTTGGAAACACCTAAAGCAATTATTCATCTTCTTCCTTGGAAAAATTACTTGAAGACACTAATCGTGAGCCAGTTGCATTAATGCATAATTGGTGATCTTTTTAATTAGTTTAATTAATTATTAGGGTAGTCAACAGAATGTGATGCATCATTAATGAAGTTGTTAATTGGGGTTATCATTTAGGCTGTTAATAAAAGAACAAAAAGATAGATGAAGAGTAATTTTGTACCGATTTACATAGTTGAGGGGTATATATTTTAGGCCCTTTTTTGAAATTACATATGAAGAGGAAATGTGATTTATTTTTAATAACTTCAAATGTTATAATTTCACATGAGCCCTAAACATATTCTATATCCACATGAAAAACTATATTTCTTTCCTTTTATGGTATTGAATATATTTGAAGTGGCTCCCCTCCAATGCAGCTTCCATCCGGTTCATTTAGTACATTGTTAACTTAAAGGTCACACGTTCATTAAATTAGTTATGAACATTCTTAGGTATCCGGAAAAAAACGTTGAAAATTGATTTCAACTTTAAGGGGAAAAAATAGCTTCTCAAAGAGTTACCACTTAATTTTTAAATGAAAATCAATAAATCTTTATTTAATTCAAAAAGACTTAAAACAGAAAAAAAAATCTTTTGAAATTTCAAAGAAATGCTACGATGTTGTTATTTCCATTTCAAGAAGGTTTTACGCACTTGAACATCCGCAACATGTTGTTATTTGAAAATTTGAAATAGTAGCATATGTATTTATTTCTATTTTAACCTTATAAGTAGCTACTAAGATGTACGTAAGGCCCACAAGATGCACGTAAGGCGCACTAGATACACGTGCATATGTATTAAAATGTCATATTTATACATTATATGTTTTGGTTGAAACATATATTTATAACTATTTGCTACGTTGATTCGATTTCTCTCAAATTAGATGAATGGAAGAATCCTATTAAAACAAGTGTTGAACTAATTGTTTTAGGTGCATTCTTAGGATTAGTAGTTTCAATACTCCCTCTGTCAAATATTGTTTGTCATGATTTCTATTTTAAGAGTCAAACTATAAGAACTTTGACTAACATTTTATGATGTATTTTTCATCATATTGATATGCAAAAAAATTGAAAATTATAGTACTTTTCATATAGTTTTTAGATATCTAATTTTTTTGTTTAGAATATCGAATTGATGTAATCTAATTTAAGTTTGAAAATTAGTCAAATTGACTTTCGAAAAACGCAACATGACAACTAAAAGTTGATGGAGGGAGTATAATTACTTATTATATTTTGGGAGGCACGCGATAGGTTAAGACGTGATACTGCCCAACGACCCGTTAGACGGACCAAGAAATTAACTTACTGGCGGTACGTGTAAAATCTGTTTGAATGAATTCAAATAGACCGAGTACGTACAAGTCTTCCCTTGCAGCCATGTATATCATCATGGCTGCATATATAATTGGATGACTACAAACATGACATGCCCAGAATGCCATCTGATTACTGATTATAGTCATCTAGGACTTAAATAAATTTATGTTTAAATTATTATCTTTAGTTTGATTGATGTAATAATATAGTATTGATATATGGTAGAATTAGAAAGATTGTAATAATTTGAATAATATAATGTAATTTATTTCATTAATGCAATGTATGCATGATAAGAAAAAGTTATGTATATATGGAGTACAAGATAAGGTTGTCATGTGTGCACATGAGTATTTATAGAAGTCGGTATCACAAAAAAAAAATAATGCATGCCTCTCTTTCTAAGATGGAATCAAAGGAGGGAAAGAGTCAACATAAGCAGTAGAAATAATACTACAACCATTTCATTGCATTGGTGTCATAGTCAATACATACCACGCTACATCAAAGATAAGATTTATAACTATTATCGAGGATCTCATAAGCATTACATATAGCTAGAAAACGAATTTCATTTACCAAAACAGGATATAAATATCATTCCATTAAAAGCCCCAAGTGTTCTATGAGAGGAGAAAGCTTATGTAAATTCAGAAGAGCTCATTTTATGCCAAAAATATGAACACTTTTGTCTATAGAAATTTGTTATTCTGTTTTGTAAATGCAGGCAGTAGTTTGGCATCATTCCATTAAAATATTCAGCAAATGACATCTCCATCCTTAGAAGACAATGGTTAATGTATATATACTAAATTGGATCACCAAATTTGAAGGAACCACTACCAGAAAGGAGAAACAACAACTTCAGAAGAATACAGCAACAATGTACGTCATGGAGAGCTTAATTCCATCACTAGGTTTTTTCTCTGGGGGAGATTTCAAAATCGAGCTTCGCAAGCAAAATTAATCAATTTTTGCAAATCAAATAAAAACGAAGATAAAATTGAATCAATATTCAACACTCCCCCTTGATTCAAAATTACAAACTCAGAGCTCTGGAACTGATCATGCTTGGCTTGTGGGAGGTCCTTGGTGAGAACATCTGCAATTTGATCTCTTGTACCGCAAAACTTCAACTCTATATCACCTCTTGTTGTGTGGTCACAACTGAAATGATAACGGATGTCTATGTGCTATGTTCTGCTGTGAAAACCCAGATTCTTTGTCATTGTAATTGTTGCCTTGTTATCGCAGAATATTTTTATCGCACCCTCTTGCCGATAGAAAACATCAGCTAACATTCTTCGTAACCATAAGGCTTGAAAAGTTGCTTAAGTTACAGCAACATATTCTGCTTTAGATGATGATAATGCAACCACATCCTGCTTCTTTGAGGTCCAAGAAATCGCTCGAGATCCCAAATTAAACACATTTGCAGAAGTACTCTTTTTGTTATCTATACTTCCTGCCAATCACTATCACTGTATCATGTCAATCTGAAATCTCCAATCAAGCTTCTGTAGTGACTAGTATTGGCAAGATCTATGCCATATTCAAGCTGAAAAATTTCATTTGCATTCATGGGTGTGGCAGCCGCTTTACAATGATGCATACCGAACTTGAAGAGAAGGTCTTTTGCATACTTCGTTTGAGAAACAAAAATACCATCTTTTCCTGTTTCACTTGAAGACAAAGAAAGTATTTCAAAATACCTAATTTGTCATTTCAAACTCCTTCATCATGCAAGATTCAGATTGAGCAACTAAAATTTTACATGACCCCATATAGATCATGTCATCCATATATAAACAAACTATCAAAAAGTCACTTGTACCTTGTTTCTTTACATACAACGTAGGCTTATTCTCGCTCCTTTCAAATCCATTCCTCAGGAAGTATGAGTCAATTTTGTTGTTCCATGCCCGTGGCGCTTGTTTTAGCCCATAAAGGGCCTTCTTGAGCTTGTATACTTTGCTCTCATTGCCACTAACACCAAAACTCTCAGGTTGGGAATCATAAACTTTCTCTTCCAAATCCCCATTTAAGAATGCAAATTTAACATCAAATTGATAAATGGGCCAACTCAGATTATCAGCCAAGCATAAGAGTATTCTCACCATTTCAAAGAGAGTGACGGGTGAAAATGTCTCATTGTAATTAATACCTTGAAGACCCATTTGAGTCCAATGGGGTTCCTTTCCTTCCGGTAGATTCACCAATTTCCCATGTTTGATTCTGCTCAATTGCTTGCATCTCTTCTATCGTTGCATTTTTCCATGCTTGAGTTTCTACAGCTTCCTTGAAACAACTGGTCCAATAACATACAAAGCAAAAAGAGCAATTTTCATAAATCTCCTTTAACGATGTGAAATTCGCTGGTGGAGTCTCACGGGAAGAATCACTTGAAGAAGAATTGTTGTCACTTCCTTGGCGGGTTGAGTTGTGATCACTTGTTGGAGCAGGGGTTCTTGATTGATGAGTAGAACGGCTGCTCCTTATTAGGAAAGAGTTGGATGCGTTCCCTGGAACAGACACTGCTGCAGGTTCTTGCTCAAAAGCTTCATCAGTAGGCGGCAATTTAATATTTGAACTAACATTCTCAGAATCAAAGTTCCAGATCACATCTTCATTAAACATAACATTTCTACTAATCACAATTTTTCCACTCAGTGGATTACATAGCTTATAAGCTTTGGATTGTGTTATATATCCAACAAAGATACATTTCTTTGATTTTTCATCAAACTTATATATATATATATATATATAGTCATTGATGAGTCAACAGATATAACTTTTTTTTATCGTGTGTTGAGAGCATTTTGTGTTGAAAGGCCACAAAATAAAGTATTATATTGAGTAAATTTATATATAAAATATATATTAAATTTGGAAATAACAAAATAAGTATTAAATATTAGACTGACATATATTGAAGATGAGTACGTTTTTACCGTTCTACCCTGTTAATTATTAGACAGGAACACTGCCTTCACGGTTTCATACTGTTTGATACAAGTTAACTTGACACTCTCCTTAAAAATCATTTAAAATAGTATAAGGAAAAGTAATAGAACTCTTTTAATTTGTTAAAATAGAAAAATAAAACAATTTATTTTTATTTAATATTATGATGATTCGGAAGGTTATTTTTGAAAAAACAATTCATAAAATTATCATTTTACCCCTCCCGACAGTTGTCCCCAGTCATTTCCATTCAGTTTCTGAAGTTGGTTTGGAAATATAGTTGAAAAGCTATGATTTTTGAAAGTTTTTAGTTTTGGAAGGTTTAAGTTGTTTAAAAGTGCTTTTCGGTAACAATTAGAGTTTTGAGTCGCGATATAAAATTTTAAAAGTTCCATCAGCTTCGAAATGTGGAATTTTGTTTAGGACAGTCGCCGATTTCGAATTTGGAGTTGTAAGGCGTTGAGTTGGAAGTTTATGGTATTTTAGTTCTTGAGTTGACTTTGATCAACATTCAAAGTTTGGATACTCGGATCGGATTTTTGACAGTTTCGTTAGATTCGTGAATATTTTAAGGACTAGGAAAGGCATGTTGAATTTTTTGAGGTTTCGGGCTTAGTTTGATCTTTTTAGGCGTTATGTTATGACTCTCACGGGCTTAGTCAGGGGGACGTCGAATCACTGGGCCCAGAACATTGAGTGTAGTTGCTTGCATATTTAGTTTGTGTGTATAAGATTCCAAATGAATCACGAGAGTCCATTCGAAATTATCTTGTGTGATGTAATATGTTGTTTTGGTGTTGAGGTTGACCCCCTCGGGTTCACGGCACCTTGCCTGCCTTTTCTATGTGTCAGATCCTTTGGCCCTCGCATTCGCAGAGGATTGATATCGTTCATGACCTTCGCGTTAGCGATAGACCTATCGCTAAGGGTGTCAAATGGGTGGATTGGGTTGAAATTAGAGATATTAAAATGGATTGAAATAGAAGTTGGGTTGGATCTTGACCCGCCCAAATTTACTTTGGGCTCAAATGGGATAAAAAGAAGATTGGGTCTTGAGCCGTCCAATTCGACCCGATTAATCTCAATGATTTAACATACTGATTTTTAACTTTTATAATCACAATTTGAATTTTAGATCAAGATTTTTTTATAAAAAAAAGTAACAAATAGATAGATAAGTCCTAAAAGATGTTAAATAGATAATAATTCATACCTTCAATATAGGAACATATCTTAATTAAAAGTTTTATAACGGATTGAAATTGGAGATTGAAATGAGCTCAATTGATAATTCTCTTCAAATTGGTTAGGCTTGAATGAGTTGAGATTGAACCCAATTCAAATTATCTTGAGCCCAACCCTTAAAATTCTGGAAGGGTTGGGCGACTTACCTATGTTTGGCTTCATTTTTGACACCCCTACTTATCGCATTCGCGAAGGGTCGAGCGAGGGGGCTGTCGCGTTTGCAGGGCTCCAATAGTGTTTGCAATGGTTTCGCGAACAGGGATTTGCGTTCGCGATGGACCCAGCAATGTATATTTTTAAAATGTCTCAATTTCTTTCCATTTTCCCTATTTTTGAACTCTAGAAGCTCGGATTAAGGCGAATTCAAAATAATTTTCAAGATAAAACATTTGGGTAACTACTTTTGATCCTAGAACTTCTTTTCTTAATTATCATTCAAGAACTCATCTCTTTATGAAAAATAGCGAACAAATAATGCATTGATTTTGATAAAATGATTAAAATGTTTTTTATCATCCTTTTTCTACTAATGTATACTATACGATTAATTTTCCCAAAAGGAGACCTAGAAATAAAAGTAGTCTTGTAGCTTAAATAATATGTTTTAATTTTGTTGTGATATCTAACCGTGGCAGTCATTATACTCCTCATATTCAATACAATACCATCTATTTTAGCTATCATATATAGGTGTTGTTAAGTAAGTAGTAATTATCATGATCTCCACTTTGACTTCTGTAATGCATAACACACTCCATCAAAAATGATTTTTAACGATAATTAACTATTAATGATAAAATTTATTTCATTAAATATATTTATTTAGAGACAATTACATATTAACACTCTTCATAAATGTTATTAAAGTCTATACAGAAATATTAATTTAATGTCGATAAAAATTTTTATAGTCTTTATTAATACGTAATTAACGCTAAAAAGCTATTTTTGTTGATAGGAACGTGAGAAGAGCAGCATGTCCACAATGTGCAAAGAATGTCAACTCTGTACCTTCTGTATGGACACTGTTATTCGACCAACAAAATGAGTATTTGCACAGAGTTCAGTACGGACTATGGATAAATATTTAAAAAATACGTATAAAAGTGTAAATAATATGTATAAAAGTGTATTATTTATTTAATGACTTGATATAAATATTAGATATGAATAAATTTTTACTATTCTATCCTATTAATTATTACTCTGATAAATACTGACACTGTACATTTAAAGGAGAGTGTGGTTTGGTGTGAATGTGGAGACATAGGTAATTGCTCTCTCTCTCTCCCATTAAAATCACTAAAAATAGTATAAAAAGATAATAAAACTCTTTAAGATTTGTTAAAATAAAAAAAAAATATTTTTAATATATGCAGAGAAATACATCAAAAAGGAGGTAAGCATTTAAAAAACGTGCTTCTTTCTTTAATGAATTCTGGACATAGGATGCAGTGGATGAGCTGTATGTATAATAAATTATTTATGGTGAACAACTTATAAAGATTAATGTTTGCACCTAACTTTCTATTTGCCCTCAAAGTAAAATATTTGGGATATAATATTATGTAATACTTTCTTCGTCTCATATTAGATGAGTATTGGCTTACTAAAAATATTTATTCTACATTATTTGATCACTTATTAAATTAAAATAAAATTAATTATTTTTTTCTGCTTTATCCCTACAATCATTATGGTCTTTAAAAGTTAAAATAAATTTTGAGAGTTAAAATAAATTTTGAAGATTCAAAATTTATTTTTTAAGAGGTTAATTAATATAAACAAAGGGCGAAATAGTAAAATTAATCAATCTATTAATGATTTCTAATTATTTATATATATGTATATAAAATAGAACAATATAACCAGACATTGATATGAAGTGAAATGAGAAGTTTTAATATTTGGTTGACCACTTAATTCTAAGTCGTCTAGGATGTATAATCTCATTCCTTCCTTCTCATATTAGTCATTGGATTTATAACTATGCATTGCATCTGTATGTATCTTTGTTTTCATAACGTACTTCATTTTGGGGTGATATAGAGGGCACCATTACCATAAGATAGGAAAATAAAAATAATATTATTAACTATGGTCATTTTCACAAGTATAACTAATTAAGTTCATCATATTTCAAGAATATGATATAAAATATTAAAGGATTAAATAGGACAAAAATAATCAATTTAATCTCATTTTGATCAAACAACAAGTTGAAATAGTTATTCTTTATTATCGGTGACATATACTTAATTTCTAAATTAGCTCATAAATAATGATGACCAATAAATCATGTATGGTGATTTATTTTAGTGAGACAAAATGTATGGATTGATGGCGCTGTGGTAATGTAAGGTAACTTATAAATGTTAGGTTTTGCCCTGATTTGTTTTATTATATTTTAGTTTTAATTTTATCTTGAAGAAAAATTAAAGTATTATCATAATTGTTCTTACTTTTTTGAAAGAAAAATATAATTCTCTTTCATATTTGGTTTATTCTTTCCTTAGAGAAATAATTTGGAGATCTATAAATTTAAGATCGCAATTCTCATAGCATAACACAATAGCATTCACAATGTAGTCATTTAGAGAGTCTTGTTTATGTGGAGATTTTCTCCTAAACATATTTATATTTTTCAACTAAATTAATAATATGTTTTAATATAATTTTATTTGTCTTCTAATTTATTGTCATATGATTTGCAAATTATAAGTTTCTGCATGACGCTCTAATCACCCTTCATAACCAACAAGTAGTATCAGAGCACATGGTTCAATAACTTAGGTTCATCAAGGATGAAGATAGGTTCAACGCAGTTTCAAATCAATTTGCAATAAATTTGATGATAATGAAGATTTTTGTCCAGCTACATGTGGAGAAGAGATTAAACCATATTTTCAACATTCTTGTTGCTGTATCTTTAAAAATAAAAATAAAATATTTTAATACCATTTTTAACTCATATATTTTAAAATTTATTTTTAACCATGACAAGCAGCAGTGATGAAGGCTATGTATTAAAGAAAAAAGATTATCATACAGTTGAAGAAGAAGTATAAGTTTTGTCAAGAAAATCCAGCCAAAAGGAGATATTTGTTAGGGTTTTGCTTAGATTTTCTTATCATATTTGAGTTTTAATTTTACCTTGAAGAGAAATTAAAGCATTACCATAACTGCTTTTATTTTTCTGAAAGAAAAATATAATTCTCTTCCATATTTCATTTATTCTTTCATTAGAGGAAAAATTTACATATCTATAAATCGAAGATCCCAATTCTGATAGCATAACACAATAGCATCCACAATGTAGTTAATTAGAAAGTCTTGTTTATGGGGAGATTTCCTCCTAAACATATTTATGTTTTACAATATTAGTTTTATAATATGTAGGTCGCTTGACCAAACTATATTAAAAATAGGGGTGACAAATGGTTGGATTAGATCGGATTTGAATAGATTAAATATAGATTGAGCAAAAAATGGTTTGAATTACAATCCATCCAAATATAATATGGACAAATATGAATTTGTTCAAATATGATTTGGATAAAATGGTTTCAACCCATTTTAAAAAATCTGTTTTTTCAACCAAAAAAAAAAATTACCCCCTCCCCCGGACAACCGCCCCCCCCCCAACACACACACCTTTCACCGACCTACCCCTAAATTATTTTTTTTTTCAAAAACACAAAATATATATATATATATATATATATATTTTTATTTTTTTTTGAAGAAAAAAAAAAGTTACCCCTACCTCCGCCTCCCCCTCCCCCTTCCACCAACCTACCTCTAAATTATTATTTTTTTAAAAAATAAATAAATCCCAACATGTTTCTGAAAAATTAATATTAAATTTTTATTTTTTAACACAATTAAGAATTTTGAGTGAAAGTGAAAATAAATGATCTATTATGGGTCTATGGATACTTATATTTAACCCATTTTGATTATATTTGTAAAAACTCTTGAAATAGTTTGAAGTTAATATTTAACCAATTAAAATATGAGTGATACAAATCATTAAATATAATTAAAATGGACTCATGTTCTAGCTTCTACTTGTGACTCTTATATAACAACAACACAAAAGAAGAAACAGCCAAACCAAAGAGGTCATTTTGTTCACTTTCTCGTCTATGCTAAACACTATCAATTAATAATATTATTTTGTACCTCAAATTGAATAATAATTTTATTTCTAAGATTCTTGGTCATTGTTATTTTTTTTTATTAATTGTCAATCCATATTTAATTTGATACTTACTTTATGAAGCCTTTAATAACGAGGAAGAAGCAATTACACAATGTCCACCTTGCAGATTATACCTATTGATTACTTGAATTATGTTTAAAATGTTCCTTTTAATTATGTTTTTGACGATATAGTTTTAAAACATTTGATTCTCACGCATTTGACATAAAAATAGTTGTTAGAAGAAATACACTTGATAATTTTTTGTATTTTTTTGGTTCTTTTTTTCAAAAGTAGATTCAGAAGAAATTTCGTCGATTTTAAAGCCCTCGTGTGTTTTCAATTAATTTAATAAGTGTATCCTTTCTGATCTTTTTATTTTCCAATTTGGATTTCAGTATTTTATATAATATTTATTGGGTTTTTTTTAATCAAATTCTGCAATGAATATACTATGCTTTGGATTAATAGTAAAATAATAGTCATGTTATTTAGGAATTGAAATTACAAATAATGATGTGTCTTTTTGTAGGAATTAGGGTTGAAAAGGGGATGGAACACTCCATTGACATTACCTCAACAAATAATCAAATTCCACTGCCTCTTCAAACTGAAATAGATGAGGTATCTTTCTCTCACAACTATATTAATTAGTTTTTGATTTCATTAGCCCACTTTTCTTTTGGTAATTAAATATATAAATTTTTAGACTCTTTAATTTTATGTCTATCTCACAATCCTAACATATTCGCAAAAGAAAATCAGTTTGACGCTATTATTTTAATTTATATTACTAACAAAAAAAAGGTAATATGCATAATTTATTAAACTATGAAGAATATATAATTGTTTGCTTATTGCATAGTGCTTTGAATAAACATTTTAAAATCTCTTACACTCTTCCGTTATAGTTAGAAGAAGGAAGGGAAGTGCATCAATTAGTCGACACAAATGATGAAGATGTTGGGATGTATACTATTAACCATATGTTAAGAAATAAAATTTATTAGAAAATAAATATTTTTTCTCAATTTCAATAGATCATATATTCGTTTATGGTGTCTATTTATTTATATAGTAGATGATTTAGTGTGTAGAGTTTTAGCTTATACACAGAGGATTAAATCATCGAAACTTATAAGTATAAAGTTTTTGGTTCACAATCTAAGATGGAAATTGGACATGTCATCGGGTACGATTGTAGCACAAGATTATATGTAATTTATCCTAATTATGGGAACGGTATATTTCCAACTTCTTGTGCTAGTACATTTTGTATGTATTGAACGGGACCGAGTAGAGATAGTTCTTTTAGACTGACTGATAAAACATATTCTCTAAACTATTAAATGTACTTATATTTTTAATCCTGATATAACTATTATGATCTGTATATATTAATTATCGTTTTGATTTATTAAAAGGTGAGATACTGAGATGGGTCAATATGCCTGATAAGTTGGATGATAATAATATATATTGGTGAAAGAATAAGTTAGTTGATGGAATCCATGTCTCGTTATAAAGATTGATTGATATGCCTTTTTGAGAAACTTATAAGTTTTCATCATGTCAAATCTTGCAAGTGGATTTATGAATCCGACACATGAAATAAGTTAAGCAGTGCTCTAAAGGAAATTAATCATTAAGTAAAATTGGTCAGTAATTTAATTTACTGATTAGTATCTGAAATCTTAACATATGGAATTACATAAGTGTTTAATGGGGAATTACGAAATATAAATAGAGGAGTGCAATTACGAATTTCTAGTAGAATGATTTGTAATTTATTATGGTAAGAATAATTCAAATTAATTATTTGGAATTATTTCCATAATAAGAAGCCTCGATAATTAATTATGTGGTCCCTGTAGTGCTCATATATAACTAGAACTCAGAATCCTATTTTTATGCAAAAAGGAAGAATAATATGTGTTTTTCTAGTCTTCGTCCTTTTTGGATTAGGAAGAAATCTCTATAAATAAGAATTCTATTAACCTAGAAAATAGATGATTAGTTTTCTATTCATACTTGCTCACCCAAGTATAGAGAGAGTTCGAATGTGACTTGAGATCACTGTAGGAGACCGTAGCTATCTTGTAGATTCGCTTGAAGGTCTGTCTAACTCGGGGATTCGCTTGAAGGTATCTGTTCACGCTTCAAGAGGTATTTTTCGAATTAAATTTTAATATGTTTATGTGTTCTAGCATAAAGGACATTGGTTATCTATTATTCGTGTAAATAGTATAGATCCTAATATGCTTGTGATGTGTATATATGTTTTCCAACAGAAGATCCATCGGGGTCGCAAACAAAGAAATGTATAAATCAAATCTTTGATAAATTGTTTGAGGATTTGGACAACTCACCTTTTAAATCATGTGTGATATTTAAAGTAAATGTGAGACTACGTGAATCAAATCCAGATGCTTATACACCAAAGATGGTCTTTATTGATTCTTACCATAGGAAAAATCCTCAACTTCGTCCAATGAAAAAGTACAAATTATTGTACCTACGATGATTTCTGAAACAAAGAGAGGGGCTTGATGTGAAAAGTTTGAGCATTTTATTGGAGGTTATGAAGGAGGAAGCACTAATGTGTTACGACGATATAGAAGACCTCGATACTGATGATAATCATGAATTTTGCAAAATATTGTTACTTGATGGTTGTTTTGTAGTTGAGTTTATTCGAGAGTCTTCTGAAATATATGCCGAAGAAGGAGAAGAGAAGATTATCAATTTAGTTGATTACAAAAATAATCAAATACTCCAAGACTTGTTGTTACTAGAAATTCACTTCCTTTCTTTATCATCGACCGACTTCATTTTATCACAGCGAAACATGATGAACCATTGGAAATGTGGGTGATGAAGTAGTTTAGCAATGTTTGTAACTTGGGATATATGTCGGTACACGTTGTTTCGTCATGTGTGATTAATTTAATGATGTTTGATAATGGAAGACGTGATACGAAACATTTACTTAATGTAGTACATGTTGCTTCATGTCCGAAGAATTTCGAGAAATTGTCAAACGACAATGATACTAAGTGGAATAAGGTCATGCCAAATGCAACAAAACTTTCCGAAGCTGGAGTTGGATTTGGAAAGTTCAATCATAAGACAAGTTTATTTGATGTAAAGTTTCAGGATGGATTGATGACAATACCTTGTCTTGATGTGGTAGATGGTCCGGAAACCCTCCTAAGAAATCTCACTGCTTATGAGCAACAATCTTCTGATGTACATCCTACATATTTTAATGATTATGCAACTTTCATGAATCATGTTATCACCTCAGACAAAGATGTGTAATTGCTTTACCGTAATGGAATCATAAAGAACTGGATAGGAGATGACAAAGAAGTGGTTAACATCTTCAACAAAATGAGAATTGGGGGTCGTTCTTAATCCAACTTTTATTACAATATGCAATACATAGCATTATTTATACATTGTGAAAAAACATGGAACAAAATGAGGGCAAATGCGATGCACAATTATTTTAACAAATCCTGGGCAAGAGCTTCAATTGTAGCAGGCATCATGCTCTTCATACTCACAACTATACAAACTATTCTAGCTTTCACAGGTAGCGTTAAGTAGTTTGATTATCTCAATTTCCTCACAACTCCAAGCATGAATTTGCATGCATGCATGTGTTTTTCGTTATTTTCTATTTTGTATTGGGTTTTATAGCTAAATACTAATTAATTAGTTTATTCCAAGTATTTATATTTGTAATCTTCTGCCACTAACACTACAAAAAAATCGGAAATATTACTACGGTTTTTTTACGACAGTTTTCAAGAACCGCAACAAATACAAAATACTACGACGTTTTTGTAGTACACCATGTTAAATATTTAAATAGTGGCGGTTTGAAATTGAATGACGACGGTTTGAACCGTCACAAATATTTTTTAAAATTTGAAAAATTTTCCAACAAAATTATTATTTCCTTTATTTATTCATTTATTTATGAAACTATATAATTTGTCCAACTATATGTATAACTATCTTTTTCTTACATTTAAATTTTCCTTAAATTTTCTCATCTATTTTAGTATTATTATTCTCCTTTTTTTAATAATTATAAGCTATTAGAATATTAAATATTTATTACTTAAATGGAAAGAAAAATAAGTTGCCTAATTTGGGTCTATCAGCCATTTAAGCTTAATCGCAAATTTGAAAGAATAGACAGTATGATTCCCCAAATAGCTCAATCGCTATTTTTGGAGTATGATCATCAACTTTCCTGTTAATATAAAAAAAATTTCAGGCATCCGATACGATACAAAAAGTGGGGCTCATCAGTCAAACATTGGACCAATCATCGATTATAAATCTTTGGATGATGGACTAAGCATCAACTAGGAATCATTTTTAGGATCTTTTTTTTTTGGATATTCTAGTTGAAAGACACTTGAAATTACTATTTTGATGATGTAATTTTGGAGCTTTGACACTTCAAAACAGTAGTATTTTGATGATGTAATTTTGGAGCTTTGATTAACACTTAAATCAATAGTATTTTGATGATGTAATTTTGGAGTACTTTTGTTTAATGTGATGAATTTTGCTCATTTGATCTATTATGTAGTGTTAAAATTATTAATTGAAAAAATTTAAGTATATAGGGTGCAATAAATAGAATATAAGTTATGATTGACAAAATTAGAAAGTATAATTATTTCGGCGTCAGAATTGAACATTACAACATTTTTTAACCGTCGTAATATATATGAATGATACAATTACGACGGGTCTAAACAATCTCTTTATCCACAAAAAAAAAAATATCGCATTTAAAAAGAAATATTACTACGGTTTTGTTATATGTATTACGACGATTTTATGTAAATATTATGACGGTTTCGTAAAAAACGTCGTAATACGTTTGTGACAGACGGGATTACGATATTTTTACAAAATGCCATTATAATATATTCTAACGGTTTGAAATCGCCGTATTACGTGAAAATAACCGTCAATAACCCAGTTTTTTTAGTGTAACATCTATCATGTAACTCTAACCACTATGTAACACAACACATTATAACCACCAAACGATAAGCATTTTCAACAAATCACAAACCTGCATAGAATAGTAATTTTCTCTTCCAATTGATTGATTTTCTGCAATGGCAAAATACACCAATACACTACACTAAAAATGATTTGTAGTGATAATTAATTAATAACAATAGCTGAATTATCGCTACATATATATGTTTTTGTAGTAGCAATTAACACTCTTTGTGTCTGTAGCAACATTGAATCTGATAGAAATTAACTAATACCGGTAAAGACTTTAACACTCTTTATTAGTGTGTATATTTATTACTGCAGAAAGATGTGAATTTGATTCGCCCAATAATTTGAAGCACAATTATTGGGATGATTTCAGTAATAGTCCGTTGAATTTAATTTGAAGTTTTAATCAAATTTTTATTTGGAAAAGTGACAAAAATCTCACCTTTAAGTTCTCTTATTACCATTATCACCTATTAGTTTTACAAATTTCTAAAATTCCTCATTTTCGCGGATCAGATTAGCGTATCCCGCGCATCAGATTAGTGTATCATGTATAAAATGTATCTCGCGCATCAGATTAGTGTATCTCATGCATCAGATTAGTGTATCGCGTAAAATATGTTCATCGCACATCAGATTAGCGTATTTCGCGCATCAGATTATGTATCTCGTGCACCATATTAGTGTATCATGTATAAAATGTGCATCAGATTAGTGTATCATGTATGAAATGTAATGTATCTTACTTAGCGATTAATGTATCTCACGCATCAGATTAATGGAATAACACTTATACTATTGTATCTGCTTGAGGAATTTCTATAATTATAAACTTATAAGGGACAAATGGTTTTTATGTCTTAAAAGTATGTGATTTCGTTCCTTTGCCCTTATTATTTTAAGTTTGTATGTACTAAGAGGGTGTTTGGATTGGCTTAAAAGTTGGTCAAACTTACTTTTAAGCCAGTTTTTGACTTCAGAAAGTGTTTGACAAATATGAAATATAACTTAAAATAAGTCAAAAATGACTTAAAATAAGTTGAGAAGTGTTTGGCAAAGTCAAGAATAACTTAAAATAAGATATACATATTATAAGTGATATACTTTCGTTTAATCCGTCCAGAAAAGAACATCATACTTATTTAGAAATGATGTAACTTTAATCTTCTAATTTTACTGTTAATAAGATAATTTAGTTATACAGATATCTATAACTTGGATATATATTAATTGTGTCATTTTTTCTTCAAACTTAATAACAACAATTTGCAAGTAAAGATAAATTTTCCTCACAAAAATGTAAGAAATGCTCCTGTTTGTCCAAATATACAATTCACTTTTTTTCCCCTCAAAACAACATTTAGTTATACACTAGACTGAGTTTTCAAAAAATATAATGAAATTGGAGATGAGTTTCTGATTGAAAAAATTAGCAAACTAATCAAAATCGACAACTTAATTAGTAAAAAATTCACTACTTTAAATATATTAGTTATAATGTCAAAAATGTCATTATTTTGAAAAAGAAAATATATCCTAATTAAACCCTTATTTTATCTCCTAAAAAATTAATTAATTTACATTTCCATGTATATACATAGTTCACGTTACCCAAATTATTTTCATTTAGAAAAAAATCAAAATCTGCAAATTTTCCCCAGATCTCTCTCTTCCATATTTATCCCATAAGTAAAAAAAATTATTTCTCTCTCCATATTTTCCTGTTCATATTCATATTCAACCTTCAAATCCTTCTTCTCTTCAACCCCAATTTTCTCATTATCTTCTACCGAACAATTGTTTTTTTATCTTCAAAATTTGGATTCACACAAATTTCTTTAATTAAGGTATTTTCATCGTTTTCTTCTTTTTTTAGATTTATTTTCTGATTTTATTGTTGTTTAAATCATTCTTATTTGGTGAAAGTAGGATAATTCTCGTTTAGAACTATAAAACACTCATCAATGGATGATTCTAAGAGACACTATTCATCTTAGTAAAATGATTTCTAGTGATTTTCTATCATTTAATCTATGTATTACTCAAGAAATAGCGGATATTGTAGGATCTGCTTCTAAAATGAGGGAAGAGAGACGACAAGAACAAAGTCTTTATCAAATTCAGATTGAAAACGTAACTCGTAGGGTACAAGAAAATGACGGAGAAGATCAAATTGTTGATGAAGAGGTATTTAAATATTTTTGTATGTTTAGATTTTTGCATATTGAGTTGAAGTTAAAGAACAATTTGTTCAACAATGTGTATTCAATATATTTGTAAATTTCTTGTTATGTACACTGAGCAATATTTATTAGTTAGTATTTTGTATTCAGTTGTTATTTTATTGTTGTATTTTGGGGTTAGTTTTTGTTAATTTTGATAATGTATCATTTTTTGTTCATTCCTTTATATTTTTTCACATTTGTAGATATTCAATAATTTATGAATACATTTTACATGACTATGGTATTTCAGATTTTATTAATGAACTTTTGTTGGATTTGTGTTGTATGCTATAAAATTTTTATGTATTTGCTGTATTTGTGTTATATGATTATTGTTAATGAATTCATTTTGGGTGATTTTGGATTCAGATGTGTTTATATTAATTGTACTTTGTGTGAGCCTTGTTTGTATCCGTAAAGTAAATATACACATTGTAATGCTATTTGTATGTTTCTAAAGTAAATACATATTAGTTGTATTTAGTGTATTCTTATTGTATTTTGGATTCAGATGTGTTTATTCAGTGTATTCATATTGTATTCACACTAAAAAAAAACTTTTCAAAGTCATTAATAAAGTCAGGAGTAGAGTTGTTAACAAAGTCAAGATTAACTAACTAATATATGTATTCACAATTGTACTTGCATCATGTTATGGACAAAACTTTATTATACATAACAATCTTATGAACAAAACTTCATAACAATCTTATGAACAAAACTTCATCATAGTAATAAATATTATGTATTTACAATTCTTCATATTTCATAAAAGTCCCTTAACATATACGTATACAAAACAAATATTGAAACTGTATCCATTTCTGAACAAATGCTTACAACATACATTACATTGATCATATTTGTTTCGTTAAGGAATACAACTAATTCAAATAGTTATACGTTATCCATAGTTCATACAATTTACAACCAAAACAGAATACGGACGAAAATAGAAAACTGACGAAAACAGACTACTTGTTTATAATTATACAAAACCTGAATACTACGCTTTACAATTATTTTCAATTACACTTTCAATTTTTTTCGTACTATATCAATTTCAAATATACGAAAACAGAATACGATTAACAATTATATCAATTATAAATAATTAGAAAAAGAATAAGGAAGAAGCAATTATCTCGTTGAATTTGTATGAAAATCTTGAAAATCAAAAGTTGAGAGAATTCATCAGATTTTGGGAGTGTCGGTTGATTTTTGAATTTTTTGATTTTTTTGTAACTGATGAGAGTTTTAAGCAATACTTCCATCTTTAATTTTTTTCTCTCCCTTTAATTTCTACTTTCTGTTTTAAATATTTGTATTCTTACAATTTAAACAATTAGAAAATAGATTTAAAATATACATAATAAACTAAAATTGTGATATTTTTACTAAATAATGAAAGCATTGACAATGAATCCTCTTAAATAACAAAATAATGACATTTTGAAAAATTTTCCTTTCTTATTTGACTTCTCTCCAGTACATAATTCCTCCAGTTCCTCCATTACCTCTTTAATATTTTGACATGTGTCTTACAAATAATTCAATGACTTAGATTTGTTTGGTTAACTAAAGAGTTTTACCATAATTAATATTTCTCTCACTTCCTGTTGTAGTTAGAATTTTTTCTTCTCTGATAGTTTATTATGAATTTGTCTCCTTGACATTTTTTTCTCACATTATTTTTTTTAAAAAAAACTTTTCTCCCAATTTTCAAATCTTTTTAGAAGAACCATTAACTTCCTGGAAAATGATATGTATATTTTTTAATTATAAAATGTACCATTCATTCAATTTCATTGCATTAGTTACTGCGACTCTTTTCATTCTTCACGTGTTGAAGAATGATTTTCGATGTTTTCTTCTTCATTATATTTAATTTTCTTTTTCAACCATTTTAACATATTTCTTTTCTTTGACTAAGTCTGGAATTGAAAATTTTGATATACAAATATTAAATAATCCAACAAAATAATTGAAAATAAGTGACGAAAGAGAGGTTTCAAAGAAGTCAGATTTGGGAAATACCTAGGACTTATTATCCAAGTCGTTCCGCAAGAAAAGAACTTTAACAAAAATAACATATATATGAAAAATGAAACTAATCTTTTTGAGACAAAAGGGTAAAAATAGTGGTGGGGTCTGATTCGGGAAATTTCAATTAAACTTTGTGAGAGACGCTATCAATTGAAAAATTATCAATGATTAAAAAAATAAATTTAAAGTCCCAAATATCAACACTATAAATAAAATCTAGAAATCTTTATTGATTTGTTGCAAAAAAGAGTTGTGAAAAAATAAAACATTGCAGAGAAGAACGGATTCTAAGAACCTAAAGGAAGTGAGAGGAATATTAACTATGGTAAAACTTTTTAGTTAACTAAACAAATCTGAATCATTAGATTATTTATATGACACATGTCAAAATATGAAAGAGGTAATGGAGGAATTAGAGAGATTATGTACTGAAGAGGAGTATCTTCCATGGTTTCAAGTCGTATTTTTCTACTAAAATAAGGTCAACTTTTTTTTCAAATTCAAATATATTGCCACTACCCGTTTACTATTAAAACTTGTAATGTGAAAGATATGTTGATCTAACATTATCAGACCACACCCATGATGATTATTGAAAACTAGTACTTCCTTCGTATTATATTAATTGACGTACAATTACTTTTTAAAAGTCAACTTATATAAGCTTTTACTGACAGATTTAACATATATTTTTTCATCAAAATAATTTTAAAAAAAATGAAATATGACAACTAATTTTAATGGAAGGAGTTGTAAATATGAATCTTAAGCCTAACTCAACCTCAAAAGCTAACTCATGAGTGGAGATTTGTTAAGTTCATATAAGGAGATCAAATTTTCACCCCTCTACCGATGTGCATGGGACATCTTAACACTCTTCCTCACACCCAGACATCAACTGGAGTGTGAACACTTCTAAATGGGGGCACATCATCTGCGAATAACAAACTGAGATGAGTCAGGCTCTAATACCATGTAAAAATGGATCTTGGGGCCTAACTCAACCTCAAAAGCTAGCTCATTAGGGGAGGTTTGTCCAAGTCCATATAAAAAGATCAAATTCTCATCTCTCTAGTGATGTGAGATATTTTAATTGGAGTAACATGAAAGATAGTTAACCTATTAACTTTGACTCTTTTTTTCAAAAAAATTAAAGTTTCGGTGTCCGTATTTGAACTCCGACTAAATTTAGATCACGGCAAAACATATTTTTAAGTGACGCTTCCAACAATTTTTTCTCGAAATCCAAGATTTGAATCTGAGACCCTTTACTAATTGTATTAAATTATGTAATGTATTTAACTTGACAATCAAAAGCATCTCAGTTTACCGAATGGATCATATATATAATATTCCCACGATCTAGTTAAATCCATTTATGCAATACTACTTCTTATTACGGTATCTTTTAAGTAAATTTTCAATCTTTAAATTTGACTCGAAATAAATGATTTTTTTAAGAAAATCAAATATATAGTTTTAAGCATTTTTGTTCTTTTTAAAATTACCTTGTTCAACAAATAATTGAACAATTTTTTAAGAAATCTTTAAGGAGCTAGCGATAAATAATCTTATATTCTTTTCGTCTCAAATTAATATTGGTACTTTAGCTCAAAATATTATAACTCTAGGAATTTATGATTAAAAGTTGATAGTTATTTTTAAAATTAAAAGTTAATAATTATTTTCTGCAGTACAATCAAATTAAACCTTTGTAGTAAATTAAAGTCAAACCTCTCTATAGTATCGGTGTTTATATTATTAAGTACGTGCTGTTATAGTTGCTATAGTGATCATGTGTTGTTAGTGGCATTTAATGTTTAAATCTTATTTAATTGTTATAAAAAAATTATGCAAAAATATATCAACATTTTTTGTGTACCAATCAAAAGGGAGTCTATTTCTTAACCAAATCTGATTTTAAATAAATTAAAAAGAGTATGAATGTGAAAAGGACAAACACAAGTAGCCTTTTCTCATTAAGTTATATATGGCCATAAATGTTGTCACCATTTAAATATATTTTTTCTATAAATATTATACTTAAAAATGAAAAAGGGTTTGAAAAATATTTTAACTTTGACCGAAATTGATGTTATGATATTAAACTTTATGGATGACCTTTTACCCATTACACTATTTAATAATGTATTTTAAAGGTATATATGTGCCTACGTGGACACATTACTATTTAAAATGATGCAATATTTATGATATCCACGTAGGCACATATATACCTTTAAAATACACTATTAAATAGTATGCGGGGGGGGGGGGGGGGGGGAGGGGGAGGGGGTAAAGGTCTTTTCCAAATATTGGTATCGTAACAACAATTTCTGCCAAAGTTAAGTATTTTTCAGACCTCTTTCCCTACTTAAAATGTACTAGTCATGTGCATGACATTATTAATGATTACTATAAATATAAAATAATGAATATTTTATTTTTACGTAACATATTGCATAAAAAATATTACACTTACTGTCACACCCCGAGCCTACACCTTATACTCGGCCGACACTCAATGACCATTGCTTGCTTGAGCGGACCCTTGGCCTGGCTTACTTAACTCAGCGGAAGACTTAACTCAATATAAAGCAAGAAATGTTCTCATAAAGATAACTTGAAACAAATATCTTGGCCAAACGACACTTAAGTCTCATATGCAAGATAAAGAGAGACTTAAAACTAACTATCTGTCTATGAAGCCTCTATAATACTAAGATGGATATTGGGAAAACCCCCACAACATCCTATAACAGAAAAGACTGAACAACATGTAAAAGTGTCCTCCAGAATGCAAAGAGGCTCACCACTGACTCTGAGTGCTCAGCTGAATCAATGCGACGCCGGGTGATGTTGATCCTGGTTACCTGTGTTTGCATCATGATACGATGCAGGCTAACTGACATCAGTACATTGAATGTACGAGTATGCGTGTTGGAATGCTAACATAACTTAAGTTTTAAAAGAGTAAGAAGAAACACTCACCTTGGCTCTGCTCAACTCATGAATAACTTGACTAAATATAAAGCAATAAGACACCTCCGATATATATAAAAGTTTGTAAACCAATGTAAACACTTAGTTCGTTAAAAAATGCAATAACAAACTCAACTTTACTTATATATGAAGTAATGTTTTTGTGGGAGATTCTCTAACCGACAACCACCACTATGAGTCTAAGTGGTGTTACAACGTCTTGCCCACGCTGCCAGAAATGTCCTATACTTTGCCATCACATGGAACTTCTTAACTTAGTGGATCCACTAGATTAACTTACGTGATCATCTAAAAAGTATGACCCGTGAATATCCATGATGGCTACATGATTTTCATGGAGACTTGAGTTAATATGAACTCTCATCTCCACATCTTGCCGAATACTACTCCCAAATACACTTTAGCTCATGCTTTTTAAATCAACTTCCTTCCTTGGGTTGAGATAATTGCTCAACACTTAACTTTAGAAATCTCTCTTGGAATCAATGTTCCATTTTCAAAGCTCTCTTGGGAAATCTTAGTTTCCTGTGAAAACATTTTTAAACTTTTAGAGAATACTTAGTTCCCTTATATTTTTGAGAAAATGATCTCAACTCTTTACTCTTTGCTTAGCTTGAAACTTGAGTCTTAAATCAACCCTTAGGGAATACTTAGTTCCTTTATATTTCTTGAAGGAAAAACTTTAACCTTTTTACTCTTTACTTTAACTTGAAACTTGAGCCTTAGAACAAAGTTAACACGTTTAATAAAGACTCTTGAAAACCTTTAAGAACTTTGCTTTGGAATAGCTTCTTAACTTTAGACTTGACTCTTAACTTCTTTGACTTTAATCTTAACTTTCCTTGAATTGGATAATGGATTCAAGGTTATGATTTGTGTTCTTTGGTGATTTCTAGGTGTTTAGAAATCATTCGAGATTGTTAATATACCTTAAAAGGGCTTGAAAGGGCTAAACTACAAAAATTGGGCGAAAAACATCAAATTAGGTGCGTTCTGGGAGCGCAGCGCCAAAACTTTTGGTCTGAGGCACCATTATGGCGCACTGCAAGCGCGCTGCCCTAGGCCTTCGCGCGTCGCTCCTGGTTCCACCCAGATGCGTCTGAACGGTTTTATCTCTCGTATTCTGATCCTAAAATGCCTAAACCTCCATAGTTCTCCTCCCAAACCCTTAGGATCATTAATACCTCCAATACCCAATAGATCTAACTCGGAAATTACGATTTAGCATCAATGGGCATTCAAATAACTCAACAAAATTAGACAAGATTCATTAAGAATTCACTTCTTAACATGTAAACAATTGTAAAACCACTGAATTGAAACAAGTTTGGTGTGTGGATGAATCAACCCAACATGAAATATCTCACATACCTTGATAGGGATCACCCCCGATGAATTCCACTCGTAATTCTTTGACTTTCTTAGCGAATCCTTGATCTTTCTCCCTTTCCTTCTTCTCTTCTCTCCTCTCTCTTGTCCAAGCCCTAAGCGTAAAGTTAAACTTTATAATATGACTAAAACTAGTTTTTACCCCAAATAAATCCCTAAAACGAAACAGGAAATTAATTGGTGAAAAGAATAGTTTGTCCTTCTTTAAATCAGGTTTGGGACCTTCCTCAATCCAACAACCCAAATTCTGATGGCCATATCTCCCTCATACAACATCAAAAATGCGCAAACTCGATGGCGTTGGAAAGATATCTCCTAGGGAGTTTCAACCATATTAAGAACTGACTCTAACTCATCCTGATCTAGAAGTTATGACCATTTAAAAATGACTAAAACTCGCTTTCTTAACTTAGGAAATTTTCCAGATTTACCTCTTTCTTTCCAAAAGTGATTATTTTTAGTTTCTTAGCTTATTCTTAGTTATTTCGAGTTATAAGATGTTACAATATCTCTCCCTTGGGATCATTCCTCCTCGAATGAGATTTCTTTCACTAAGCTAAGAATAGTAACCTCTAGTTTAACACTCAACAATAAAAAACAAGTAACAACATGCTTACTCATAGTTTAAAAGTACTAAGAAGAGAATTAGTACTTTGATATGCATTCTCTCCAGATTCGAAGAGATATGGATATCTCTTCTTCTTATCCTTTTCAGTTTCCCAAGTTGCTTTTTCAACAAATTGGTTCCTCCAAAGGACCTTGACTGACACAATCTCCTTTGTTCTCAACTTGCAAACTTGGCGATCTAAAATCTGAATCGGAATCTCTTCATAGGATAAGATATCCTTAATCCCAGCATTTTCCGTTGGTACAAGCAGTAAAGGGTTACCCATGTACTTCTTCGACTTGGAGACATGGAATACTGGATGAACTATTTCTAACTCTTGAGGTAGCTCCAACTCATAAGCTATGTTGCCAATTCTCTTGGATATCCTATAAGTTCCAATATATGGAGGACTAAGTTTCCCCTTCTTACCAACTTGAGGAGATTTGATGGATTCCTAATTCTTTAATTCAGAATAAAGGGGCTCGCTTTGCCCGTTAAGAGTAGGTAACCCGTTCCCCAAAACTTATGACACCCTTCATGGGTGAAACTTTCAGATATACCCAATCATCTACTACAAACTCCAACGACCTTATCCTAACATCCGTGTAGGACTTTTTATGACTTTATTTCATTTTCAATATCTCTTGAATAACCTTCACCTTCTCCATGACTTGGTGAACTAGATCTGGTACTATCAACCCTGCTTCGCCAACTTCAAACCTCCCAATAGGAAATATGCTTCTTCTCCCATAAAGAGCTTCATATGGAGCCATTTGGATGCTCGAATGGTAGTGGTTGTAAGCAAACTCAATGAGAGGTGGGTGATCATCCCAATTCCATTTGAAATAAATCACAGAAGCCCTCAACATATCTTCTAAGGTTTGGATAGTACGCTCCGCTTGCCCCGTCTGAGGATGAAAATCAGTTCTTAAGTTCACCTTTGAACCCAAACCTTTCTGGAAAGACTTCCAGAACTGAGCAATAAATTGTGCACCTTTATCTAAAATGATCGACATTGGTACACCATGTAATCTCACCACCTCTTGAATGTATAAATTTTCATAATCCTCTGCCGAATGAGTAGCATTTACAGGTAAAAAGTGGGCTGACTTTGCCATTCTATCGATAATCACCCAAATTAAATCATGATGCCTGCGAGACCTTGGCAAGCCCGTGATGAAGTCCATATTAATCATCTCCCACTTCCATTCTGGAAGTTCTATATTCTGAGCCAACCCTCCAAGCCTTTGGTGTTCTACTTTCGCTTGCTGGCAATTCGGGCACTTAGCAACAAACTCCGCAATGTCCTTCTTTATACCTTCCCACCAATATACCTCTCTCAAATCGTGGTACAGCTTTGTGGAACCCGGATGAATGGAATATCTAGAGATATGAGCCTTCTCCATGATCCTCTCTCGGAGTCCATCCACCCTAGGTACACACAATCTACCTTGATACTTCAGCACACCATCTCCCCTTGTTCAACAGCTAATACTCTTTGCTTATGAACATTTGCCTCAATTCAAGCAAAATGGGGTCTTGTCTTGCTTTTCTTTCACCTATGACACTAGTGATGATTCAGGCCCATTGGTCACCACTATTTCTCCTTATATGGAATGCATAAGTTTGACTACCAAATGTGCAAGTCTGTGTACATCTTTGGCTAACTCCCTTTTTTCTTCCTCAACACTGGTGGTACTCCCCATGGATAACATGCTTAAAGCATCAGTAACCACATTAGCCTTACATGGGTGGTAAGAATACTCATATCATTATCCTTTAGTAATTCTAACCACCTTCCCTGTCTAAGATTGAGCTCCTTCTGGGTGAACACATATTGTAGGCTCTTGTGATCAGTGAATATATCAACATGAATGTCGTACAAGTAGTGACGTCATATCTTCAAGGCAAATACTACCATACCCAACTACAAGTCATGGGTTGGGTAATTCCTCTCATAAACCTTCAATTGTTTGAAGGCATAAGCTATAACTTTGTCATTCTACATTAATACACAGCCCAACCCAACTCTAGATGCATCATAATACACCACAAAACCTTGAGTACCCTATGGTAAGGTCAAAACCGGGCCATCAGTCAACCTTTTTTCAATTCTTGAAAGTTTTTCTCACAAGCTTCAGACCATTAAAATTTAACTGTCTTCTTAGTCGACTTGGTCAAGGGAGACGATATAGATGAAAACCCCTCAACAAGCCTTCTAAGTAGCCAACCAAACCCAAGAAACTCCTAACATCAGTTGGAGACGTGGGTCTAGGCCAAATCTGGACTACTTCTATCTTTGGGTATCAACTCTAATCCCATCACTGGAAACTATGTGGCCCAAGAATGCTACAGACTTAAGCCAAAACTCACACTTTGAGAACTTGGCATACAAGTCCTTATCTGTCAAAGTCTGAAGGACTATTTGAGGTGATTGGCATGATCTTCTTCATTCCTTGAATAGATGAGTATGTCATCAATGAAGACGATAACAAACATATCTAAATAAGGTTTGAAGACTCTGTTCATAAGATCCATGAATGCTGCTAGTACATTGGTTAGCCCAAAATACATCACCAAGAACTCATAATGCCCATATCTGGTTCTAAAAGCTGTCTTTGGAATGTCACATTCCCTAGCCTTTAACTGATTGTAGCCAGATTTGAGATCAATTTCTGAGAAACAGGTGGCACCCTGAAGTTGATCGAAAAGATCATCTATCCTTGTAAGAGGATACTTATTCTTGATGGTAACCTTATTCAGTTGGCGGTAGTCTATAGACATCCTTACGGAACCATATTTATTTCTTACAAACAAGGCTGGAGCGCCCCAAGGTCAGACACTTGGTCGAATGAAACCTTTATCAGACAGATCTTTCAACTATTCTATCAACTCTTTTAACTCTGTTGGTGTCATTCTATATGGTGGAATAGAGATAGGACGAGTGTATGGAATGATGTCTATGTCGAAGTCTATTTCTCTCTCAAGAGGGACTCCAGGTAGATCATTAAGAAAAAATTCTGGAACTCCCTTATTATAGAAACTGACTGAAGGGAAGGTACCTCAACACTTGAGTCATTAACTCGAACTAAGTGATAGATACATCCCTTTGAAACAAACTCTCTCCTTAAGGTATGAAATGAAATGACCCTTAGGTACTGCTGAACTACTATTCCACTCTATGGATGACTCATTAAGAATAAAAAACTTGACAACTCGAGTTTTGCAATTTGTTGATGCATAACCGGAATGAAGCTAGTCCATACCTAGAATGACATCAAAATCTACCATGTCTAATTCCACTAAGTCAATGATGTTCTTGTGATTGATAGAAATAGGACAATCATGATAGACTCTTTCCGCTAGAATCGACTCTCCAACAGGTGTAAAAACACAGAAAGGTTCAGAAAGTTTCTAAGGAAGAATCTCGAACTTATTTGCAACATAAGGAGTTACAAAATACAAACTTGCTCCTGGGTCTAGCAAAGTGTAAACATCAAAAGTAAAGACTTTGATCATACCAGTGACAATGTCTGGGGAGTTCTCTTGCTCTTGGAGGCTAGTGATTGCATAGAGGCGGCTTTCCCCTCCGCTAGTACCAGAAGTGGCTCCTCTAGGTGAAGCCCTGTCTAGTGGAGAAACTCATGAATATTGGACTCTGTTGCCCCAATTTCCACTACCCTGCCTATTCTTAGGACACTCTTTCATGAAGTGACCCTCTTGACCATACTTAAAGAAACATGTCTGGCCATCACAACATTTACCTGAGTGGTGACTACCACACCTAGCACATGCAGGAGCCCAACTACCTCCCATTGCCACACTTCCTAGAGACTGCATTGGCCTAGCTCTGAAGTTCTATGAATTCTGGCCATGATGCTCACCTTTGTTTCTTGGTGTAGGAGCACTAGCAGATGACGGTGCAGGCCCCTTCTGTTTCTTTTATTGTGGCCTATTACAACAACCCTTCTGCTTCCCAGACTCATTACCAGTCTTAGCTTTCTTGTTCCTATACTCTTCTCTGTCCCTCAACTTCTCCTCTTCAACCTACTGCACATAATCCATCAACCTAGATATTTCCATGTCGCCTATCAGCATTGCAGTTTTTCCATCCTTGCTTGAAGCATGACCAAATCCAGCGAAAAACAAGCTTATTCTGCTCATCATATCCTTAACTATTTCACGAGCATTGGGGGACAACTGGGTGAACTTCAACCCATACTCGTGCACATTCAAAGAGTCCTATTTCAGTGTAAGGATGTAACATATCGGATTCTAGTTAAACTAAGATTAAGCTAAGAAAAACAAGAAAAAAAATAAATTTGGAAATAAGTAAGGAAATCTGGAAAATTTGCACATTTCAAAAGTAAGTTTTAGTCATTTTCAAAAGACCATAACTCCCAACTCAGGAAGCATTTGGGTGAGTTCTTTATATGGGTGGAAATTGCGTTGGAAGATCTTTCCAATAACACTAAGTTTGTGAATTTCCGAGGTAGTATGAGTGAGATATGACCTTTGGAAGATGGGCTATAGAGCAGGGAAAGTTCCAGAACTGGATTTAGTAAGGGTATTTTAGTCTTTTCCTTAAGTCAAATAATTATTTCATTTTGGAGTACTATGTTGGGGTCTAAACTGATCCCATTTAGTTTACGAACTTAGAAAAATAGACTAGGGTTTTGAAAGCAAGAAGAAAAGAGGAGAAGGAAAAAGAAGACGTAAGAACACCAAGTTTAGCTTCGTGGATTTTCGTCGGGGTGATACCTAACAAGGTATGTGGGATATTTTGTGCTGGATTACTCACCCACATACAAATTTCATTCAAATCAGTCGATTCATGAATTAACTCATGTTAGAGGTTGAAATCTTGAAAGAAAGTTTGACGTTTTTGTTGATTAGATTGTTGTTTATAGCTGTTAGTTGCAATACATGTTTTAGGACTGTTTTTGGGTCTAAATCACAAGGCAATAAGTTAATCAGGGATCCTAAGTGTTTGGGGAGGGATCCATGGGAATTTGGGAAGGTTTAGAGATGAAAAATGAAGAAGAAAGTCGAAAAACCCGTTAGGGGAATGCTGGGGCGCCACAGAGTCTATCTGTCAGGCAGCAAACCGCGCCTCTCAGAGCGCCTAAGGAAATCCTCTGTCCATAAGGCTATGCCTCTCCATTCTCTCAGAGTGCCAAGACCCCCTGGAGACCCTGTTTTTTCCCTATCTTTTCATACTAGTTCCTAAGTGATGTACCCCTCATTCCTAGTTGTTTCCAACACTCTATGGTACATCTAAGCATCATGAAATCATCTATAAACATGAGATCATGATCCTTGAATCCATAATTCAATTCAAGAAAAGTTAAAATCAAAGTCAAAGAAGTTAAGAGCCAAGCCTAGAAGTTAAGTAGCAAGTCAAAGTAAAGTTATAAGTTATCTAAGGTCTTTCACAAATGTTTTCACTTTGTTTTAAAGACTTAAAGTGCAAAGTCAAGTAAAGAGTTGAGTTCGAATCTCAAAAGCTATAAGGGAACTAAGTATTCACTAAGAGTCAAGTTTCAAGTTAAGTAAAAAGTAAGAGTTGAGTTCATTTCTCAAAATCTATAAGGGAACTAAGTATTCCCTAAGAGTTAAAGTTCAAGTTACGTAAGAGCAAGAGTTGAGTTCATTTCTCAAAAAGATATAAGGGAACTAAGAATTCCCTATAGTTTTACAAATGTTTCACATTTGAGTAAAGAGGGGAACTAGAAGTTCCAAAAGAGTTTTGAACTAAAAGGGGAACATTGATTCCAAAAGGAGCTTTTTAAAGCTAATGGATTCAGTAAATTATCTCAACACAAAGGAAGGAAGTTTTATTAAAAATATGAGCTAAAGTACATTTTTGGGAGTAATATTGAGCACCGATGTGGAGATGAGTGATCATATTAACTTAAGTCTCCATGTAAACAATGTAGCCAACATGGAAATTGACGTGTCATACTTTTTAGATGATCACGTAAGGAGAGCTAATGGATCCACTAAGTTGAGTAAGGTCCTATACCGATGGCAAGGTGTAGGATGGTCCTCTTGCAACGTGAGGTAAGACGTTGTACCATCACTTAAGCTCATAGTGATGGTTGTCGGTTAGAGAAACTCCCACAGAGGCGATATGACTTTCTTATATAAGTATAGTTGAGTTTGTTATTGCATTTCCTTTAACGAACTAAGTTGTTTTCTCTGTTTTATGAGCTTAATATATATATATATATATATATATATATATATATATATATATATATATATATATATATATATATATATATTTATTTATATATATATCTTGTATGTGATTTAAGGTGTTTTATATGTATATCATTTGAGATAAGTATACTCTTGAGTTGAGCAGAGCCAAGGTAAGTTTATCTAATCACCTCAAGCTTAAGTTGTTGTTTATCTCTCCAATTTGCATACTTGTACATTCAATGTAATGATACCAGTTGGCCTGCATTGTTTCATGATGCAGACGCAGGTACCCAGGATCAGCACACAGCGCTTCGTTGATCCATATTGAGTTTCAGAATTTGTGGTGAGCCTCCTTGCATTCTGGAGGACATCTTTTTATTTCCACATTAGCTTAGCTTTTAGGATGTTGTGTGGTCTTTCCCAACATCCCTCTCTAGACAGTTTAGAGGCTTCGTAGACTATAGTATTTCAGTTTGGAGTTGTTTTCAGTTATTGAGACTCAAGTGCCATTTTGGCCAAAGTTGTGAACATGGCGTATTTTCCCCCTTTTGTTATGTTTTACTCGTGTTTAAGTTGAGGTTTGTATTCTGCTGATATAAGTATCCAGGACAAGGGTTCGCTTGAGGGCCATCAATGGTCTTCGAGTGCCGATCCCGCCCAGGGTGTAGGATCGGGGCGTGACAAACTTGGTATCAGAGCACCGAGTTCAAAAGTCCTAAGGAGTCTATGAAGACATGTCTGTAGAGTCTTAGTCATTGGTGTGAAGCGCGCCACATATTTGATTAGGAGGTTACAACATTTAGGAATGTTTCCCTTCATTCATGTTCCTTCGTAAGAAGAGTTTATCTCTAAAGTCTCTCTCTAATTCATGCTTATACGCATTCTTTCAGATCATCATGCTCCAAGAAGAGAATTTAGAGGTCGACCACGAAAGAATGTTGTGGAACAAGAGATTCCAAATGCACCAGAGGTGCAACCCCAAGGAGAGGTTACCAATGTCGAATTCCGGGAAGCTATCCGAATGCTAAGTCAGGTAGTGACCAACCAGGTTGGGCAACAGAGAGCAGCTCAACAGAAGGAGATGATACCTTGAGAGTTCGTGAGTTTCTGAGGATGAACCCTCTTAGTTTCACTGGATCAAACACTACTGAAGATCCGGAGAACTTCATAGAGCAGTTGAAGAAGGTTTATGAGGTAATTCATGTGGTCGATACTGAGAGGGTTGAATTGGTTGCATACCAACTAAAAGGTGTGTCCAGAATATGGTTCGATCAATGGAAGGATGGTAGGGCTGAGGATGCAGCACATCCAAGTTGGTCTTACTTCGCGGGAGCCTTGTTGGGGAGGTTCTTTCCTCATGAACTGAAGAAATCCAAGGTGAGGGAGTTGCTTACTCTGAAACAGGACTCCATGAGTGTTCATGAATATGGGTTGAAGTTCACCCAGCTATCTCGATATGCTCCTGAGATAGTGAAAGACATGAGGAGCAGAATGAGTCTGTTTGTTGCAGGGTTGGGTCGTGCTTCAAGTAAAGAAGGTAGGGCTGCCATGTTGATAGGTGACATAGATATATCGAGGCTGATGGTATACACGCAACAAGTTAAAGAGGAGAAGCCTAAGTACAGGAAAGAGTATTGAAATAAGAAATCAAATACTGGGAATGAGTCTGGCCAACAAAAAAGTGGCTCAAGTCGACAACAATTCCAGAAATCAAAGGGGCATGCACCATCATCTGCTAGTGCACCTGCACCCAGAAACCGAGGTGAATATAGTGGTCACAATTCACAACACTTCAAGGCTAGACTGGCCCAATCTCAAGGTAGTGTGGCACAAAGAGGTAATAGGAGTTCTTTGTATGGTAGATGTGGTATAGTCCACCCTGTCAAATGTCGTGATGGCCAGACGGGTTATTTCAAGTGTGACCAAGAGGGTCACTTCATGAGAGAATGCCCTAGTAATAAGCAAGGTGGTGAAAATCCGGGAAACAGAGCCTAATCTTCATCAGTTGCTCCACCAAACAAGGCTGCATCCAGATGAGCTACTTCTGGTACCGGTGGACGGGCAAATCGCCTCTATGCAATCACTAGCCGCCAAGAGCAAGAGAACTCTCAGAATGTTGTCACGGGTATGATCAAAGTTTTTACTTTTGATGTTTATGCTTTGTTAGACCCAGGAGCAAGTTTATCCTTTGTAACTCCTTATGTTGCAAATCAGTTTGAAATTCTCCCTGAAAATCTTTGTGAACCTTTCAATGTTTCTACACCTGTTGGGGAGTCTATTCTAGCGAAAAGAGTCTATCGTGATTGTCCTATTTCCATCAATCACGAGAGTACCATGGCTGATTTAATAGAGTTAGACATGGTAGATTTTGATGTCATTCTAGGTATGGACTGGCTCCATGCCTGTTATGCATCAATAGATTGCAGAACTCAAGTTGTCAAGTTCCAGATTCCAAATGAGCCAGTTATAGAGTGGGCTAGTAGTTCAGCAGTGCCTAAGTGTCGTTTCATTTCGTACCTTAAGGTGAGGAAGTTAGTTTCTTAGGAATGCATCTATCACTTAGTCTGAGTTAATGACTCGAGTGTTAAGATACCTTCCCTTCAGTCAGTTCCTATAGTCAGTGAGTTTCCAGAAGTTTTTCCTGATGATCTACCTGGAGTCCCTCCTAAAAGAGAGAGAGACTTCGGCATAGATGTCATTCCAGATACTCATCCTATCTCTATTCTGCCATATAGAATGGCACCAGCAGAGTTAAAAGAGCTAAAAGAGCAGTTGAAAGATCTGTTAGATAAAGGCTTTATTCGATCGAGTGTCTCACCTTAAGGCGCTCCGATCTTGTTTGTTAGGAAGAAGGATGGGTCAGTTAGGCTGTGTATAGATTACCATCAATTGAATAAGGTGACCATCAAGAACAAATATCATCTTCCAATGATAGATGATCTCTTTGATCAATTTCAGGGTGCTTCTTGCTTTTTCAAGATTGACCTCAGATCAGGCTATCATCAGTTGAAGTAGGGAATGTGACATTCCCAATACAACTTTTATAACAAGGTATGGGCATTATGAATATGTCCTTTGGTTTGACTAACGCACCTGCAGCGTTCATGGATCTTATGAACAAAGTCTTCAAACCTTATTTAGATCTGTTTGTCATCGTCGTCATTGATGACATACTGATTTATTCAAGGAATGAAGAAGATCATGCTAGTCACCTAAGGGTTGTTCTTCAGACTTTGAGAGATAATAAGTTGTATGCCAAGTTCTCCAAGTGCGAGTTTTGGCTTAAGTCTGTGGCATTCTTAGTCCGCATTGTTTCTGGTGAAGGTATTAAAGTCAACACTCAGAAGATTGAAGCAGTTCAGAGTTGGCCTAGACCCACATCTCCGATAGATATAAGGAGTTTCTTGGGTTTGGCTGGGTATTATAGGAGATTTGTTGAAGGATTCTCATCTATATCTTCTCCTTTGACAAAGTTAACTCACAAGACAATCAAGTTTCAATGGTTTGAAGCTTGTGAGAAAAGCTTTCAGGAGTTGAAAAAGAGATTGACTTCCCCTCCGATTTGACCTTACCAGAGGGTACTCAAGTCTTTGTGGTGTATTATGATGCATCAAGAGTTGGCTTGGGATGTGTGTTAATTCAGAATGGCAAGGTCATAGCTTATGCTTCTAGACAGCTGAAGGTTCATGAGAAGAATTATCCAACTCATGACTTAGAATTGGCTGCAGTAGTGTTTGCTTTGAAGATATGGCGTCACTACTTGTATGGTGTTCACGTGGATATATGCACTGATCACAAGAGCCTCCAATATGTGTCCACTCAAAAAGAGCTCAACCTCAGACAGAGAAGGTGGTTGGAATTACTCAAGAATTATGACATGAGTATTCTTTACCACCCAGGTAAGGCTAATGTGGTTGCTGATGCCTTAAGCAGGTTGTCCATGGGAAGTACTTCCCATGTCGAAGAAGAGAAGAGGGCATTAGCAAAAGATGTGCACAGACTTGCACGTTTGGGAGTTAGACTTATGGACTCAACAAAAGGAGGCATAGTGGTAACCAATGGGGCTGAATCATTCTTGGTCTCAGAAGTGAAAGAGAAGCAATACCAAGACCCTATTCTACTTGATTTGAAAGCAAGTGTCCATAGCCAAAGAGTATTGGCTTTCGAACAAGGGGGAGATGGTGTGCTGAAATACCAAGGCAGATTATGTGTACCTAAGGTGGATGGACTTCAAGAGAGGATCTTGGAGGAGGCTCATAGCTCCAGATATTCCATTTATCCGGGTTCCACCAAAATGTACCGTTATTTGAGAGAGGTATATTAGTGGGAAGGCATGAAGAGAGACATTGTTGAGTTTGTTGCCAAGTGTTCAAATTGTTAGCAAGTGAAATTAGAACACCAAACGCCTGGAGGTTTAGCTCATAATATAGAGCTTCCGGAATGGAAGTGGGAGATGATTAATATGGACTACCTATTCGGCTGAGGATTATGCTAAGTTGTACCTTCAAGAAGTGGTAAGACTTAATGGAGTTCCGATCTCCATTATTTCATATAGAGGTGCACAATTTACCGCACAATTCAAGAAATCTTTCCAGAAAAGTTTGGGTTCCAAGGTGAATTTGAGCACTGCTTTTCATCCTCAGACAGATGGACAAGCAGAGTGTACTATACAGACCTTGGAAGATATGTTGAGAGCTTGTGTGATCGACTTCAAAGGAAATTGGGATGATCACCTACCTCTCATTGACTTCGCTTACAACAACAGTTATCATTCGAGCATCCAAATGGCTCCATATGAAGCTCTTTATGGGAGAAGATGCAGATCTCTTATTGGGTGGTTAGAAGTTGGCAAAGCAGGGTGGATAGCACCAGATTTAGTTCACCAATCTATGTAGATGGTGAAAGTGATTCAAGAAAGTTTGAAGACTGCACAAAGTCGCCAAAAGTCCTACACAAATGTTAGAAAAAAGGTCATTAGAGTTTGAGGAAGATGATTGGGTGTATCTTAAGGTTTCACCTATGAAAGGAGCTATGAGGTTTTGTAAGAAAGGGAAACTTAGTCCCCGGTATATTGCACCTTATAGAATCTCCAAGAGAGAGGGCAATGTGGCTTATGAGTTGGAGCTACCCCAAGAGTTATAAGCGGTTCATCCGGTATTCCATATTTCTATGTTGAAGAAGTGCTTGAGTGATCCTTCATTGATAGTACCAATAGAGAATGTTGGGATTAAGAATAGCTTATCCTACGAAAAAGTTCCGGTCCAGATTTTGGATAGGCAAGTTCGCAAGTTAAGGACAAAAGAAGTTGTTTCGGTCAAGGTCCTTTGGAGGAACCAATTGTTGAAGAAGCGAATTGGGAAGCTAAGAAGGATATTAATAAGAGATCTCCACATCTCTTTGAATCCAGAGAGAATGCAGATCAAGGTACTAAACTCTCTTCTTAGCACTTTATAAGAATATGTATAAGCATGTTATTACTTGCTTTTGTGGTTGAGTGCTGAAATGATATTACAATCCTTAGCTTAGAGAAAGAATTCTCATTCAAAGACGAATGTTCCCAAGGAGGATATATTGTAACATCTCGAATTCTAGATAAACTAAGATTAAGCTAAGAAAAACAAGAAAAAAATCAAATTTCGAAATATTTTCCAGATTTCAAAAGTAAGTTTTGGTCATTTTCAAAAGGTCCTAACTCCCAGCTCAGGAAGCATTTGGGGTATTTCTTTATATGGATGGAAATCCAGTTGGAAGATCTTTCCAACGATGCCAAGTTTGTGAATTTCCGAGGTCGTATGAGTGAGATAAGTCCTTCGGAAGATGGGCTACAGAGCAAGGAAAGTTCCAAAACCGGATTTCGTAAGGGTGTTTTGGTCTTTTCCTAAAGTCAATTAATTATTTCATTTTGGAGTAATATGTTGGGGTCTAAACTGATCCTGTTCAGTTTACGCTCTTAGAAAAATAGACTAGGGTTTTGAAAGCAAGAAGAAAAGAGGAGAAGGAAGAAGAAGATGCAAGAACACCAAGTTTAGCTTCGTGGATTTTCGTCGGGGGTGATCCCTAACAAGGTATGTGGGCTATTTTGTGTTGGGTTACTTCACCCACACACCAATTTCATTCAAACCAGTCAAGTTCATGAATTAATTCATGTTAGAGGTTGGAATCTTGAAAGAAAGTTTGACGTTCTTGTTGATTGGATTATTGTTGATCGCTGTTAGTTGCAATCCATGTTTTAGGAATGTTTTAGGACTGTTTTCGGGTCTAAATCACTGGGTAATAAGTTAATTAGGGATTCTAAGTGTTTGGGGAGGGATATATTGGAATTTGGGAAGGTTTAGAGATGAAAAGCGAAGAAGAAAGTCGGAAAACCCCTTGGGGGAATGTTGGGGTGCCGCGCCTTCAAAGCGCCTCAGGACAGAGTCTCTCTGTCAGGCGGCGTGCCGCGCCTCTCAGAGAGCCTGAGGACAGCCTATGTCCGTCATGCTATGGCTCTCCGCGCCTCTTAGAGCGCAGGACCCCCTGGAGACCCCATTTTTTTCCTATCTTTTCTTACTAGTTCCTAAGTGATGTACCCCTCATTCCTAGTTATTTCCAACACTCTAAGGTACATCTAAACATCATGAAATCATCCATAAACATGAGATCATGATCCTTGAATCCATAATTCAATTCAAGAAAAGTTAAGATCAAAGTTAAAGAAGTTAAGAGCCAAGTCTAGAAGTTAAGAAGCATGTCAAAGTAAAGTTATAAGTTCTCTAAGGTCTTTCAAAAATGTTTTCACTTTGTTTTAAGGACTTAAAGTTCAAAGTCAAGTAAAGAGTTGAGTTCTTATCTGAAAAACTATAAGGGAACTAAGTATTCCCTAAGAGTCAAGTTTCAAGTTAAGTAAAAAGAAAGAGTTGAGTTCATTTCTCAAAAGCTATATGGGAACTAAATATTCTCTAAGAGTTAAAGTTCAAGTTACGTAAAGAGCAAGAGTTGAGTTCATTTCTCAAAAAGATATAAGGGAACTAAGTAATCTTTAGAGTTTTACAAATGTTTCACATTTGAGTAAAGAGGGAAACTAGAAGTTCCAAAAGAGTTTTGAACTAAAAGGGGAACATTGATTCCAAAAGGAGCTTTTTAAAGCTAATGGGTTCAGTAAGTTATCTCAGCCCAAAGGAAGGAAGTTTTATTAAAAGTATGAGCTAAAGTACATTTTCAGGAGTAGTATTGAGCACCGATGTGGAGATGAGAGTTCATAGTTACTCAAGTCTCCATGTAAACCATGTAGCCAACATGGAAATTGACGTGTCATACTTTTTAGATGATCACGTAAGAAGACCTAGTGGATCCACTAAGTTGAGTAAGGTCTTATACCGAAGGCAAGGTGTAGGACGGTCCTCTTGCAATGTGAGGTAAGACGTTGTACCATCACTTAAGCTCATAGTGATGGTTGTCGGTTAGAGAAACTCCCACAGAGGCGATATTACTTTCTTATACAAGTAAAGTTGAGTTTGTTATTGCATTTCCTTTAATGAACTAAGTTGTTTTCTCTGTTTTATGAGCTTTATATATATATATATATATATATATATTGCATGTGATTTAAACATGTTTATATGTATATCACTTGAGTTAAGTATACTCTTGAGTTGAGCAGAGCTAAGGTAAGTTCATCTAATCGCCTCAAGCTTAAGTTGTTGTTTAGCTCTCCAACTCGCATACTCGTACATTCAATGTATTGATACCAGTTGGCCTGCATCGTTTCATGATGCAGACGCAGGTACCCAGGATCAGCACGCAGTGCTTCGTTGATCAAGATTGAGCTTCAGAGTTTGTGGTGAGCCTCCTTGCATTCTGGAGGACATCTTTTTATTTCCACATTAGCTTAGCTTTTAGCATGTTGTGTGGTATGCCCGACATCTCTCTCTAGATAGTTTAGAGGCTTCGTAGACTATATTATTTCAGTTTGGAGTTGTTTTCAGTTATTGAGACTCAACTGCCATTTTGGCCAAAGTTATGAAGATGGCGTATTTTTCCCCTTTTGTTATGCTTTACTCGTGTTTAGGTTGAGGTTTGTCTTTCGCTAATATAAGTAGTTAGGCCAAGGGTTCGCTTGAGGGCCAGCAATGGTCTTCGAGTGCCAGTCCTGCCAAGGGTGTAGGCTCGGGGTGTGACAAAGAAACTCTCATACCTTTGCCTATTTCAATTCTCGGGGAAATAAACGCCTAAAAAAGCTTTTTTAAAGCAAGACCAACTCAAACGTGGTGCATCCTCATCTCTTCCCTCCTTCCACTGATCGAACCACGTCCTAGCGACATTCTTTAGTTGATATGCAGCTAGTTCAACTCTTTCAGCATCAATGACATGCATCACATCAAAAATCCTTCTTCAGCTCCTCAACGGAATTCTCCAGATCCTCAGTAGTGCTTGAACCGATGAATCTTAGAGGATTCATTCTCAGGAAATCATGAATCCTCGAGGTGTCAGCCTCTTCTTATCGAGCTCCTCTGTGTTGTCAAACCTGATTAGTCACAACTTGGCTCAACATTTAAATAGCTTCGTGGAATTCAACATTTGTCACTTCCCTTTGAGGTTGCACATTTGGTGCATTAGGTACCTATGGCTCCTCGACGTTCCTCCTAGCTAGATGACCTCTTACTGCTCTTTGTGGAGGCATGATGATCTGAAACAACAAGAATTAGAGAGAGACTTTTTAGAGACAAATTCTAACGCACAAAAATGAATATGAAAGAAGTGAGGAATTCCTAAATGTTGCATCCTCCTAATTATAGATGTGGCGCGCTTCACACTGCTAAATAGGACTCTACAGACACAACTTCATAGAATCCCTATGACCTTTGAACTCTGTGCTCTGATACCAAGTTTGTCACGCCCCGAGCCTACACACTGGACGTGGCCGACACCCAATGACCATTGCTGGCCTTGAGCTAACCCTTGGTTTGACTTACTTAACTCAGCGGAAGACTTAACCCAATAATAAGCAAGAATCATTCTCACAAGGATAACTTAAAATAAATATCTTGGCTAAAAGGGCACTCAAGTCTCAAAATAGAATATCTGAAATGCAAGATAAAGAGAGACTTAAAACTGACTATCTGTCTATGAAGCCTCTAAAATACTAGATGGATGTTGGTACAGACCCCACAACATCTTATAAAAGAAAACTGAAAAGCTGTAAATGTGTCCTCCAGAATGCTAGGAGGCTCACCGCTAACTCCGAGTGCTCTGCTGGATCAACGAGGCGCCGGATGATGCTAATCCTGCTTACCTGCGTCTACATCATGATACGATGTAGGTCAACTGGCATCAGTACATTGAATGTACGAGTATGCGAGGTGAAATTCTAACAAAACTTAAGCTTGAAAAGAGTAAGAAAGAACACATACCTTGGCTCTTCTCAACTCATAAAATACTGAACTTAATATAAAGCAATAATGACACATGAAATATATGTAAAGCTTGTAAGAACAGCTTAAAAAACTTAGTTTGTTAAAGAAAATGCTATAACAAACTCAACTTTATTTATATATGACAGTAATATAGTTTATGTGGGAGATTTCCTAACCGACAACCACCACTATGAGTGTAAGTGTTGATACAACGTCTTAGCCACGCTGCCAGAACTGTCCTATACTTTGCCGTCGCATGGAACTTATCAACTTAGTGGATCCACTATCTTAACTTACGTGATCATCTAAAAAGTATGACCCATTAATACCCATGATGGCTACATGGTTTAAATGGAGATTTGAGTTAATATGAGCTCTCATTCCCACATCGGTGCTCAATACTACTCCCAAAATATACTTTAGCTCGCGCCTTTTAAAACAACTTCCTTTCCTTAGTTGAGATAATTTGCTCAACGCTTTAGCTTTAAAAATCTCTCTTGGAATTATGTTCCCTTTTATTGTTCAAAACTCTTTTGAAAATATTGGTTTCCTCTTTAACTTAAAAGTGAACATTTCTAAACTTTTAGGAAATACTTAGTTCCCTTGTAACTTTTGAGAAATGAAATCAACTCTTTACTCTTTGCTTAACTTGAAAACTTGAGTCTTAATAAACTCTTGGGGGATACTTAGTTACCTTATATTTCTTTGAAGAAAAAACTTCAACTTTTACTCTACACTTTAACCTAAAACTTGAGCCTTAAAAACGAAGTTAAAAACGTTTAATAAAGACTGTTGAAAACCTTTAAGAAGTTTGCTTTGACTTATTTCTTAGCTTTAGACTTGACTCTTAACTTCCTTGACGTAGATCTTAGTTTTTCTTGAATTGAATTATGGATTCAAGTTTATGATTTGTGTTCTTTGATGATTTTTAGGTGTTAAGAAATCATTTGAAGTAGCTAGAATCATTGGGAGGAGTTAAAGTACATTAGAAGGACTTAAAAAGGCTAAACTACGAAAATTGGCTCCGGCGAGTTCGGGGTGCGCCGTGCCAGCCTCAATTGACTGAGGCTTGGTTCTGGCACACTGGTGACGCACCGCGCCAGGCCCCAAGTGAGTGAGACCAATTTATGGCACACTACAGGCGCGACGCGCCTGGCCTTGCCCAGGTGCGTCTGACAGATTTTCAATTCGTTTCTCATCTCTAAACCCTCCAAACCTCCCTAGTTCTTTCACCAAACAGTTGGGACTATTGTTACCCTCAATACCCACTGGATTCAACTCGGAAACAACCCAAAGAAAAAAGAATCAAACAACAATAGGCAGCCAACAATTCGATCAACGAGAATTCGACATTTTTACTTCAAGAACTTCAACTTTTAACATGTAAACAACTCATAATCGCTGAATTGAAACAAATTGGTGTGTGGGTGAACTAACCCAACAGAAAATATCTCACATACCTTGATAGGGATCACCCGATGAAATGCACTTGAAGTTCCTGACGTTCTTAGCGAATTCTTGACTTTTCTCCCTTCTCTTCTTCTTTTCTCTCTTCTCCAAGCCCTAAGCGTGAATTTGATTTTTCCAAAACTGACGTAAGGCTTATTTTTACCCCTAATAAACCCTTAAATGAATTAGGAAATAAATGGGTGAAAAGACTAGTTTGCCCTTACTTAAATCCGGAATTGGACTTTCCTCACTCCAACAGCTCGACTTCCGATAGGCATATCTCCCTTATACGATATCGAAAATGTGCAAACTCCATGTCTCCAAAGGCTTCCCAACCATATCAAGAACCACCCCTAACTCACCCTGAGCTAGAGGTTATGACCGTTTGGAAATGACCAAAACTCACTTCTTAAACTTAGAAAAAGAATTTTTCCAGATTTTTCTCTTTCTTCCCAAATGTGATTATTTTTAGTTTCTTAATTATTTCGAGTTACGAGATATTATATTTGCAATTAATCCATATATAGTATACCCATATACAATTTAATATTCACCATCTCTCATATTCCTTCACCTTCATAAAAGATAAGTTGAGCAAAAAAAAATTATGAAGAAACTCAAGTGCAATCCAAGTAGTCCATTTTGAAAAATATTTAATTTTTTTTTAAAAAAATTATGTTACTCCTCCTGCCACCCCCACCCAGCCCAACCCCCTCCCCCGCTACAGCCGTCAATTTGTTTTTTTTAAAAAAATATTTTAAAAAAATATTTCAAATTTAATTACCACTACTTAACTACAACCTGTGTTGACTACTATTTTGTGTGTTCTTTTTTTATTTGTGTTCTCTCCGATGAAATGAAATTAAAAAGAATGTGTCTTTTGTAGGAATTGCATACCGTTCAAAAAAGAGGGATGACACACTCCATTGAAATCGAAATAAAAGAGGTTTCTCTCAACTATATAAATTTATTTTTATTTCATTAAGCCCATGACAATTAAATATAGAATGTTTGAGACTATTTTCTAACCATGATTTTATACCTTTTTGGGTTTTTAATTTGAGTTGAGTCTAGAGGAGTTCAGAAAATATTGCGTTGACATTTTAAAATTAAAAAAAAAACAATTTTAAGATTACCTTTTTTAATTCATCATGTTGACGAAAAGGATAAATACTAGGGAAACTTTCACATATAGCCACTTACAAATAATTAATTACTCTCCATAGCTATAGTTTGATAATTACAATTTGTAGCTACATGTTATATGGAGGAGAGCGGAGAGCGAGACTAGGAGAGAGAGGAGAGAGACAAGAGAGAGGGGGAAAAGAGTGGGAGAAAGGTGAATTGTATATGTATATTGGTTAGATAATTGTATATTATACATATATATTTGTATATATGGCAAGAGAGATTGGGAGAGGGAGGAGAGAGGTGAGTGAGACTGGGAGAGAGAGGAGAGAGGCGAGAGAGAGAGGGCAGAGAGTGGGAGAGAGGTGAATTGTATATGTATATAATTGTATATAACTGTATATTATACATATACATTTGTATACATGGCAAGCGAGATTGGGAGAGGGAGGAGAGAGGCGAGCGAGATTGAGAGAGGGAGAGAGAGGCGAGAGAGAGAGGGCAGAGAGTGGGAGAGAGGTTAATTGTATATGTATATAGGTTAAAAAATTGTATAGTATACATATGTATTTGTATATCTTGGTGAATTATATATATACAAACATGACTAATTATACAAACTCGAAGTCAGCCCACGTAATTAATGTATAATATTAGTCGCGAGTGGTAATTATAGCAAACTATAGCTATGATGAGTAATTAAATAGTATAAGTTTGCTTAGCCGCGTAAATTTCCCTAAATACTATGCATAGTACTTGTACCACTCTTTTTTAATAACTATAGATATATTCAATCTATTAAAAGAAGGGAAAAGAGTCAAAAATACCCCTCAACGTTGTGTTATTGGTTGACTATGTCTTTACCGTTAAAACAAAGTTATTATTACCCCTGCCGTTACCAAACTTATTAAATATGCCCCTCAATTGATGGAAAACCCCAAAATAACAAAAATAACCCGATTTATTTAAATTAATCAATTTCATCCGACCCGACCCAACATGAGGTACTGTGTCAACTACCTCCAGTGTGCCTTCATCTTTCAATTTAACAAACAACAAAGATCTGTCGATTTTTATGGCAACCATTCTTGCAAGTTTGGAAGGTAATAATATTGCTTCTCTTGAGTGACCTGAGGATCAGAAATCTGGAACTCTTGAAATTTAATTTCTCCACCAACAAAGCTTAGAGAGAGTAAACTTGACTCAGATGTATCAAGTACGACTGCTCCCGTATCGGGCATCATTATGCCATTACATGTATCTCTTTAATACCCCATTCTTTTCCTTAGAACCTGCCCTAACTATCACTGGTACTCTCCCTAATGGAGTCGACTTTGATTCCTGAGCTGATGTTCTGAAATTTGAACTGATTAACGGTTTAGTAAAGCTGTATAAATAGGTTTAAGAAATTCGTGAACACAACTAAGGTGTTTGATAAGTCGAAATAGTTCTGGAAGTGATACAAAAAATGAGAAATAAATCGATTGAAGCACCTCATGATTATGGCATAAAAGCTTCTGACTGAATTGCTTGGGCTTTGTAATGGTGCCGGAACAGTGATTACGACGGCGATAGGTTTAAGCATCTGGGAAGTAGGAAGGTTGGGAAATTTGAGGTTTTAGACCTACATAGGTTATGAAAATATTATTAATGTCTTTAAAAATGTATTTTTCCTCCATTATTTTTTGCCTTGATTTTTAGATAAAAAAGATGAAGATGAACAAAACGGGCCGCATATTAGATGGATTGGACTCTGTTCGTATATTAGATGGATCAAATTCGGGTTTAAATTGATTAATTTAAATAAATTGGGTTATTTTTGTATTCTGAGTTTTTCCATACAATTGAGGGGCATATTTGACAAGTTTGGTAACAGCAGGGGTAATAATAACTTTGTTTTAACAGTAAGGGCATAGTCAACCAATAAAAAAAAGTTGAGGAGTATTTTTGACCCTTTTCCCTTAAAAGAATATGTAATTGCATAGTACTTGTAATAAACATTTTTCCGTTACAGATAGAAAGGAGGAAAGAGCATCATTTGATGGAGATAAAGGAGACAAACAACATAATTGATGATATGTTTGAGGACTTAGACAATTCATCTATTGAATTGTGTACCATATTCAAAGTAATTGTGGGCCTACATGAATCAAATCCAGATGCGTATACACCAAAGATGATCTCTATTGGTCCTTACCATAGGGAAAATCCTCGATTTGATCCAATGAAAAAGCACAAACTATTGTACCTACGACGATTTCTTAGACGGAAGGATGGGCTTGATTTGAATAGTTGAATTAGTGAATTGCATAAACTAAAGGAGAAAGCACAAAAGTGTTACGAAGAGCACGAGAATAATTATGATTTTCTAACAATGTTGTTGCTTGACGGTTGTTTTGTAGTTGAGTTTATTCGAGAGCATTGTGAAATGGTTCCAAAAGGAGAAGCCAGGATTATCATTAATAATTGTACAAGTTACATATTTCGATACTTGATGTTACTAGAAAACCAACTTCCTTTCTTTGTCGTCAACAAGCTTCATTCCATGACAAAGGAAGTTATTGAATCATCATTGGTAATACTAGTGAATAATTTGTGTACCTCCTATTTCGATCCCATACTAAAAGGCACGGAATATAATAATGTTGGAAATATCAAACATTTAATTTACTTCATCTACTACACATATTTTCACATAGTGGGATTAATCCCAATGAAAAGTCAAATTATAAAATAATGTCTCACACTTATAAGGCTATGCCAAATGCAACGGAGCTTTCCGAAGCTGGAGTTACCTTTGTCAACAATATGACGACAAGTTTATTGGATATAAAGTTTGAGAGTACTACTGGTTTGATGACAATTCCTCGTTTACTAGTCGAAAGTTATACGGAAACCCTCTTGCGAAATCTCATTGCTTATGAGCAACAATCATCTGATGTATATCCTATATATTTCAGTGATTATGCTATTTTCATTTATCATCTTATCGACTCAAAAAAAGATGTGAATTTGCTTCGCCAGAAAGGAATCATAGTGAACTTGACGGGAGAGGACAAAAACGTGGCTAGCCTCTTCAACAGACTCGGAAATGGGGTCACGACGTATGCCGATTTCTATTACAATCTGGAATTCATACAAACATTTGAATATAGTGAAAAACGATGGAACAAAATGAAGGCAAATTTGAAGCACAATTATTTTAGTAATCCTTGGTAGGAGCTTCAAACTGTGGCAGCCATCATACTCCTCATACTCACAACTATACAGACTATTCTAGCTTTCACAGGTCCTCTTAAGAAGTAATTATATCTCAATTGTAGTGTTTCCTCACAACTCCATCCATGTATTTTATATGTGTTGATCTGATTATGAGTTCTTCACTAATTCTATGTCCCCTTTTTGTATTGGGTTTTCTAGTTGAATGTTAATATTTATTTTCATGTGTGTTGATGATCTTATTATAATATCTTCACTCGAAAATCTCAAATCAAATACTGAATGCCCACCCCTGAAGGCAGGTATGGTGAAACGGAGCATGTTGTCAATTCTTGGATCAGATTCTTAAAGAGGAAAATCAACTGCATAATATGGTTTTTTCTCTCCAATCTAAGAAAATATATGGTAGATTGTCATTTTCATAATAATGCACCAATTAAAATTCTGAATACGCCTATGTATACCAATCTCATAGTCCTCATCCTCACTATCCTCACATCCTTAACCCCATGCCGACCTTAATTGTGCTTGCTCAAATTTTATACAAATATTATATTCAACTTATTATCAAATATGCAAATTTTTCATCAAATTGAACACACCTTAAAAGTGTTGTTCTTCAATATATTTGATATCAAATTTTAAAATACATAGTGTCTTGAACACACACTCAAAGTGTTATTCTATGATATGTTTTACCCTAAAAGTGTTGTTCTTCAATTATAATTGACATCAATTTTAGAATAAAAAGTGGCTTGAACACACACTCAAAGTGTTATTCTATGATATGTTTTCTCAAATGTAATGTCTATATACACTTTATTCTATGATACTAAACCTTTATTTATTCTAAGACGCTTTTCTCAAAATGCACACTATTTCATGTTTGTAATATAGGTAGGTTGCAATTACACAAATTAAAGAAAAAATAATCTATATATAGTATATCCATTTAGAATTTTATATTCTCCATCTTTCATATTCCTTCACCATCATAAAAGTTAAGCAGAGAAAAATAATTTAAGAAAGAAATTTAACTTCATATCTTTACATTATTATAATTTATAAAATAGTGGAATAGAACTTTATTATTTTCGTCTTTCATATCTCCACGATTCATCACTTTTTAAATTTGTAAAAGTGTTTAGAGAGTTGTAATCAAATTAAATTCTACGAAAGTATACTTAGTATCGTGTTCTAACTTCTACTTCTGACTATTACATAACAACAACATAACATATCTAATGTAGTTTCACAAATTGAAGTCTGGAAGGGTAGAAAGCACATAGATCTTGTCCGAGATAAAGAGGCTATTTTAGATATATTTTTTATAGTTTAGCAAAATAGTATTACATTAAAATAATATTACAATTAAACTATATGAAATCGAAAACAAGAAACTACAAGAATATATAGTCCTATGACTACTAGTAAGGGCAGCAAGAAAATGCCCTTTAAATTTGTCCGATGTTTTTCATTTAAGTACTTATACTAAAGATTATACCTATTGAATACTTGGATTATGTATAAAATGTCCTATTAAACATGTTTTAGACTATAAAATTTTTAATCACTTGATTTTCACGTGTTTGACATGAAAATTGATGTTAGGAGAAATTCTATCGACATTTTCGTAGTTTTTATTGAAATTAAAAAGAATGTGATTTTTTGTAGGAATTAGAATTGAAGAAAGAGGAATGTTACTCTCCATTGAGATTACCTCAGTAGATATCCAAACTCCATTGCTTCTTCAAAGTGAAAAAGATGAGGTATCTCTCTCTCTCTCAATACTAATCAATTTAGTTTTTTATTTCATTAACCCACTTTTCTTATGGCAATTAAATATAGAATTTTTTACACTATTTCCTTTCATGTGATTAGGTCTACGTGACTACCTCATTATCCTAATATGTTCACTAACAATGGTTTTACACCTTATGGATTTTTTTTTTACTTTGAGTCGGGTCTGGAGGGGTAAAGAAAATAGTGTTGGGAAAACGCGGATAAACACAAAAATATATTTGGTCATACGTAATGGAAATAAAATATGAAAATAATGACACTAAGAATGTTATGTGGAAACCCTTCTAAATAAGGGAAAAATCACGGGCCAAGAGGAGCAACTGATATCACTATAGTAAGGAATTTTACACTGTGTAGTCACGAATACAATACTCAAAGTGACTACTACACACTCAAAAGGAACAACACTCTTTTGGTTTTCACTAGGGGTGTACATGACCGGGTTGGTTCGGGTTTTTCAAATATCAAATCAAACCATTTGTGTCGGGTTTTTGAATTATAAACCAAACCAAACCAATAAAACTCCAGTTTTTCAACTTCGGGTTTTTTTGGGTTTCTTCGGGTTTTTCGGGGTTTTTCGGATTTCGGGTTTTTTCGATAATGTATTAATAAAAACATATATTTACTTGTATTTCAAATATTTATTTAGTCCTACCAAAATGCAACTATCTAAGTTATTTCTCAAGAAAATAACAAAAAATATGATATAATTAATGACACTAAAATATCCAAAAAAATAATAATAATAAAATCTCGTAAAACAAATATTGCAAATTAATAAGTCATAATGAAATTGATCATAATTTAAAGTACTAAATCATGCTAAAATAAGTTTAGTGTTATAAAGTATTTGTATTATATTGAATGTCTATCATGTGGAGTCCTTTTAGGATATGGTTAAGAGTCCTACTTGGGACCAAGTTAAATTTTCCCTATAAATAGAGGGCTCCTTTTCATTGTAAATTGATCCCTCAAGAGAAATAATAAGTCTTCTATTCTCTCTATTTTCTTCTTCTTATTCTATAGTTTCATAACACGTTATCAGCACGAGACTCTACTTTCTCAAAAGTGAAGGTTAGATTTGAAGAATTAATAAAGGTATTATTTATTCTTTTGTTTTTAATTTTAATGGTCAATCTTACAAAACTAGAGTTCACTGCCCTTCAAAGTTCGGGCAGGAACTACCTCTCATGGGTGTTGGATGCTGAAATCCACCTTGATGCAATGGGTCTTGGAGACACCATAAAAGAAGAAAATAAGGCATAAAATCAAAACTGTGCACGAGCAATGATATTCTTGCGTCATGATCTTGACGAGATTCTGAAAATCGAATATCTGACAGTTAAGGATCCACTTGTTTTGTGGAAAAACCTAAAAGAAAGATTTGACCACTTGAAGATGGTCATACATCCAAAGACACGATATGACTGGATGCATATAAGGTTACAAGACTTTAAGTCTATACATGAGTATAATTCTTCCATGTCCAGAATCACTTCTCAGTTGAAATTATGTGGAGAAACAGTTAGTGAGATTGATATGATGGAAAAGACGTTCTCCACTTTCCATGTCTCGAATGTGCTCTTGTAGCAACAATATCGAGAGAAAGGTTTTAAAAAGTATTCTGAACTAATTTCTCATCTTCTTGTGGCTGAGCAAAATAATGATTTATTATTGAAAAATCATGAGAATCGGCCTACTGGATCTGAACCACTTCCTGAAGTGAATGAGGCATACGCCCACCATGCTAGGCGTGGAAAAGTTCGCGGCCCTAATCGTGGTCATGGACGTGGACGTGGTCGTGGTCGTGATTATGGTCAAGAACGTAATTCTTTTCCTGGTGTTAATCATTCATCAAATAAAAAGGAAAAAAGAAAGGATGAGAAACGTGAAGCAACTAGGGAAGGTTGTTTTCGATGTGGTGGAAGAGGTCATTATGCACGTGATTGACGTACTCCCAAACATTTGGTTGAGCTTTATCAAGAATCTCTAAAGAAGAAAGAGAAAAATCCTGAGGCAAATTTTATCTCTGAAAATCAAGTTGACATCATGCACTTGGATGTAGCAGATTTCTTCGCACATCCTAACGGAAAGATAGATCACTTAATTGGTGATGGTTCTGTGAACATGGAAGAGTGATTTTTTTTGTTATTTTTATTTATTTATTTATTTATTGGTAGAAGTTATTAATAAATTTCATGTAATGATAGTGGTTTACATGAGTATTAGTATTTTAAATTAGTTTAGTCATATTTTTATAGTTCATTAGCTTGTTCCATCTTAATTAAATAATATATATTTTTTATTGATTTATTAATATGATTCTAATATGATAGTGTTAGTCAAATACTAAACTTTATCACGTGTTTGTATTATATTAGGTCTTTAGCTTGATCTAATGTTAAAAACATACATTCTGTTATTAACTAGGATTTATCATGTGTTTGTATTATATTAGGTCTTTAACTTGATTTAATGTTAAAAACATACAGTCTGTTATTAACTAGGATTTATCATCTGTTTGTATTATCTTAGGTCTTTAACTTGATCTAATGTTAAAAACATGCAGTCTGTTATTAACTAGGATTAAATAATAATTTTATTTTATTTTCCTAACAACTCATTTTTGACTTAGAGGAAACAATAAATTAAGGCTCAATTTCTAATATTTAATTATTAATTTATTACTTTGAATATATTGTACCCTTTTGACAACACTAACATTTAATATATATTTTTTTTGTGTATGTCATCTCATGTGAAGATATGGATAATTCTAAAAATATATTATCGAAATATGAAGATATTTGCTTGATTGATTCTGGTACAACACATACGATATTCAAAAATAAGAAAAAAAATTCTCATTTAAGTATGGGCAAAATAAATGTTACTACAATTTTCGATAGTACTAATATGATTGAGGGTTTTGGAAGAGCCATTGTAATTTTGCCCAAGAGAACTAAACTCATCATTAATAATGCTATGTTTTCTCCAAAATCTAAGAGAAACTTGTTGAGTTTTAAAGATATCCGTGAAAATGGTTATCATATCCAATCAATGGATGAAATAAATCTTGAATATCTTGGTATCACCAAGAATTTCTCTGGGCAGACATGTGTTATAGAAAAGTTCCATGCTTTATCTTCTGAATTGTATTGGACAAAAGTTAGTGCAATTGAGGCACATTTTATAGTAAATAAGAAGTGTACTGATTCCAATACATTTGTACTTTGGCATGATCGTGTGGGACATCCTGGGTAAATAATGATGAGATGAATTATAGAAAATTCAAATGGACACCCATTAAAGGACCTAAAAATTCTTTTAAATGGTGAATTTTCTTGTACTGCTTGTTATCAAGGCAAGTTAATTGTGAGACCATCACCAACGAAAGTTGAGATTGAGTCCCCTGCGTTTTTGGAACGTATAGATGGGGATATTTGTGGACCTATTCAACCACCTAGTGGGTCATTTAGATACTTTATGGTTCTAATAAATGCTTCTTCTAGATGGTCTCATGTGTGCCTATTGTTATCTCGTAACTTAGCATTTGCAAAATTATTGGCACAAATAATAAGGTTAAGAGCACACTTTCTGATAATCAGATTAAGTCCATTCGTCTTGATAATGCTGCAGAGTTTTCATCCCAATCATTTAATGATTATTGTTTAGCAATTGGATAAGAGTTGAACACTCCGTTGCTCATGTTCATACTCAGAATGGTGTCGCTGAGTCATTAATTAAACGTCTGCGATTAATAGCAAGACTATTGCTTATGAAAACTAGGTTGCCCACTTCAGTGTGGGGACATGCAATTTTGCATGCTGCAGCACTTATTCGTTTCAGACCGATAAGTTATCATAAAGTTTCTCCATTGCAACTGGTTATGGGTCAAGAACCTAATATATACCATCTAAGAATTTTTGGATGTGCGGTACATATGCCTGTGGCACCACCAAACCGCACTAAGATGGGCCCTCAAAGAAGGTTAGGAATATATGTTGGGTTTGAGTCACCCTCCATTATTCGCTATCTTGAACCATTGACTGGAGACATGTTTACTGCTCGATTTGCAGATTGTCGCTTTGATGAGACAGTTTTCCCAAAATTAGGGGGAGAGAATAGTGAAATAAAATGAGAAATTTTGTAGAAAAATTTATCATTGTCTCATCTTGATCCATATTCTTCTACTTGTGAACAAGAAGTAAAAAAGATTATTCATTTGCAGAAAATTGCAAATCAAATGCCAGACGCATTTACAGATTTGAAAAGGATTACTAAATCACATATTCCTGCAGAGAATGTCCCAATTCGAATTGATATCCCTATAGGATCATCCACTAGTGTCATAGCTAATGAGTCAAAAGCACACTTAAAGCGTGGTAGACCATTGGGTTCTAAGGATCAAAATCCTAGAAAAAGAAAGATTAAATGTCAAGATGACACTATGAAAGAATCTCATATGAAAGTTCAAAATTTGAATAAGTCTGATATTCATGAAAGAATCAATGAACTTGAAACTCAAGGAAATAATGAACTATCCATAAATTTAAGAGATGTTGAAACTAATCTGAATCGATCAGAAATAGTGGTTGATTATGTCTTTGCATATAATGTTGCAACAAATATCATGCAAGATAATGAGGATCATGAACCTCAATCTGTTATAGAATGTCGACAAAGAAATGATTGGCCAAAATGGAAAGAAGCAATTCAATTAGAGTTGAATTCACTAGCCAAGTGTGAAGTTTTTGGACCTATAGTTCAAACACCTAATGGTATTAAACCTGTTGGTTACAAATGGATTTTTGTGCGAAAAAAAAAATGAGAAAAATGAAATACAAAGGTATAAAGCATGCCTTGTGGCACAAGGATTTTCTCAAAGTCCTGGCGTCGATTATGAAGAGACATACTCACCCGTTTTGGATGCAATTACATTGCGTTATCTCATTAGTTTCACAGTTCATGAGCAACTTGAAATGCATTTGATGGATGTGGTTACATTCTACCTTTATGGATCACTTGATAATGAGATATACATGAAAATTCCTGAAGAATTTGCGATGCCTAAATCATGTAATTCAAAATCTCGAGAAATGTATTCAATTAAATTGCAAAGATCATTATATGGTTTGAAGCAATCTGGACGCATGTGGTATAACCGTCTTAGTGAGTATTTAATTAAGAAAGGTTATACAAATGATGCAATTTGTCCATGTGTCTTTATAAAGAAAACAATATCGAAATTTGTTGTATTTGCTATTTATGTTGATGACATAAATCTTATTGGAACTCCAATAGAGCTTCAAAAGGCAATTGATTATCTAAAGAATGAATTTGAGATGAAAGATCTCGGAAGAACAAAATTATGTCTTGGTTTGCAAAATGAGCATTTGACAAATGGTATTTTTGTTCATCAATCTGCCTACACAAAAAAAGTGTTGAAAAGATTTTGTATGGATGAAGCGCATCCATTAATTACTCCGATGATTGTTCGTTCACTTGATGTGAATAAGGATTCATTCCGACCTCAAGAAAAGGATGAGGAAATTCTTGGTTCTGAAGTACCATATCTTAGTGCAATTGGAGCACTAATGTATCTTGCTAATACTACAAGGCCTGATATAGCTTTTGCTGTTAATTTGTTAGCAAGGTATAGTTATGCTCCTACTAGGAGACATTGGAATGGGATCAAACACATTTTGCGGTATCTTAAAGGGACAATTGATATAGACTTATTTTATTCTAATAATTGTAGCCCCAATCTTGTTGGTTATGCTGATGCAGGATATTTATCTGATCCACACAAAGCTCGATCCTAAAAAGGCTATGTGTTTATATGTGGGAGGACTACCATATCTTGGAGATCTACAAAGCAGTCCATCGTAGCAACTTCATCTAATCATGTTGAAATAATAGCTATTCATGAAGCAAGTAGAGAATGTGTGTGGTTAAGGTCTATGATACATCTCATTCGAGAGAAATGTGATTTGGAGTGTGATAAAGTACCCACCACTTTATATGAAGATAATGCAGCATGCATAGCACAACTTAAGGGAGGATTCATAAAAGGAGATAGAACAAAGCACATTTCACCAAAGCTTTTCTATACACACGAACTTCAAAAGATTGGTGATATAAATGTGCAACAGATTCGTTCAAGTCACAATGTGGGTGATCTATTCACCAAGTCTCTACCAACTGCAACTTTCAAGAAGATGGTGCACAAGCTTGAAATGCGAAGATTCAAATCTCTTGATTGATGTTCTTATTAGGGGGAGTTAATACGCGTTGTACTCTTTTTCCCTTACGAGGTTTTGTCCCACTGGGTTTTCCTTGTAAGGTTTTTAATGAGGCAGCATAGATGCGTATTAATAGATATGTGTACTCTTTTCCTTTACTAGAGTTTTTCTTTTCTTGAAGTTTTTTTTTTAAAGGTTTTTGACGAGGCACATCATCTATGAATTAGACATTCAGGGGGGAGTGTTATAAAGTATTTGTATTATAGTGAGTGTGTATCATGTGGAGTCCTTTTAGGATATGGTTAAGAGTCCTACTTGGGGACCAAGTTAAATTTCCCCTATAAATAGAGGGCTCCTCTTCATTGTAAAATGATCCCTCAAGAGAAATAATAAGTCTTCTATTCTCTCTATTTTCTTCTTCTTATTCTATAGTTTCATAACATTTAGTAAGTATTAGTTACATGACTAAATATTAAAAGAAAGTTAAATTAGATCATGTATTTTAATTGTCTAAATCTATGTAAAACTAAAAACAAATATTCAATATTATTGTCATTCTTAGTATTGAATTGATTTTCTTTTTGCATTAGTATTAATTTGATTTTTATTTAAATTTTATTATAGTTACCAACATGTATAAACTATAATATTATTAGATCATTAAGAATTCTAACTTCCAAACATGAAATAATTATATTAAAAGATAAAAACTATGAAAAAGTATAAGAGATATTTAAAAAATATATCAAAGTAAGTATTTTTAGGTATAAAATAAAATTTTTAAAATTATATATATAATGTCGGGTTGGTTTGGTCTCGGTATCTTTTTTATAGTTGAAACCAAACCAACCAATATATAGTCGGGTTTTTTCTTTCCAACACCAAAACCAAGTCAAACCAAATCAGTAGTCGGGTTTTTTTTCCGGTTTGACTCGATTTGCGGTTTGGTTTGGTTTTGTACACCCCTAGTTTTCACCTTGCTAAAATATCGCTAACACTCTATTTTACTTCACAAACTATTTTTCTTGTATAGTCTATGGAATACCTCACTTTGCTCTCAAAATGGTTTTTTCTCTCTAACTTGTTGTGTTCTGCAAATGAGAAAGAATGTTTAGCTCTATTTATAGAAGGATAAAATCATACTATGTCACTAATGACATAGGTAAATGTAGCAAAGTCAAAAAAGGTTTGCAAATCTTACCAATTTGCCTACTACCAAATCTTTATTTTCAACTCTTCTCAATATTCCTTTTTAACAATTACTTATAGCAATTGAATAGCAAACGTTGACCAAAATGATGGGATGGACTCCACAAATCTCCCCCTCCCATCCCATTCATTGGAAAGAGGTATCTTCATCTTCGTTAGAGAGAACTCATATCTACAAGTTCTTTGCATAACTCAAACTTGTCTTTGGATATCGTCTTGGTCAGCATATCTGCAGGATTTTCACTTGTGTGGATCTTTTTTATGTGAAATGATTCACTCTCCACTTTCTCACGAATCCAATGATATCTGACGTCGATGTGTTTTGTTCTTGCATGGTACATGGAGTTCTTGCTCATGTCTATTGCACTCTGGCTGGCACAATAGACAATATACTCTATCTGATGCAAACCAAGTTCTTGAAGAAATCGCTTTAACCATATTATCTCCTTGCCGGCTTCAGTAGCCGCAATAAACTCAATTTCACTTGTAGGTAGTGCAACACACTTCTGCAACTTTGACTGCCACAATATAGCTCCCCTTGAAAAAGTAAACAAATACAGTAGTGGCAACAATTAATTATTTGACAGCAATAATATAATTATCGTTATATTATTTAATACTTCCTCAAACTGCCATTAATTTGGGATGCATGTCTTTTGTAGGAATTAGAGTTGAAGAAAAAGGGATGACACACTCCATTGAGATGACCTCAATAGATGACCAAATTCCACTGCTTCCCCAAACTGAAAAAAGCTTTTTTCACTTTCTTCGATGTGATTTTAGGTCTATCTCATGGTCCTAACGCATCACTAGTCATGGTTTTAATGTAGTGCGACGTGAATCAAATCCAGATGCTTATACACCAAAGATGATCTCTATCGACTATCGGTCCTTACCATAAGAAAAATCATCAACTTCGTCCAATGGAAAAGTACAAACTATTATACCTACGACGGTTTCTTCAACAAAAAGAGGGGCTTGATGTGGAAAGTTGCATCAATGAATTGAAGGAGCTGAAGGAGGAAGCAATAAAGTGTTGCGAAGATATAAACGAGGTTGGTAATGATAGTCAATTTTGCCAAATGTTATTGCTTGATGGTTGTTTTGTGGTTGAGCTTATTCGAGAGTATTGTGAAATATGTCTTCAAGGAGAAAAAAGGAATTATCACTATTAAAGATTGTTACATATTCAGAGATTTGATGTTACTAGAAAACCAACTTCCTTTCTTTGTCCTCAACAAGCTTCATCACATGACAAAGCAAGATGTTGATTTAGCATTGGCTATACTAGTAATTCATTCGTTTAACTTTTTCGTTGACTTGTAAAAAATGAGCCATGAATCCTTTGGAGAGATAGAATGTAATGCGGAAAATATCAAACATTTACTTCATCTAGAACACATGTGTTCATGTTATGGGAAACCCATGAAAAACTCAAAAGATGGCATAACATATCATACGATCATGCCAAATGCAACAGAACTTTTCGAAGTTGGAGTTAGCTTCGTTAAAGAAGACAACCTTGGGGATAACACAAATTTAATGGATAGTATCAAGTTCCAGAATGGATTGATGACAATTCCTTGTTTTCAAGTCGAAGATGATACAAAAATCCTCCTACGAAATCTCATTGCTTATGAGCAACAACCAATTGATGTACAACCAAAATATTTCAATGATTTTGCATCTTTCATATATTATCTTATTGACTCGGACAAAGATGTGAATTTGCTTCGCCAAAAAGGAATTACATAGAACTGGATAAGAGAAGACAAAGAAGTAGCTACCATCTTCAACAAAATTGGAAATGGAGTTGGTGTTCATTCCAACTTCTATTACAAAGACGAATGCAGAAAAGCAGTTGGAACATTGTGAAAAACCATGGGTAGGAGCTTCAACTGTGGCAGCCATCACACTCCTCATAATCACAACTATACAGACTATACTAGCTTTCACAGGTTCCATTAAGAAGTAATTCTCATGATTGTCTCAATTGTAATTTGCATGTATACATGTTGATGAGCTTATGAGTTTTTCATGTCCCCCTTTTGTATTGAGTTTAGTTTATTTCAAGTACCTATACATGTAATTAACCTCCTAACAACATGTATCAGATAACTTTATCCACTACGCAAGCCAACACATTAAAACCTTCAATATAGATTGGCCCTACCCAAGCACAATATGGTTTTAAGCACTCAAGGTGATATTTTTAGACAGCATTTTGGGGGTTAAAGTTCAAATATTCCAACTGAATTTCTACCAAAAACATTTACCACAAATAAATAGCAGCTACTCGATGTTCGACACCTCTCTTAGGCACTTGAGCATGAAAAAACAACTCAAAATGTGCTTTTGCTGGATCGCTCAGATTGATACAAGTCAAATGTTTCATATTAAATCAACCTTACATATTATGAACTTGAGATTAAAGTTCATAATATGATACTATGGAGACCTTCATGAGAAATTTGATAGCTTATGAGCAACATTCTTCTACTGTAGATGTAGATCCTTTTTTTTTTTCAAACTACGCGCATATAATGACTCAACTTGTTCGCTCACATAGAGATATGAAAGTTTCTTCGCAAAAAGAAAATCATATAAGGACATAGGAGATTACAAACAAGTGGCCAACATCTTCAAGAAACTTTCAGATGGGGTGAAAATACAAGCTTTTATTACATAGAAGAATGTAGCAAATTGATTCTACGTTGTGATAAGCCATGGAGTCAAATGAAGGCTAGTTTAAGGCACAACTATTTCTCGAGTCCTTGGGAAGGAGCTTCAACTGTGGCAGCTATAACACTTCTTGTACTCACAGTTATACAGACTGTTCTGGCTTTTACTAGTGACGTTATGAAGTAATCTTTGTTGTAACTATGTAACAGAATTGTTGACTGAGTGAGTGTTTCCTCATTATAGAAAACTTGAACAATAATGATATCATTTGCAAATTTTCAGAAATACTTTTCCTTGATCGATGTTTCGTGGTTGAGTTTATTCGAGAGTGTAGTGAAATGAGGCCTAATCGAGAATTGTATGATAAACATTGCACGTCGAGATTTTTTGTTACTAGAGCACATAGTGAACGAATGATCTGACTGGGCTATTGACTCATGGGTGAGTGCTTAAGGCTCTTTTAGTGTTGCTGAGTCTGAGTTTGAATCGCACTTTTAACATGTCATTTTTTATATTTCTGACTCCGCCACATTCAGAGCACCCACGAAACTTAAAATCCTATATCCGTCAGTGACTTGAACTAGTTCAACTTTATTTGATATCAAATTTGATAATGGACGAATGCAAATTCCTTGTTTTGAAGTTGATGATGTAACGGAGACCCTCCTGAGAAATCTCATAGCCTATAAGCAACAGACCTATGATGTACTTCCTAAACACTCAATGATTTTGTTGCGTTCATGGATTATCTTATCGATTCAGACAAATATGTGAACGTGCTTCGTCGAAAAGGAATCATAAGCAATCAACTAGGAGAGGACAATGAAGTAGCTAACATCTTTAATAAAATTGCTTCGTCGAAAAGGAATCATAAGCAATCAACTAGGAGAGGACAATGAAGTAGCTAACATCTTTAATAAAATTGGGCACGGGGTTAATATCTCTAGTGATTTCTATTACCAAGAAAATATGTAGAAAAAAGTAAAATATTATTCCGAGCCCACAAGTTATTTGTGTGTCCTTAAGAAATTATAACCCCTTTCATTGTTGCCATGGTTTCGGATTACTTCCTCCGAAGACAAAATGGAATAACGTTTGTGTAATAGCGGCAATGCAAATTACAAAACCTCGACAAACTCAACAAACAAAGCAAATCACACTGACACTTAATGTTATATTTAAAAATGACACTTTCCTTATTTCCCATTCATACCTCATGTCCCCAACAAATCCTCCATTATTTCATACATATATTTAATTGTCATAATATATAAACATGATACTTAACTTGACTTCAATAGATAACTATATCGTTCAATTTCGAATGTGCATAAATAGACACTTAAACTTGCAAAAATATACTCCAAAGGCTTAAGGGACCTCATGTAACATGTTACTTTTGGAGAAGAATAAATTCTATTATTATCATATGATTATGCATTGTATACGGAACACCAAATTAAAGTTGTCATTAATGACTCCTTTTCTACTATAACTTTGGATAACTCTTGGCCTATCCTATGCGATAAAGATAGAAAGAATTAATTTATTCTATGATACTGAAGGCATATATGCCTTTTTCTTGGCCTCAATAGACATATAACTTTATGTGGCAAAAAACATATAGGTTGCCATGGAGAATCTACGCATATATTTGTTGAACTTTATACTTTGTGCACATCCAAAATTAGTGGGTATAGATGTTAGTTAAGGCTAAATTAAAAGACATATTTATGTAGTATTATACATTTATTCTATGATACTAAAGCTTTATTTCTTCTATGATTTATTCTTTGATACCGAAGCTTTATTTATTCCGTGATACTTTTCTCAAAAATGTACATTATTTCATGTTAGTAATATAGGTAGCTAGGCTTGCAATCACACAAAGGAAAATCTATTTAATATACTCATATATAATTTTTATTCAAGTTGAGCATAGAAGAATTTAAGAAGAAACTCAAGTACACTTCAACTATTACATTTTCACTTTATAAATAGACAAATCAAATTACATGCACCCTTTTATGTATGTACTTATTTCATATATTAGGCCATGTTACCTCAAATTAGTTTCTTTTTCTACAGGTTATGACGAGACATGTATATATAGGGTTCGTTTTTCATAAAGCTACAAGAAAGTTAAAATTAATTTCCCTAATTTTTTTGCTTGTTTTTTCTTTTCAAACCAAACTTTGTAATGAATTGGATTTTAAAAATGTATTTTGATCAAAGTAAGTTATTATTGAAATCAATTCTTCAAATTAATACTTTTTTTTTTGAAATATTATAAAACTAGAATAAACGTGTTTCTCAATAACGTTTTAGGTTATATTTTATTCAAATATTAAATGTTACTTTCAATAACGTTTTATAATTCGTTACTTAAAAACACATGTATAGCTAAATTGTTACTCTTGATAACTTTTCTTTAGAAGTCTAGTGATTTTTACATATATATCTATTTTTCTTGTCAAAATAGAATATTAACTATATTTGCCTCTGCCTCCAACACTTTTGTTGCTAATTTTCCTATGTTTACAAAAAAAAAAGAAGGATGAATTCTCAAATCTCAACCTCGAGTCTATGAATGATCCTTTAATTTGCTTCTGCCTTTGCCTCCAATATTATTATAAGTAATGTAATTAGCCGTAAAATGTATCACATAGTAAAGAATTATAAAACATTATTAGCAGTAATATTTTATATCTATTTATTCCGTTAAACTTTCGTCATTTTGTCATTGAATTCTTTTGAATGAAATAAAGGCAAAAACTTATTTTAAAATATGTTTATTCTAATTTCGTAAATTTTAAATAAAAAAGTATTATTTTGATAAACTGTTTTAAATAATAGCTTATTTCGGAAAAAATAAATCTTTAGAAACAATATAACTTTCTTTTGTAGGAATGATAGTTGAAGAAAGAAGGAGAAACTCCATTGAGATTACCTCAATAAATGACCACATTCAACTGCTTCTCCAAACGAAAAAGATGAGGTCTCTCACACAATTTCATAAATTAATTTATTGATTTCATTAGCCCACTTTTCTTTTAAAATTTAAATTTAAATATAGAATTTTTTAGACTATTTTCTTTATTATAATTTTAGGTCTACCTCGTGGTCCTAACATAGTTTTACACCTTTTTGTATTTATTTTATTTGAGTGGGTCTCGAGGAGTAAAAAAAGAAAAATGGTGAGGTAAGTTTTAAGTCGCATCCTGTTTTGAAATTAAAAAATCAAATATAGATTTTTTAAATTCAGTCTATTAACAAAAAAAGTAAATGTATATATACATTATTATTTTTAACTGAGAGATGTATCTTATCTATATTGCAAAGTTGATCGTATTAAAATTAAGAACATGTAATTGCCTGCTTATTGCATAATTCTTCTAATGAACATTTTAAAATTTCTTCAAACTCTTTACTGTTATAGATCGATAGAAATTAGGAAAAAACATCATTTAATCGACATAGAGGAAATAGAAGAAAGGATTAATGAAATGTTTAAGAATTTAAGCATTCCACCTATTGAACGCGTACCATATTCAAAGTAAACAAGATGTTGCGTGAATTCAATTCAGATGCTTATATACCAAAGATGGTCTCTATTGGTCCTTATCATAAGAAAAATCGTCAACTTGATCCAATGGAAAAGTACAAAGTGTCATACCTACAACGGTTTCTTCAACGAAGAAAGGGTCTTGATGTGAAAAAATATATCAATGAATTGATGATACTGAAGGAGAAAGCACTAAATTGTTACGACGATATACAAGAAATAGTGAATTTTGCCAAATGTTGTTGATTGATGGTTGTTTTGTGGTTGAGTTAATTCGAGAGCGTAGCAAACTGTGTCCAAAAGGAGAAAATAGGATTATCATGAATATTAATCGTGCAAGCTACATATTTCGAGATTTGATGTTATTAGATAACCAACTTCCTTTCTTTATCCTCGACCACCTTCATCGCATGACAAAGCATGTTGATGAATGGTCAATGCTAATATTGTTGAATAAGTTGTTCATGCGTTTTGCTAGCATGCACGTACATGAACCCTATAGACAGACAGAATGTAATGTTGAAAATATCAAACATTTAGAGTGTGTTCGGTATGAAGGAAAATGTTTTCCAATTTTTCCATATTTGGTTGGGACAAAAGTTTTGGAAAATATTTTCCAAATCAACTCATTTTCCTCAAAATTAAGGAAAATGACTTCCCTTCAAAAATTAAGGAAAATATTTTCCAAAACTCTCCTCCAATTTCAAATTACATTTTTTTAGGGGGAAAAACATTAATTTTAAAAAAATATTTTCAATTTCAAATTTTTATTTTTTCACCCGATCTCTGATCCCCCCCACCCACCACCACCACTGGCCAGCCCCCACCACCACCACCACCACCACTGGCCAGCCCCCACCACCACCACCACCACCAACACCCTGTAAGACCTCGAAAATGACATAGGTTAACTAGAGCCTAACATGTTGGTCTTAGTGTTCTAAGGTCCTAAATATGTTTAATATGTGGTATAGAGGCAGTAGCTAAAGTATTAGAGGTGTTGGAAGTCAAACGTCAAGGGATGACTAAGACGTTTGACGACTAAGTCACCTAAATGTCTAAAATGTGGTTCTATGTGTTTATGTGTATTTCATGGTGTTTTAAGGTTCTTAATAGAGTTATTATAGCATGTATAAGCAGTGGTTAAAGTTTCGTGAAGTTTGGAGGTCAAACGATTAAGAACGTCCAAGGCATTCGAAATATATGCCTTGAGTCGACCTTGTACGTCTAGGCGAGTTTCGTCGAGTTTTACGTGTTCGTTTTGGATGAAATTCATGTGAGAGGTGTTAAACTTATAGATGGTCGTATTTGGGTTGGAAATGTCCGGGAAATTATCCCCAAGGACCATCAAAGGGTCCTTGAGGAAAGGACCCAAAATCTGATGGCAGGCTGTCCCAGGCAGCCTTGGCGACGGAGCTGTCAACGGCCAGTCATGGCTGTGACGCCCCGTCACAAGGGTTTCGTCGTGGGGGCCTTGTCCAAGGGTGTAGGGGGAACCCTTGGCAAGCCACAGGAGCTTGCAACGGATGGCCATGACGGGCCGTTGCACCCGTGACTCCCCGTCACAAGCCAGGCATCGCAGCCAATGTCTCCTGCGCAGATTTTCTGCCAAGTCAGGGGTGAATTGGTAAATTAACCCCACATCCAAATAAGAGTTTAGGCGGTTGTTTAGGGGTCTTATGGGTATTTTAATTAACTATTTAAGTGGTTAAGACCCTAGAGACTTCATTATTCTTCTAAAAATCAAAACCCAAAGTCTCTTAGAAATCCCAAAAACCTCCATTGAAGAGGCAGCTTGGTGAGGGGTTCTTGAGTGGAAATTCTTCATAAAAGTGAAGAATTATCATCCTTGAGGTATGGCTTTTGATCCTTGAAACTTATTTCATCAAGGAGCCCAACTTTCAAAGATGTTTTCAAAGTTTTCTAAAGTGAATTGTCCAATTTCGGGATTCTACCATGGGTTCTTGCATAAATGATTTCTAAACATTGAATTATGATCTAATTGATATTGTATTGATGATTTCAACATAAATTACCTATGAACCCATGTGAATTGATGAACCCTAGTTTTGACTACTTTTTGGGTTACTTGATATTAAGCTAATGTTGATGAATTGTGGTGTAGTTTCTTATGGGCTTTCTAATGATATAAGAATTGTGTTCAATTGATATGTAATTGATATTATATTGTTAAACCTAGATTGAATTGATGTAGATTCATTGAGTTTTATGGTTATTGTTTTGAATTGTTGTTCATGGCCATGGGTAAGGGCCTTGTGATGTTGAATTGGTTGAATTGGCATTGAATTGAAGTGTGGATATGGGGATGAAGGTATGCTGCCCCGTTTTCCTTAATTTGATATTAATTATACTTTGATATTATTGTGATTGGTATGGTCCACTTATGGTGGCGTTGTTATGTGTTTAATTTTCAATTGATGTGGCCTTGTCGGCGTTACTTTATGCAATATTATGAGCATGGCCTTATTGGCAATTACTTGAAGTTATGTGGCTAGTTGTGTAGTTGATGATGTGAAGTATGGCATTTCTTATCTACATGTGAAGTTATATAGTCATGTATGTATTCTTCTAGTTATGTTGCCTTAAAGTGATCATATTAGACTTTGACTTGATATTATGAATGTAGTGTTAGGTTAAGTCTTGGTTATTACTACTTGACTTTATGAGTCTATGTGGAGTATATTAATGATGTTATGATGATATATAGGATGACTTGAAGATGTTAGGTTGTTTTAGAAGTGTTTCTAGAATGGCTTGTATTATGGGTTAAAAGTGAAGTATGTGATGTCTTGTCTTGGTTGACTTGTATCTCTTGCTTGATGTACATATGATTATGAATATGTGATGTCTTGATATAGGGTGTTATAACTCTTAGTCTTGAATAATAAATATAGGTGGGACCTTAATGATAAGAAGGTCAATGTTATGTGGAACCTTGAACCTAGTGGCGAGGTTATGAATTGTGAAGTAGTTAGCCGTAATGGTATCCTTCATGTTATGAGTGATGGACTTAGGGATGGTTGTCTGGAACGGCATCATATCATACCTTAGGAAAATCGCTATGAGCTTCGTGTCGCTAAAGTGAGATATGCCCTAGTGGAACTTGCTTTGGTAGGGTGAATGTAAAGGGGGTCATGAATTAGATAAGGACCTATTTATATGAACCTTAATGTGAACTAATCTATGAGAACAAAGGCTAGCACCGAGTGAGTATGAATAGGGTTAAGCGGATTTAGTTAAAGAACAGACTGAATGTTTAATACGCCCTTCATATTCCTTAACCATGTACCTACATGGGATGTGTCCAAGTTCTACCATTGGCAAGTAGAACAACCTCATCAAAGTAGGATAGAACTTCGGATTCCATGTCTTGCTACCATGGTCTATGTCGGTTATTGCCTATTCTCATCATGTGTAATACCTATTAGCATTAGATAAGTTTATGAGGTTTAGGTGGTGGTATGGGACGCTATCTAGACATTGCACAATAGACTTTGAAGGTGTTATGTGAAGTTCCTAGGTCTTGTCCAAAGACCATTATGTGATTCTTTATGTGAGTGTCTTATGTGATGTATGAGTCTTAATGAACTAATGAACTAATGACCTATGTTAGTAACTATGTGAATGGTTGAGTACCTAATCTAAAGTGACTTAAGCATTTCTTAGCTAAAGTGTGAGGAGGACATGAAAGGATGGTCTCTTCATGTCTTATCTTTGGAAGTCTTGAGGATAACTCTAGTTAGGGAAGTTGGTTAATCTTGTTGACATGATCTAAACCTCAGGAAGTCTTAAGGACTATTTAGGTAATCTTGAAGAGGTTATTGCACTGTGGACTTTATCTTCTTGATTTACTTAAGTAGGTCTTTTGATAGGCTTTGGAAGGAGAATGTCTTCTAATTTTAAGTGTTGGTGTGTTTAGTGAGAATGATTCTATTTGAGGTAGTCTATAGGATCTCTTGTGTGTGTGTGTGATAGAGATTGTATGGGCGGTCGCTCCACACTCACTCAAGTGAACCTTGGAAATCACCTTTGGTAGATGAATCTTACATTGATGTTTATGATTGTTTTCTAAGTATGTATGTGACTCATCGTAGGTAATCTTAAGGGTCGTTTAGGCACATCTAGAGAGGGTGTATGGGCGGTCTCTCTTTGTGTGATTTAAGTGAATATTAGGATGACTTTAAGTGAGGGAATTACATACTAGAAGATGTTAAAAGGGATGGCTAGGACTTCACTGTAACAGTGAAGGGACTTCACTGTACAGTGAAGGGAACTCACTGTAAAGTGAGCCTATAAGTGTTATCTTTGGTTAAATGTTATCTTATGTGTTTCTTAATTGATAAATGATGTTCTTATGTTTAAACTATGATTTCTAAGTGAAAAGATGCATATTTCCAATAAAGTCCGTTTTCATGATTTTATGCATATAACCATACTTAGTACATGTGGTTGTACTAATTCCATGCTTTATTTTCTATCTATAGTCCTTGGTAGGTAAGGAGCTTTTGGAGAAGAAGACTTGGGCTTAGAAGAATCGTCCGAGTAGAAGAATTGAAGTATGTCCTCATTTGTATCGAGGGCATATATGTCATCTTACGTTTCTTTTATGAAGTATTGTAATAAGACTATGTTATTTCTATTTCCGTATTAAAGTATCTTGTGTCTTAAGATGATGAGATTGAGACTTAGCATTTCTATTAGTTTTATATGAAAGAGGTTTTTAATGACTATATTATGTTTTAGTGAAAAGTTTTAATTCCGCACTACTTTTCACTATGTATATGCGATGAATGATATGAATGAGGCTTGTCTTAGAACTCTGAGAGTTCGACAACGACGGTCGTAATCCGAGATTGCACCCTATCTTCTAGGGTATGGTTTCGGGTTGTGACACACCCCCTCCCCAAAAAATTAATTTTATTTTTTAAAATTATTTTCAACTTCAAATTTTTATTTTTAAACTCCTACTCCCCCCATCCCCCCCCCCCCGGCCAGCCACCCACCCACCCCCAACCCCCCAAAAAATTAATTTTGTTTTTTAAAAATACTATAAACTTTAAATTTTTATTTTTTCACTCCTACACCCTACCCCCACCCACTGCCCCACCCCACCACCACCCCAAAAAAATAATAATTTTGTTTTTAAAAAATATTTTCAACAATTTCATAAATTATTTTTTACTCTAATAAAAATAAAAGATGTCTCTCAAAAATATTTTTCATTCATAAATCAAACAATAAAAATCATTTCCGGAAAATATTTTCTTCTCACAAACCAAACATGAGAAAATAAGTCTAAAATCTACTTGTTTTCCATCAAAATATTTTCTAGAAAAACATTTTCCATGAAAAACATTTTCCTCCATACCAAACATACCCTTAGTATACATATTTTCATGTCATGCCTGAATCCCAAAAAAGAGTCAAACGATGACATAATGTATTCTATGGTCATGCCAAATGCAATAGAACTTTCAGAAGCTGGAGTTAGCTTTTCAAAGTCCAGAGATATGACAAGTTTAACGGATATAAAGTTTGAGAATGGATTGATGACAATTCCTTGTTTACGAGTCGAAGGTGCAACAGAAACCCTCATGCAAAATCTCATTGCTTATGAGCAACAATCATTTGATGTACAAGATACATATTTCAGTAATTATGCCACTTTCATGGATCGTCTTATCAACTCAGACGATAATGTAATATTTTTTCTTCGCCAAAAAGGAATCATAGTGAACTGGACAACATATGACAAAGAAATGGCTAGCCTATTCAATAAAATCATAAAAGGGATCACTATGTATTCCGTCTTTTATTACAAAGTAGAATTCAGAAAAGCAGTTGAACATTGTGAAAAAACAAGGAGCAGAATGAGGGCAAACGTGATGCACAATTATTTTAATAAGTTTTGGGCAAGAGCTTCAACTGTACGTGGCAGGCGTTATACTCTTCATACTCACAATTATACAGACTATTCTAGCTTTTACAGGTTCCGTTAAATAAGTAGTAATTGTTTCAAGGAATTATAGCTCATGAATTACAAAATGATTTATTTAATTAATTATATGATTTTCGACTTAAATCCTTTGATTCCTATATATATATATATATATATATATATATATATATATATATATATATATATATATATATATATAGACTAATCTAAAAAGACAAAGGCATTTAAACAACGTGCTTAGCTTCTTTCTTTTGTAAAATTATGTTTTGGACATAGGCATGCAGTAAATTATTAATTAATGGTGAACAACATGTAAAAATAATTTTTGCACCTAACTTTCTATATGCAGTAAAAGTAAATAAAGATGAACAGTATAACTAAGACATTGAAATGAAGTGAAAGGGAAATTAGCTTTAATATTTGGTTGACCACTTATAATTCTAAGTCGCCTAACTGAGCTACACTAATATTTTCTTCGTCTCATATTAATCGTTATATTTTTTTTCACGTTATTTAAGAAATATTAAACGTAATTTAACAAAGTTGATTATTGAACTTATGTGAACAAAGTTCCATATTTGTATGTTACTAAAAGAAAATATAAGCTCCATATAAGTATTTCATATTATTTATTGTGTATGACCAAGTGGTGCATTAATTTTGATAAAACTTTTTAATGCATCCGCTTTTATTTTTGGGAAAATTACGCGGCTAAGCAAATTTATACTATTTAATTACTCATCATAGTTATAGTTTGCTATAATTACCATTTGCGACTAACATTATACATTAATTACGTGATTGACTTCGAGTTTTGTATAATTAGTCATGTTGGTATATATATAATTCGCCAGGATATACAAATACATATGTATAATATACAATTATTTAACCTATATACATATACAATTCACGTCTCTCCAACTCCCTGCCCTCTCTCGCTCGCCTCTCTCCTTCCTCTCTCAATCTCGTTCACCTCTCTCCTCCCTCTCCCAATCTCGCTTGCCATATATACAAATGCATATGTATAATATACGATTATATACATATACAATTCACCTCTCTCCCACTCTCTGCCCCTCTCTCTCTCTCTTGCCTCTCTCCTCCCTCTCTCGATCTTGCTCGCCTCTCTCCTCCCTCTCCCAGTCTCGCTCGCCTCTCTCCTCCCTCTCCCAATCTCTCTTGTCATATATACAAATACATATGTATAATATACAATTATCTAATCAATATACATATACAATTCACCTTTCTCCCACTCTTTTCCCCGCCTCTCTCCTCTCTCTCTCTCTCCCAGTCTCGCTCGCATCTCTCCTCCATATAACATGTAGCTACGAATTGTAATTATCAAACTATAGATATGGAGAGTAATTAGGCTATTTTTATGTGGCTATCTGTGAAAGTTCTCCTTGATTTTTTGGTCGTTATGTATCTGACCCCTCTTTTTAATGTATCAACGCTTATATTATTGTATCTATTAGAGGGATTTCTGTAATTATAAAGTTTTGAGGGATATATTGTAATTTTATCTTGTGATTTCTGTAATTTGTCCTTTTTTTTTATTTGAATTGGATTGAAGAGTAAAAAGTATGAGTGAGGTAAATTTTAAAGTCACATATTATTTTTTAAATTAAAAAGTCAATTTTAGAATAGATTTTTTTAGTTCAGCTTGTTAATGGAAAAAGGTAAATATACATGACTACTTAAACAATGAAGGTATATATACACCATTTCTTCTAACAGAGATATATATCCATTCTGGATCGCAAAGATGATTGGACTAAAAGAATATGTAATTGCTTGCTTATTACATAATGTTTCTAGTAAACATTTTAAAATTTCTTTTCTCTTTTCAATTACAGACAGAAAAAAGGAAAGCATCATTTAATCGAGATAAGTGAAACAAATGAAAGAATTGATAATTTGCTTAAATTTACGCAATTCATCTATTGAATCGTGTTCATATTCAAAGTAAATGTGAAGTTACGTGAATCAAATCAAGATGCTTATACACCAAAGATGATATTTATTGGTCTTTACCATACAAAAATTCTCAACTTGGTCCAATGAAAAAATACAAACTATTATACCTACAACGGTTTCTTCAACGAGAAAGGGGGCTTGCTGATGTGATAAGTTACATCAACCAATTGCATAAATTGAAGGAGAAAGCACTAAAGTGTTACGATGATATAACAGACGAAAATTATGAATTTTGTCAAATATTATTACTTGATGGTTGTTTTGTGGTTGAATTTACTTAAGAGCATTTTGAAGGGACTTCACAAGATCAAGAACACATGGTTATCAATCCTAATCGTGCAAGTTACATATTTCGAGACTTGATGTTATTAGAAAATCAACTACCTTTCTCGTCCTCGACCAACTTCATTCCATGACAAAGAAAGTTAACGAATCATCATTGGTAATACTGGTGAATAAGTTGTCTATCCGTTTTAATAACAAGCTAAAAATGAACCACCTTCAGACAACAAACAACTATAATGTTGATATCAAACATTTACTTAATGTAGTGCACATATTTTCATGTCATGGAAATCCAGTCAAAAAGTCAAAAGATGACAAAAAATATCATAAGGTCATGCCAAACGCAATAGATCTTTCAGAAACTGGATTTAGGTTTGCAAAGGCCGATGATAAGACACATTTATTTGATATAAAGTTCGATAATGGATTGATGACAATTCCTTATTTACGAGTGGAAGATGGTACAGAAATCCTCCTGCGAAATCTCATTGCTTATGAGCAACAATCATGTTATATTGTACATCCTATATATTGTAGTGATTATGCAACTTTCATGAATCATCTTATCGACTCAAGAAAAGATGTGAATTTACTTTCCAGAATGAAATCATAGAGAACTGGATAGGAGATGAGAAAGAAGTGGCTAACCTCTTCAACAAAATCGAAAATAGGGTCACTCCTTATCCCCACTTCTATTACAAAGTAGAATTCAGACTAGCAGCTGAACATAGCGAACAACATGGAACAGAATGGTGGCGAATTTGAAGTATAATTATTTTAGAGTCCTTGGGCAGGAGCTTCAATATTGAAAGCCTTCTGTCACAGACTTAAAGTCTTACTAAAGCTCTATGCGACACTTGAAAACTTACGAATCTTTCACGATCTTGTAAGCTCAAGTAAGCCCTTTGAAACTATGATCACCAAGAGAATGAAAGGAAAGACTTAGAAAGATTTGGAAGAAGATTTTATATTGCTTGGAAGATTGCTTAAAAGTTATTGGATGATTTATAAATGAGAGTCCCCCTATTTATACTACTTTCTAGGGGGGCTAAAGTGTAAATAAAAATTACTTTACAAGTCACTAGTTGTTTGCACTTTGGTCCCTAATCTAGAAATCTCTACACTTTGTAGGAAATTCTAAGGCTTTCCAAGAAAATAACTAGTCTTTCTTCTAGAACTCTCCAAAGTCTTCTTGAAATATCTAAGGGCTTCTAGAGTTTTTTATAAACTTATCCAAAACTTTAGACTCTTCCTTCCCTATCCGGATGCAAAATCTTACTGAGAATTGGCGGGACGTGACACTCTCCCCCACTTACTGATGCGATGATCGCGTCGCATCATCGCTGCATCAGCAACCGAGTCTTGTCTTCTTGTATGCGCGACCAACAGTCTATTGACTCGGTCAATGCCCTCGCGCCACTCTTTCAATTTCTTATTTATCTCATCTAATCGGCCTCGCGATCTACCTCCTTCCTAGGAGCCAAGCGCCGCGGCGGCTTCTTTGGCATCACAACATTGTTCCCTCTTGAAACCTTCTTCATGCACGGTGGCAATGACTTCTTAGCACCATTGTCTTCTTTCGAATTTGTTATGGTGGCAACAAATGTCGACTTATACTTCTTAGATTTTTTCTTGAGATGCATGGCCGTTAGTCGTACCTGACCTTCTGTCTTCGGTGCCTTAACCATGGGAACCATGCATGTTCCTCCTTGTCCAAGAACAGAATTCGTTCGAGGTAAGGATCGATCACAGCGTGGTACTTCTGTAAGAATCTTGCCCAAGAATTATATCCAAGAGGTCTAAAGGAGTGATAGTGAAATTGGTCTTACCTTGCCACTCGCCTAACGCGATGCTTAATCCATGCGTGACTCTACACACAGGAGACGGTGGTGCATTGACCATCCTGAGTTGGGCGTTACTTGAACTGTAACTCAGCCCCAACCTTGTCGCTGCCGTCTTGGTCATGATATTGGCCTTTGCACCCGTATCGACCATAGCATGAGCAGGTCTTCCATTGATCATGATGTCGACATACTACGTGTCATATTCTTTCGGCTTCCATGGCTGCTTCGTGATGGCTCTGCATAGTCCTATCAAGCCTAATTGCGTTGTCTCAGCGCCTTGTTCTTGCTCATGTGCATCCTTCTCATTCCGCTCTCGCAGGATAGCACCAAGGCTCTTCAGTTCAGGGCACCTCTCATAGCCATGCGACCCACCACATATGTAGCAACCACCTCTTTTGACAACCTCTATCTTTTTATCGTGTCTCCATGACGTCCAAACTTCTTGCCATCGGACTTATAGGTATCATTCTTCTTAGAATGTGGTCGCTGCTCCTCGTCTTTGCCACAATCTCCCCCACCATGGTCATGACTACCTCTCATGTCCTCTCCTCTGGCTCTGTTGGGCTTCTCGTGCCTAAAATCTGTCAAGGCTTCGGCCTGCGTGATAACTTCATCAATAGTCCTGTCATGTCAGAGTTCCAACTCGTCCTGGCCCAATTCTGCAGCCCATCCATGAAGTGGAACAACATATCTTCATCCGTGAGGTTAGGAATCTGAAGCGTGAGGGTGGTGAACTTCTTCACGTACGTCCGAATGTTGCGTGTCTTCTTCAACTCCCTAAACTTGTGCTTCGCCTCATAGATGACGTTGTTAGGGAAAAACGTCTTCTTGAACTCCACTTGGAAATGCTCCTAAGTGTTGATGGTGCACATCCCTTTCCCTATCTCTGACTCTTTACGCCTCCACCACAACATGGTTATCTCCGAAAGATACAAAACAACGGTGTTGATCTTATTCTCGTCGCTTTTCACTCGGTTACACTTGAAGTAATTCTCCAAGTTCCACAAGAAATTCTTCACCTCTTGCGCGTCACGGGCGCCTTTGAATATAGGTGGTTTGGGAGCCTCGACCTTGGCCTCCCTATCTCGGTCAAGCGACAATGATCCTCCAACTTCTACGCCCTCTTTGAGTGATTTCATCTCGGCCTTCATGGTCTCAATCGTGCTCAACGCCTCCATGACCCGACACTCCAAGGAAGTGATAGGCTCCTTCATCTCGAACTCGGCACGATGACGTCCCTCCAGCTCTTTGGATAGGTTCTCGATCTCCTCAAGGGTGAATTCCTCAAGAGTCTTGAACTTTCCATCGGCCACGTTCAAACGTCGGCCTAATACCACAGCCTGCCTCTCCATTTTAACCCTTGCGATCCACTCCTCTCCAAGTATGACGTCAATGGGCTCCTCACCACGATCATTGTCACTTGCTTCGGTGGTCAAAGGTGGATGATATGTTAGCGCCTCGCTTGGTGTGGGGTTGAGCAGTATTTCCTCACTACTCTTTTGGTGTTTTTTTCCTTTGTGGTTCTTCTTTCCTCCCTCCAGACGGACGTTGGTGGTGCTAGCGCCGTTTACGTCTCCTTTGTTTGTCATTTTTTTAGTATCAAATCTCGCTCTGATACTACGTAGTGACGGACTTAGAGTCTTACTAAAGCTTCGTGCGGCACTTGACAATTTACTCACGAATCTTTCACGATCTTTTAAGCTCAAGTTAGCCCTTTGAAACTAAGATCGCTAAGAGAATGAAAGGAAAGACTTAGAAAGATTTGGAAAAAGGCTTTATATTGCTTGGAAGATTGCTTACAAGTTGTTAAATGATTTATAAATGAGAGTCCCCTTATTTATACTACTTCCTAGGGGGCTAAAGTGTACATAAAAATTACTTTACAAGTCCCTACTTACTTACATTTTGGTCCCTTCTCTAGAAATCTCTACACTTTGTAGGAAATTCTAAGGTTTTCCAAGAAAATATCTAGTCTTTCTTCTAGAACTCTCCAAAATCTCTTGAAATATCTAAGGGCTTCTACAGTTTTCTATAAACTTCTCCAAAACTCTAGACTCTTCCGCCCCTATCCGGATGCAAAATCTTACTAAAAATTGGTGGGACGTGACACTTCACACTCCTCTTACTTACAACTATACAGACTATTTTAGCTATTACAAGTGTCGTTAAGTAAGTAGTAATTATTGTAGTGTGTTTTTATATATAGTTGAATGCTATAGTTTATTTCAAGCATTTATTAATTAATCTTGGGGTTTTATTAATTGTGTTCCTCTTAATTTATTTTTAGTATTAAGGAATTCTACCTCATAATAAATTACAAAATGAGTTAACTAATTAAATAGATAACTTCTTATGATTTTCGACTTCAATCCTTTAATTTCTTTATTTGTAGTTGAACAAATATTCAAGCCCCAATCAGAATCAGAAAAATTAGAGTATCAAAACAAATTGTAAAATAATCTATGAAGTTCAAAATAAATTGTAAAATAATATAGGTTGAACCCATCGGTGACCCCTTAAAGTTGGCACCACTTTCACTTAAACACCTTAACTAAGCTTTGTTTATTTTAGACACCTCATGTCATGCCCCGTTGTGTCATATTAACACTTTTTACTGAATTCTCAAAGTGTGTGAGTTGCACTGATTTTCAGCGCGTGAAAAGAATTTTTTATGAAAAAAAAATATTTTTTCAACTCATCATCTTCTTCCCTCTTTCTCCTTCATTTCACTACCATTATGTATTTATTTTGAGTAAAACAAAAAGAATCATATACTCATTGAAGAAGAGATTAAAGTTGAATCATAAAGTGATTGAAATAACTTACAAAAACTATTTTTTTTTAAAAAAAAATCAGATCTAAAAATTAACATCGCTACCTCATCGGAAAAGATGAAAATCCACCATTTTTGTTACTATCTTTCTCCCTCTCTTCCATCAAAAAATATTTTATTTAGAATTAGAATTATTAGTGATAAAATAAAATATGAGACGTCATTGGAAAAAAAAATTGGATCTAAATCTCCTCAATTTTTCCGACGAAACTCTAATTTTCGGTGAAAAAATTTAGATATCATGAGTCATTGAAATGAATCCTAGAAAATAAAGTCTTTTCTTATTGAAATGTTTTTAAAATATAAGTTTAAATAGTTTTTCTTTCTTCTTCTTATAATTATTTTTATTTTTTTAACCAAATTGACACATGTCTTCTCATATTTTGCCGTCATGCCATGTCATCGGCGAGTGGATTACACACATTTTTTATTTTTTGTTGATTGTTAAATAAGTGTCAAAATGACACAGTGGGACATATTATAAAGTGTCTAAAATGAACAAAGCTCAGTTAAAGTGTTTAAGTGAAAGTTGATGCGAACTTTAGGGGGCCAGCGATGGGTTCAACCAATAATATATAAAGTTTAATTTCCCTTTTTTGCTTGTTGTAAGTTGTAACTAATCTAAACAATGGAGGACCATAAAAGAATGAGTTGTGGGTTATTAGGAGTGATGTTCTAGTTCGAAAAATGATTTTCTCCAAACAAACTTCGTTTCATAAGAGAAATATCTCAAAAGAACCGCAACATCAAGGGGAGTTTGAATCTAAAATTTGAACAAGAGTCAAGCTAGTCTTGGCATGAATTTCAGTCATAGTTGATTGAATTTTGAAGTTATAGTTGAATTATATCAAATTTGTATTGAAGTTGTATTGTAATTGTATGGGTTATCTCGTGTATTCGGGTTAGTAAAACAGAAACAATAAAGATGAAAGACAAAAACTATAAAAGGGAAAAAACTATCTGAGTCCATAGAATTAACTGTGTATTCTTAAGAAATTTAATCTCCTTAAGTACCCTAAGTTAAAGTTTAATTCCTCCCAAAAAAAAGGGATAAACTATTAAAGAAGTAGCGGTACCTCAAATTTTGATGATCTCAACGAACTCAAAAATCAGTAACGAGATCACACATACAAACACGATTGATCAATTTTTGTTTGTAAGAAATTATGCAAAAGAAGAGAAAATTTTCACTATAGAAACTTCTCTATTTATAGCCAATAGTGGGTGTGAACATACCTAATCAAAAAGGGAAAATGCACAAGTACCCCCTAAACTATGATCGAAATTTCAGAGACACACCTTAATTGAAGTAAGGTCCTATTACCTCCTGAACTTATTTTTTGGTAATTTTATACAACTTTTGTCTTACGTAGCACACTCCATGACTCCACACAATTGAGGCGCTTCAGATATATTTGAATGTCACGTAAGTAAAAAAGGTGCACAAAAGCCTTAGTTTAGTTAAGGTATATATCTAAAATTTTGATTATAGTTTAGAAGGGTACCAGTGCATTTTCCCTTTATTTATTAATTGTCTTAATATAAATATGAATATATTTTTATCATTTTCCCTATTAATTATTAGACTGATCAATACACCGAGCAATTAAAGGAGACTGTATATGGTTTTGTAGGAATTCTGAGAAGTAGGTGATTATTGCTCTATTCATCATTTGATAATATTTAATTCGTGTTGATCAGAGGCGGACCCACACTATGGAGAGGGGATACGTGTACCCGCTAACTTCTGAAAAAATCATATATATACATGTATATCTATTTTGAAATTTTTGTAAAAATTAAAATAAAGTTGTTCACATCCATATTCTATTCAAATAGGGCGAAACGTCGTAGTGACTCAAAAAATAACTAATTGATTCAATTTTAAAGAATTAAAAGAATAAAGAAATTTTAAAGGAGTCGCCACCTAATCTTAGGAAAAACTAGAAAACCAATTAAATATCTACGAAACCATTAGATTCTAAGCAAGGGTTCAGGTTATTCCGAAAAGAAAGGTGTTAGGCACCCTTCGGAATCCACAAATATGGATCCCGACTGAATTTATTTTTTTAAATTGAGGAGTAAATAAAACTATAAACAAGTATAATAGGCATTCAATATACACAAATAATAAAATAAAATAATAATGTAAAAAATCGACCTAAGATTTGTCTAACGTCAATAATATACACAATAATGAATATACAATACATTTCAAACTTTGTTCGAATAGCTCCAATTTTAAACATAAAGACACTTATTAAAAGTCATAGTAGTAAATAAATACAAATAAAAATAAAATAAATAAATAATAACTTAGAAATAAAAACCCTTCTTATCAAAATGGGAGGTCTTGAAAATCGACGATAATTTCTTCATCGGTCAATTTTAACAAGTAATGTATATGAACTTAAACTAAATTTCCGTCTTTTAAAATGAGGAGGCCTCCAAAATCAATGGAAAGATTTTCTTATTGGCCAATTTTAACAATATTTCAAAAATACCAAACTAATATAAAAACTAAATAAAAAAATAAAGTGAACACCTTCCAGCAACGAAAAAGCAGTAAACTAAACTTATTAGAAAAAAATATAAAGAAATGTATGAATCAATCCAAGTATATAAGAATGACAAAAGTATAATCAAATAGAGCAACAACTGCACAAGTCATCATTATTAAATATTAATAAGTCAAAAAATAGTTAAATAATAATGCGATCGTGGATTAGTTCAAATCAAAATTGTAAGTCATTAAAAAATATCATAGAAATGCATGAGTCATTTATAACAAAGTAATATAATGATAATAACATAAATATAAATAATAAGAGAATGAAGCATAACAACAATAAAGGAAATACATTACACTATATATAACAAAATCAATTAATGACCACCAAATCAACCACACACACAAAAAAAGATACACTCAATAGATTCAACAACTAAAACACAAACTAATAAAATGGTTAAGACTAAGAATGAAAATGGGCACAAATATTAATCAATAGTTAAAGCAAAATTAATCTAATAAAATGAACTGATTGGAGGAATAGAGCTCCGAACTCGTCTAGTCACCCAATTTCGCCGGACTTCAAGTTAAAATTCGGCTGGTGTTGTTGTTGTGCGTCACTGGCTTGTTGTTCGCCAGCTAAACTCGACCAAATCTGGTGGGTTTCACATTTTAGCGAGGAAGGAGGTTGTTTGCAGTTGTTGATTGTTAGTTTTTGTGGTTTTGGGGGTCTCTGGTTGGGTTTTTTTGTTTGTGGTGGAGCTGTTGTTGGTGATTTTGGCTGTTGGAAACGGAAAGAGGGGTGAGCACTGGTGGTATGGTGGTGGGCGTTGGTTGCTGAGCTTTGGCTGTTTTTTTAAGCTCGTTTGAAGCTCGTAGTTCGAAGTTAATGGAGGAACTCGACGGAAAAGGGAGCGAAAAGTGGGGGTTTGGAGGTTGTTTCGGGTGTGGAGGAGAAGAGAAATGAAGGGTCGTTTCTGGTGGGTTTTTGGTCGGATTCCGATGGCTTTGGGTTGGGGTTAGCTTCTCCGGCGTTGTGAGTTCGCCGGAGAACGCAATGAGGATGAGAGGAGAAGCTGGACAACGGGGGTTTGGGGTTGGTTTAGTGGTTGTTGTTGAGCTGTTTCCGGCAGGTTTGTGCTTGTTTGGTGGTGGAGATTTTGTTTGCTACTGGACCTCGCCGGAACAGTGCCGAAATAGAGGTTTTTTCTGGTGGTTGCTTGTTGAAGAAATGAAAAGAAAAATAATGGTATTTTTATCTTCGCCGGAAAATGCTCCGGCGAGGGTGCTGCCAGAAAATTAAGACTTACAAAATTTGAAAAATTAATCCTAAAATTTATCCACCACCTTCTATTTCAATCTAATTGTTTCTTAAATAGTGAATTATTATTCAATGGGCTCAAATTGTGGGTTTAGATTTGTGGCCCAAAATTATTGATCAAATCTTCGTATGCAAATTTCACCCGTAATATTTAAATAATATTTTAGATTGTGTAAAATATAAAAATAAATATTAACAAATATACCAAATAAAATATATATATATATATATATATATATATATATATATATATATATATATATATATATATATATATTCGCATGCAAAATTCACCCGTAATATTTAAATGATTTTTTAGATTGTGTAAAATATAAATATGAATATTAACAAATATAACAAATAAAATGAATACATATACATATATATATTTAGCAAAAAAAAATAATTTAATCAAAAATAAAAACAAAAATAATATTTGAATGTATTCGACTGGTTGTGAAAAATATTTACTCCCTCCGTTTCAAAAAGAATATCCCTATTTTCTTTTTAGTCTGTTTAAAAAAGAATGACCACTTTCCTTTTTTGGCAACACTTTAACTTTAGCTTTCCATGTGGCATGTTTAAGAGCACAAGATTAAAGGGCATTTCAGTACATTTGACATAACTTTAATTTAGTATCACAAGATTAAAAAGTCTTCTTTCTTTTCTTAGACTCCGTTCCAACTCAAACTAGGCTATTCTTTTTTAAACGGAGGGAGTAATTAAGATTAACTGATAAAAAATCTTAAATTTTGACAAATAAGGATAGTTATCGATAAACTTATTTAAAATTATTAAAAATATATAATTTTCACTATTAAATAAATAAACTTAAATATCACGAATTTTGAAAATATATAAAAAATTCTTTCAACGCAAGTCTCCTTCAACTTGAACGTGGAATAGATCGGGTACACATCTTTCACCTCCAAATACATGCGACTTAAATGCAAATATATTTCAACGCAAGTTTCTACCGATTTGAACGTTGAATAGATAGGGTGCACATCCTTCACCAACGAATAGATGCGACTTAAGTGCAAATATCTTTCGACGCAAATTTTCACCGACTTGAACGTTGAAAAGATAGGATGCACATCCTTCACCTCCGAATAGATGCGACTTAAATGCAATATCATTCAACGCAAGTTTCCACCGACTTGAACGTTGAAAAGATAGGATGCACATCCTTCACCTCCGAATATATGCGACTTAAATGCAATATCATTCAACGCAAGTTTCCACCGACTTGAACGTTGAAAAGATAGGATGCACATCCTTCACCTCCGAATATATGCGACTTAAATGCAATATCTTTCAACGCAAGTTTCCACCGACTTGAACGTTGAAAATATAGGATGCACATTCTTCATCTCCGAATAGATGCGACTTAAATGCAAATATCTTTCAACCCAAGTTTCCACCGACTTGAACGTTGAAAAGATAGGACACACATCCTTCACCTCCAAATAGATGCGACTTAAATACAAATATCTTTCAACGCAAGTTTCCACCGACTTGAACGTTGAAAAGATATGGTGCACATCCTTCACCACCGAATAGATGCATATTAAATGCAAATATCTTTCAACGCAAGTTTCCACCGACCTGAACGTTGAAAAGACATGATGCATATTCTTCACCACCGAATAGATGCAACTTAAATGCAAATATCTCAAGTTCCCACCGACTTGAACGTTTAAAAGATATGGTGCACATCCTTCACCACCAAATAGATGCGACTTAAATGCAAATATCTTTAATGCAAGTGTCCACCGACTTGAACGTTAAAAAGATATGGTGCACATCTTTCACCACCGAATGATTGCGACTTAAATGCAAATATCTTTCAACGCAAGTTTCCACCGACTTGAACATTGAAAATATATGGCGCACATCTTTCACCTCCGAATAGATGCGACTTAAATGCATATTTCTTTCAACGTAAGTTTCCACCAACTTGAACGTTGCAAAAAGATATGGTGCACATCCTTCACCTCCGAATAGATGCGACTTAAATGCAAATATCTCTCAATGCAAGTTTCCACCGACTTGAACGTTGCAAAGATATGACGCACATCCTTCGCCTTCGAATAGATGCGACTTAAATGTAAATATCTTTCAACGCAAGTTTCCACCGACTTTAACGTTGCAATTATATGGTGCACATCCTTCACCTCCGAATAGATGCGACTTAAATGCAAATATCATTCAACGTAAATTTCCATCGACTTGAACATTGAATAGATAGGGTGCAGATCCTTCACCTGCGAATATATGCGACTTAAATGCAATGACCTTCTTGGCGAATGAAAAATGCAATGACCCTTTTGGTAAATGAAAAATGCATGACCTTTTTGGTAAATAATAAAAAAATGCAATGGCCCTCTTGACAAATAAAAATGCAATGACCCTTTTGGTAAATGAAAAATGCATAACCTTTTTGATAAAAAAAAATGCATGACATTTTTCGTAAATAAAAAATGCAATGGCCCTCTCGGTTAATAAAAATGCAATGAAAATGAAAATGATGGATGACCCAATGTTTTCTTACTGTAACGAGGGATGACTCGTGTGTCTTTAAAATGTCATCATCTCAATGCGTTCATGTGTCACTGTATTGAAAAGGAACAGTTAGAAGACACAATGTCGTTTTAGCCAGCAACATGCTAAGAAACTTTAAGGAAAGATTCACAAAAGAATATGTACAAAGTGCCTTTCACTTTGATACAAGTGAGCAATCATCATTTTGCTCTTGAACGCTTCATGTTTTTTGAAACTCATGTTTTATTGGGGATTTGTACGAAGAGTTGCTGGCTTGCTATGACAATACTGAAGATTCGCAAGTTGACTTTGAGCTTAAAGCGCTAAAGGATTATTTGAAGTTGGCTATCAATCTTCTGCAGTATTATTGAAATTTTTGAGGTCTTCCTCAAAAATTTGTCCCAGTTAGAACTTTTGGCAAATCTCAAAATGATCTCCAATCTTTACTTGCTGGAGATAACACATTTATTCTCAAAAAGTCTGTCCCAGTGTTTGTTGCAAGGAGAAAGAATCGTGATGCCTACATATCCTGTTGAGCAAGGAATCAGGTCAAATGTAGTTTCAATCCTATGGATGATGAATATTGCAAAGAATCTTAAACAAAATCATCAGTAGAAAATGCACAATATGAACATGATGAAATAGAAAAATAATACTCCCTGAGATATTCAAAGCCTACAGATAAAATATATCACATTTTTGGGACGAACAACCCAAGATAGTAAAATAGGGCTCTCACACATATAAGATTAACATGATGACACTTTTTACAATGAACAACCCAAAATGCAAAGGCAAATTCTTTTTTTTTTTCTTTAATGGAAAGATTCAAAAAAAAAAAAGAATTGGAAAAATATTAAAGAGTTGATGCTTGCTCACTTTTTTTTTTTTTAATAAAGAGTGTGATAAAACAGTCAAATCTTGACTACAATTGATACCAACAGTTAGGATTGCAGGTAAATCTCTCATTTTATTTTTATTTTTTAATTAAGATTGAATTAAAGATAATTCTTACAGCTTCAAATGGTACCTCAAACATACTTAAGAATCAACAAGATTTTTTCATCTTGCTTGAAACACTGATTTTGAATTGTACCAATCCTCATGTTCCAAGTGCCCTCATGACAAAGACTGATCCTATTTCACACTATTTGAAATATTTAATTTTAGGATATTTTTCAAAGTGCACTCACACTCACAAGAATGTTCAATGCATACAACTTTGATACCATATACATGGCCTTTATGTAAATCTCCACTATTGTGAGAACATTTGGAATGAGATTATGTAGGGCTTGTCATTGGTTTGTAACGCAGGCTTAGGGATGGGTAGGGTATTTATTTGGGATAAGGGTGACTTAATTTATCCTTGAGCGTCACACCGAATTTGTGCCCTTAATGATTGATATACATTTGGCGTTAGATCCTCTTCATTGTCCTCCCCTTTTTCGACTTCTTTTGAATTCTCATTTTATGGAGTTTTTCCCTTCTTTTTTTTCACCCCCTTTGTTTTGACTTTTTTTGATTCCTTATTTTTTGGTGTTTTTCTTTTATTTCACCCCTGTCTTTCGACTTCTTTTAAGTCCTTATCTTTTGGAGTTTTTCTTTTATCTCACTCCTTTCTTTTGGATTTTTCTCCTTTTTCGTTGGAGTTTTTTTTTTCTTGTCTTTCACTGACCTTGTAGGGGTATTTTGTCTTTCTTTATTTCTTTCAACTTTTTTCTTTCTTTCTTTTTCTTTCTCTAGAAGTCTTTTCGCTTCCTTGACTTTGGGAGACTCGATATCTTTGATTTCCGAAATTTCATATATGGAACTTCTCTTATAATTTGCACATTCTTGGTGCACTCAAGAAGGTTGGGCGAAGCGAGGGATAGTGCATATAAGCACTCAAAAGGGTAATGGCTAAAATGTGATTGTTCAAAGAAAGGTTTCAAGCTCAAAGTTGAAAAACTAGGGATTAATGTCATTTGATACACTTCGAAAGGCACAATCGGGTAAAAAAAAAGCATACAATCCTTTCTCAAACCAAACATTACTCAGAATTTTGCATCGATGACATTCAGGTCAAGTTTTAGATCAACGGTGCGATACAATTGAATTTTAATCTAAAAGCTCATCACACAATGAACATGAAACATAAGGTTGGTTTTATTCTTATCTTGAATGCATTCAAGAGAATTTTCAAGCATCACAAAAGTATAAATGAGAGGTACCAAAGGAATCTATGGTTTACCACAAAGTCAGTCCTCTTCATCGTATCAAATATTTTTACACGCTCCTAGTTGCATTGGTCCCACTAAGTTGAAGACATGACTCTTACGATATATACAATGTTTTTTTTTAAAGAATGAATACCGAACCCAAGAAGGGCTACCTATTTATCTCATTAAGATGAGAATCAGGTGTGCGTAGTTCATGCAGATATGACTTTGAAAATATGCACACAATATTATTTTTTTAATTATATTTTTACTTTTGAAAAAATGGATATCGAACCCAAGAAGGGTTGGCTACGTATCTCATTAAAATGAGAATCAGGTCCGCGTAGTTCGTGCAGATATGACTTTGAAAATATACACAAACTATTTTATTTTATTTTTATTTGTTTAAAAAATAATACCAAACCCAAGAAGGGTTGCCTACGTATCTCATCGAGATGAGAATCAGGTTCGCGTAGGTCATTCAGATAAGGCATATAATAATTTTAAGACTCATATAAACTTGAAACAATTCCCCGTAGGTCTAGCGCCATTGAAATCTATAGTTAGGAAGTGTTTTTTTAAAACTTTTTATTGCGCCAATATGTTTTGCATGCTCTTAACTGTCAATCTTTGTACCTTCTGTTGAATGTGGCCACCGAATTTCTACAGTAACCACTTGTTGTGTTCTTTTTTTATTGTTTTTTCAAACTGTGTTACTCCCAATTATTCAAAAGAAATATACATTATTATCACTATCCCGACTGTTGTCGGGGACGGTCTCCCTGCAAAAAATATGAGAAATGTGTGAAAGTAGGGCCAACATGCAAAATACATAACAAAAAATGGATGAGTGCGATCTCATGGTCAAAGACTCCCCTGATTTGTCTTTTCGATGGGTTATTATTGTCTTGTGAAATTCAACAACTCATTTTTCGCAAGTTGTCTTGTCCCTTGTCTCTCTGAACTAGCAATAACCTTTAAGGTTTAGAAAATAACTCAAAAGATAAAAGTGACTTGATATTTATGTCTATGAAGCTCTTATCAAACTTCTAAATAAAGGACTATCATACAACAATTCGCATAAAACATGTATATCACATAACATATAAATAATAAATGCATGTCTTTATACAAATGTGTCATGAGTGTAGACTCATCTCAAATAAATGCGCTAAATTCAAGGTTTGGGCTTCGCTCTACACTTGCTGACTAAGAGTGGTTTAGACAAGACCAGGTTACCCGAGTTGGACTAACTATGGGGTGAAGTATAATAAACGACGTTGAATGACCGCAAACCAACTATTCGTTTACCATTTCAAAAGAATTCAAAGGTGTTTTCTGAAGGACAGTCGTGGAAAGCCACATAACCGTCTTTGTCCTAATGCATTCTATTTGCCATTTGGCAAAAATTATGACATGAAATTCAATGATAATATACATACAATACAATAAATAATGAATAAACAACAAATACAATATACAAATAATCAACGAAATATAAAAAATACAAGATATAAAACAATAAAAAAAATTCCTCAATTTAAAAAAATGAATTCATATTGGTTAGAACCTCTATGTCCCCAGTGGAGTCGTCATTTTGTTTACATCCCTATTCTATTCAAATGGGGCGAAACGTCATGGTGACTCAAAAAATAACTAATTGATTCAATTTTAAAGAATTTAAAGAATAAATAAATTTTAAATGAGTCGCCACCTAATCTTAGGAAAAACTAGAAAACCAATTAAATATCTACGAAATCATTAAATTCTAGGCAAGGGTTCAGATTATTCCGAAAAAAAGGTGTTAGGCACCCTTCGGAATTCACAAATATAGGTCCCGACTGAATTTATTTTTCCAAATTGAGGAGTAAATAAAACTATAAACAAGTATAATAGGCATACAATATACACAAATAATAAAATAAAATAATAATGTAAAAATTGGCCTAAGGTTTGCCTAACGTCAATAATATACACAATAATGAATATACAATACATTTCAAACTTTGTTCGAATAGCTCCAATTTTAAACAACTTGGGGTACCTGTAAAGATACAAATAAAAATAAAATAAATAAATAATAACTTAGAAATAAAAACCCTTCTTATCAAAATGGGAGGTCTTGAAAATCGACGATAATTTCTTCATCGGTCAATTTTAACAAGTAATGTATATGAACTTAAACTAAATTTCCGTCTTTTAAAATGAGGAGGCCTCCAAAATCAATGAAGAGATTTTCTTATTGGCCAATTTTAACAATATTTCAAAAATACCAAACTAATATAAAAACTAAATAAAAAATAAAGTGAACACCTTCCAGCAACGAAAAAGCAGTAACCAAATCGTAACTAAACTTATTAGAAAAAAATATAAAGAAATGTATGAATCAATCCAAGTATATAAGAATGACAAAAGTATAATCAAATAGAGCAACAACTGCACAAGTCATCATTATTAAATATTAATAAGTCAAAAAATAGTTAAATAATAATGCGATCGTGGATTAGTTCAAATCAAAATTGTAAGTCATTAAAAAATATCATAGAAATGCATGAGTCATTTATAACAAAGTAATATAATGATAATAACATAAATATAAATAATAAGAGAATGAAGCATAACAACAATAAAGGAAATACATTACACTATATATAACAAAATCAATTAATAACCACCAAATCAACCACACACACACAAAAAAAGATACACTCAATAGATTCAACAACTAAAACACAAACTTATAAAATGGTTAAGACTAAGAATGAAAATGGGCACAAATATTAATCAATAGTTAAAGCAAAATTAATCTAACAAAATGACTTGATTAGAGGAATAGAGCTCCGAACTCGTCTAGTCACCCAATTAACACTACAATAAATATGATATATAGTTACGAAATTATTAGCTACGATATCAAATTTATCATTAATTATTCGATTTTAGTGATAAAATTTATTTTTCGTGCTTAAATATATGACACATACTTTTAGTGACGAAACATAAGAATTCGTAGCAAAGTTTTGTCCACTAAAGTTTCCCACCAAAAAAATATTTGGCGCCATTTTGTTAAGTGGTGTTAGTCACGAATTTAAAGTTATTGGTGACACATTATTTCGTCACTAATAGTGTATGTAATTCATGACAAACTACGACATCAAATTCGTCACTAATTATTCATCTTTGCTGACAAAATTTACTTTTCGTGCTTAAATATATGAAATACGTACTTTTAGTAACGAAACATAAAAATCCGTAGCAATGTTTTGTCCACTAAAATTTCCCACAAAAAAATCAATTGGCGTCATTTGTTAAGTAGTGTTAGTCACGAATTTAAAGTTATCAGTGACACATTATTTCGTCACTAATGATGTCTCTAATTCATGACAAAATATTTTTAGTCTTATAATTTATAAAATTTTGGACACAAAAAAATTTCATCTAAAAAAATATATTGTTACAATATCGACAAATTAAAGTTCGTAGTTAAATATTATAAATCTTAGCTATGAAAATTTATATTTAATTATGACATTTATTTCGTCACTAATAATATAAATAATTGGTGACAAATATTTTATTGTCTCTAATCAATCTACGATTTAGTGACAACAAAAAAATTGTCACAAAATATGTAAGGTGTCAAATAGCAACGACTTAAAATTTGTAGTTAATAAATTAAACTATTTGCTACGAAAAAAATTCATAGCTAAATACAATTTTCTTTTGCTACAATTGTTCATAATTACGAGTGACAACTTACAAAAAGAATAATACAAGTGTTTCATAAGAAGTAGACAAAGTTCATTCGTTAATTGGCAAGTGAAAATATTAAAATCAATCAATTCGGTCGATTTTGTGAAAACAAAAAAATTCAATACATCAATTTTCTTAAATTACGCAATTATAAATGCATCATTTGAAAAATACAATCCGGTATAACACTACACCATTTTAGGTCTACAGCCACACTAATTCTGGACTACACTTGTAAAGTGTTGTCTAAAGTAGTTTTGGGAACGCTTTTAAAGCATAGCCAAAATTTTTAACTTTTAGCTACAATAATATTGGCAACATTTCAAAAGTGTACTCTTTAATGGTATAAGCTACACTTTATAAGTGTTGTTATAATATAATATAATTGGAAACGCCTATTTACATATATGGCAACACTTATGAAATATCCTATTTTTATAATTGAAAAGACAATACTTTATAAGTGTGCCCTTAAAAATTTTCACTTAACTTTTATATTCCCTCCAATATTTTTAACTCTCCCTCCCATTTTTATTGGCCAAAAAAAATAAACATTAATAAATAATAGAACATCAACTTTTACAGCTTTCCTTTTTCACTTCACTTTCCTCTTTCACAGAAGAACGAAAGAGACGATGAAAGAGCTGATGAACAGCTGGTGAAGAGAAGTGAAGTCATCGAAGAACTGAGTTCAAGTCTCTGATACAGATTTGTGAGAACAGCACGCCGAAGAGTTGAAGTCAACGAAGAACTGAGTTGAAGAGTTGAAGTCACTGATAGTTCAAGTCGTCTTCTTCGATAAGTATGATTCTCTTTTCCTATGCCTATTTCCTCAAGTGTAAGTATTAAAATTGTCTTCTTGTTAGCTGAAGTGGTTGTTTCTTTGTTTTGTGTTTAGAAGGAATTGAATACTTTGGGGTTATTGGCAAGATGATGAACTGAAGTTAAATTAGTCTCTCTGTCATGCTTTTCTCTCCAATTTCTCACTGAAGAACACGATTTCAGACTGCTTTTGTTTAAATAAGTTTTATCAAGTAAGAAATTCTATTTTGAAATTCTAAATTTTAGCTTTAGGGTATGGATATTCTTGTGTTTTTATACCATTTTTGGGAGTGTGGCTAGTATTTTAGGTTCATCAGTTGATTTTTTGGAGTGTAGCTCGTATTTTAGCCTTCATATATAAATCTGTTTTTCACTGTTGGGGGTTGAAAAAACGTTGGGATGTATTTGAGAAAAAATATTTACAGCAGTTGAAGAAAATAGTTAAAATATATATATATAGAAACAAATTCAAGGCAAGAAGAGTTAAGTGTCGATAAGAGTATCACATTTTGTAATTCGTTTCGCAAATCAGTTTCCCAAGCTTTGTTTGAGTTCGAGATTCTGCCCGGAATTCTCATCTGACGTTAGTGTTCGAGTTTCACGATGAAGATCATTTCCCTGCTATCCCTTTCCAGTTCAGTGCCCGCAGAAAGGTAATGTCGTTTTCCTCATAGTACTCTTTCGCCTCTCTTTCTATTTTAATAGTGATATTGTGACTGTTTGAAAGTTGTTTTGATGAGTTTGTTTCTTTTAATTTGATTTATCTTTGAGTTGATGTTGATTCAATATGAGATATGTGTTTCTTAATGAGTTGCTTTCGCAGGTCTGATGTAATATCACTTTAAAGATTCGAGAATTTGTATTCATAGTTGTTATTCCCCTACTTGTCATTCAAAGTTTTGTTTTGTTGTTTCTCTTCCTGATATTGCTCTTGGAATGTCCTTTGACCTGTGTCACATGTAGATATGGTACCACGAGGTATCCTTGGTTCAAGCAAATTAGAAACTCAAAGTTTACATGCCCCAACAATTATTATAAGGATTTGGATGACTAAACAATAGAAGGTTACGAATACAGACTCCTTTAAGAGAGAGCTACTAGGATTTACAATCCATGATATCAGACATCAAACCACAAATATACACATTACAGTGCTGAGGCCAATTAAAGGATAGGTGGTTCATTGAAAACAGTGTGTCAAGAAGAAAGAGAAATGATTTAGACAATAAAAGCTGAATCTGGGATTCTTATATTATTTCAGGTTTGAAGTCCAAAATTTTGCCTTTTTTGGCTGTATCTGCATCATATTTGGCTAGCAGATCTTTTAAAGACCATAACCTTTCAGTTGGATCAGTTTTATAGTCCTTGAAATTTTTTCAGTCCATTTCTTGCTTTACTCTTGTTTATTGTCTATGCAATTAGTTGAATAATTTTGATTCTCAGCTTTGACTGCATTTTTCAACACATGAATGGACTTTATGCCAAATGCCATTTGTTTAATATGAAGGTAAATGACAGTTAACTCCATTAGAATTTGCAACAGGACAACAATTGAAAAATAGTGAACAATGAAGGTTGATAAATTTTTAGTGATTCTTAATATACCATATATCAGTCAGGAGAACTAACAAACAGAATAATAGAAATACCTCTTGGCATTTCTGCCCACAAAACAATACAGATGGATTATTAGAACTAGAGGATATAGCATTTATATCCAGACTGCATGATTTAAGATCTGCAAAATGAAAGTTCAATAATTCAGCTCAATTATAGAACATGTAAAGTAACTAAACCTCCAAAGTCCAAACAACTTTACATTGTTTTCTTACAGAGGCTGCACCAGAGAATCTCATCTACAACTCCCTCACCTTCATCTGTGATAGTACTGTCGGTGTTAAAAAATTTGAATGTGCAATTTGAACAGAGCCAATCGCCTGGAGGAAGCATTTGTAGAAAATAACATGTGAGCCTGATGCTTAGAGAGAGTAGATGTCATCTTCTAGGCTGAATTCGAATAAGCACATAAATAATATTATAAAGTAACAGAATTTCAAAATCCCAGTCTGCGTATGTTGCATCTATTGGAGATGCCTAGGTAGAGTATGATGTTCTAAAAAAATATCCTATCAATGTTCATTTTCATATTACACAATCAGTTTTGGTGATATTTATGCACTTATCTTTCTTTCCATTCTTTGATCAAACTCCTATATTATATATGTTTTAGTTGAAATTCTTGAAACTGTGGGACTCATGTTCACAACAATTGTCATAGTTAGATGTTGTCAGGTGGAATGGAATGAATGTGAAAGTACAAGCTTATATACTAACTACACTAACTGACCTACTTGTTAAAATGTGTAACAAACTCATATCAACATCTTCAGCTGCTCAGCATTTGGAGATTTTAGGTAGTCTTGAGGAACTCAAGTGTAGGCTAGTAATATTATCCTGTGTGGTCACTGCTAAGGTTATTTTAGGTCCCAGATATGTTGCCTAGCAACATTGAACTGATCCTTTGACAAGTTCACTATTATAAGATTATCAAGAAAGTAGACTAACTCTGCCAATATTTCAAAATACACTGACTGAAGTATGCTACTTACGACACTGAAGTTTACTGTCATTTTGAGTACATAGATCATGTTTGTTATTGATCGTTTTGACCATTTGACTGGCTGTTTTGAGAGTCTATTTTGATGGGTAAGCCTTATTTTCGTTCTCCAGGTTGCATATACCTCATCGTCTAGTTTTTCCCTGCAAGTTCATTTTCTAATTCGTTTCACAGATTAGTTTTCTCAAGCTTTGTTTGAGTCTGAGATTCTGCCCGAAATTCTCATTTGTCGTTAGTGTTCGAGTTTCGCGGTGAAGATCTTTTTCCTACTCTTCCCTTTCCAGTTCACTGCCCAAAGAAAGGTAATGTCATTTTTCTCATAGTACTCATTTTGCCTCTTCTTCTATTTTAAGAGTGATATTGTGATTGTTTGAAAGTTTTCTGATGAGTTTGTTTCTTTTTATTTGATTTATCTTTGAGTTGATGTTGATTCAATATGAGATATGTATTTCTTAATTAGTTACTTTCACGGGTCTGATGTAATATCACTTTAAAGATTCAAAAATTTGTATTCATAGTTGTTATTCCCCTACTTGTCATTCAAACTTTTGTTTTGTTGTTTCTCTTCCTGATATTGCTCTTGGAATGTCCCTTAACATGTGTTACTGCCTAGCATTTGATAATATCGCACAAGCTGTAAGAGGCACAAATCTTCCATATTCTTCAGGGGATGCTCATGATTCAGTTCTTCAAAAGGTATTTTGTATTTCACATTCTCTGTTAATAGTATGCATATTGTTTTTCTTCTAGTTTAGTTGGTGTTCTTGGTAAAGAAATTCTGAACTTATTTTACTATATTGAATTTTTGAAAGTTCAGTTTGTACTTTTTTTTAGTTGTATGAGTGTTGTATTGTGTTGATGGAGGACTCTAGTGATTTTGGGTTGTAGTATGATTCTGTCTGCAATTGATATCAAGTAACACTCATTACCAATTAACACTAAATCTTGCCTGTACTGACTGTATGCATCAGCTTTTAATGAACGTGATCATAGACCTCTACTTCTAGCTCTAGTGAATGGTTTGTTAGTGATAGCATAATTGGTCTTCTGCCTCATTTAATTCCTCATTCTGCCTCATTTAATTCCTTCTTCTAGGAGATAGCCCTTGTCTGTTAGAAGTTGTTGCTGCGTCAATCGTTGTGTTTTTCATGTTTCAGTTCAGCATTGGAGTTTACCTTTTCAGGAGAAGGAAACATATGATGCAGAAATCTGCTTTACCCCATATAGTGCCTAATGCTACTGGTTGCATCGTGTTTTCTTACTCTGAAATTAAAGACCTGACTGATAACTTTAAGTAATAGATTGGACTGAATGTGTTCAAAGGTGTACTTCCAGATAATAGGCTTGTTGCAGTTAAATATCTCGAGGCCTCTATTGATGAAAAGAGGTTCCGACTGCAGTTCTAAAAATAGGAAGCATATACCACAAAAACATTTTGAGGCTGGATGGTTATTGTTGTGAGTCCGGCCGTAGGTTATTGGTTTATGAGCTTGCCAAATATGGTTCTGTCTGTTGACCTGTATCAAAGACCTCTTGTTGCCCTATATTTTTTGGACTTGAAATAGGAGTAGCATGGGCTTTATAATAGTGACAATCCATAACCTCCTGCAAAACAGAAGTCATTTCATCCCTCCCTGTATATTCTTTTTCCTGCAAATTAGTAGTCCAGCACTTTTCCAGCCATATCAACAGCTTCCTTAACAACAATATTTTCTAAGGGAATTAGGGGATGGAGTACCTGCATCAACTGAACCTTTAGAATATTTAGGGACTTCCCTTATTTCGCTTGTATGCACTGGAGTTGCAGTCTGAGGATGCACCTTGCCATGTGCTGCATGTCATTGAACATCACCAGGTTCATGCTATTGTGTATTGATTTTGGGGGAATTCTGAATTCTGCTATCAATCTTGTTTCTAGTGTTCATGTCTGGTTCCTTTGAATTATTTTTGTGTTCCTGTTATTGGTTATTATTTCTTCTCTTTTCTGTTTGCCATTTTTCCTACTGCTGTTTTAGTCCTTGATCCTGACCCTTCTGCTGTGAGGCGATTCGCATAGCTTTACCTATGATAGTGGTAACGATATCACAGTACACAAAATGGAACTGATCATTAGCCTGTGGTGTTTCTCTTCTCTGTCATGCTATGTTGAACTAAATCTTTGATAGAGACTTGCTTTGAATTTGATATGCTATTTGTGATGGTATTTATAAGCAAGGTGTATTGATATTGATTTTGATTTCTTGTTTTAAGTGAACCCCATCTTACATTGTGGTGTTAGAATGAAGTTATTCAAGTTTTTGTTGATTTTTGTTCTTTATTTTGGCTGATTTTTCATTGGACAACTTTACTCCCCGAATATATTGGCTTTACTTCAGTTATAAATAGGTGTCGAACATTATCCAACATGGTTTCTTCTTGAATCTTGATATGAGAAGTCTATTAATTTCAATGGATGTCCTTCATCTTGGAATGGGATAATGTAAAATGGTGGTAATCATGTTGCAGAAGTTGTTTTGACAACTTGGGTTTAGTTATTCATGTGTGTATTTGCTAATCTTACACACCTTGTTAAGCTTTCAATGGCTAACAGTTCAATGAATAGTTACTCTCCCATTATGCACTTCCACATTTATTTCACTAGCTTATAATTTTATTTTGAATGTGCAGGAAAATGCTGGTAATTGAATTTGAATTTGACAAGAAGTAAATTCGATCTATTGTAGTGATGATGAAGAGCTTTTGTACTATTGTCATATACGTTTGAATGACTCATTTGGTTTTTTGGAATTTATTGATATTAGAGATCTTTAAGCTTTCACTTTCTATGTTTTGGTTGTACAAGACATGTCTCTCGAAGCTTATTTGAAATATATGGCTTCGATTTAATTATTAGTTAATTTTGTGCTTTAGATCACTTGTGTGTGTGTGTATATATATATATATATATATATATATATATATATATATATATAGTGTTGCTCTAGATGAGATATAAAGTTACACTTCATAAGTGTTGCTCTAGATGACCAATAAAGTTACACTTTATAAGTGTTGCTCTAGATGACCAATAAAAGGCAACACTTTTTAAGTGTGACCAATAACACTGCAAAAGCAACGCTTTTAAGTGTAGTATAGTAAAAAATAGGTGTCGCTAATGCATCACAACAAAGCGTGCCCTTATACCTCTTTGGCAACGCTTTATAAGTGTAGCCAAAGATGGCAACATTTAAAAAGTGTTGCCTAATGTCAAAGGTTACGCTTCTTTAGGCCACCCCCTAAAAAGTGTTGCTGAAAGTCCAAAAGTGTAGCTTTTTATCAAAGACAACACTTTTCACTACTTTAGGCTACACTTTAGTGGTGTGGCTGTAGGCCAAAAATGGTATAGTGTAAGTATTGTGAGTGGGCACGGTTCTAGCACTAGATCACTAATATTTGTTGGTTTAACATTTTTCTTTTTTTATTTGATACACTTTCATTGATAAGCACGATAAAAAAAATAATTTGTCAAGTCTTTGTGCTAATTTTTGTGCATGTCTATTGATTTGTGATTGATAAACGACATATATTAAATCGATCTATTTGTTCTGTCTATAAATATGTACATATTTTATAGTAATTCCACATACGTACGTAGAGTAACTATATAGAGATTATATTGACTTACAAACTTAGACTTTGCAAAGGTGTAATATATTTCATGAATTTCCATTAACTTTTCCCATCAGTGTGAAAATTGAAATAAACTAAAAAATGAAAGCACAAATAAAAGAAATGAACTAACGAGGATTTCAAACTTATTATGATGAAGTACTATAGTTATTGGTATCAATGTTCAACTTGAACTAATTATTCATTTTTTTAATAAATCAAAGGTTTGATTTTAAATAAATTTATCATTGTACTAAATAATTTTTAAAATTTACAAAATAAGTAAATATAATGTCAAAATCAAACTAAATATATTTAAAGATATCTAAAAAAATAAACAGTTTAATTAAAATATAATCTACGTTTGATGAATTGTGGATGGTAAATTTCATGCATTTGTGTGTGAGTATAAATAATCATATAATATATTGTTTCTACAAAAGTTAAATTGAAAGAAGTGAATGAAGTATAAAATAAAACAAAAATGAACAACAAGAGAGAGTTGGTTTGATGGTAAGCACTCTTCACTTCCAACCTTAAGGTTGTGAGTTTGATTCCCAAAAGCAGCATAATGTGTGAGCACCTAGTCAGGGTTGAAAAAAATTGAGATAGGAGAGATATATACATTATATATATATATATATAAATCATTTTTATAATGATAAATTTTAGGGAAAATTACATGAGATGGCAAACTATACTAAGTAATTAATTAATAAGGGTATAGTTTAATTTATTTACTTTCAATGATTATAGTTTCGTCAATGGGACCCACCACCTATTTGTATACCAGTAAAAAACTTATTTATGATTTTCTATATATAATTTTATACAAAATTAATTTTATCTCTCTTATTCTCATTAAATCTCTTTCTCCTAAAATCACTCCTCCACTCTATTTTGAATTTCAAATTTAAGAAGATTTCACGTTCTCCCTTCCGTCTTGCTCTCAATTTTCAACAGGTAATTGCCAAAATCAACCCATAAATCTATTTTTTTTTTAAAAATTCCTTCATCAACAATTGTATATGTATATACTTCTTAGTTTTTCATATATTGTTTTTAAAAAAAATATTTTTTTCTTATCAAATTACAAGTTCTTCAAAATCAGAATGGAAGATTCATCTCCATCCGTAAGAATTACTTGCTTGAATATTATGTATATAGTTGTTTGTACATCGAATTATTATATATAAAACTGATCAAGATATTTGTATTGTTATATTCATAATTTAAGTTTTTTGTATATTCAACTAGTTATATATGTATATAAGTAATTACTTTTAAAATTGATAAAATTATTTGTTTTAAATCATAATTTTTTTGTATTTTACGTTATTGTATACAAAACTGCTTGAGGGATTTGTGTATATACAAGTACTATATTCATATTTTTATTTATACATATGCAATTACTTGTATATGTATATAATAATTACTTTAGAATTTGATACAAATCAAACAATTTATATTCATTTTATTTACATTCGTATATAACTTTGTTTATACATATACAATTTTTGTATATTTTTATATTCATTTTATTTACATTCGTATATAAACTTTTTTTTATACATATACAATTTTTTTGTATTCAACTAGTTATATATGTATATAACTATTTAAAAATTTTGGTACAATTATTTGTGTAATAATTTGTTTTAAATCACAATTTTTTTGTATTTTACTTTATTATATACAAAACTGCTTGAGGAATTTGTGTATATACAAGTACTATATTCATATTTTTATTTTATACATATACAATTACATGTATATGTATATAATAATTATTTTATAATTTGGTACAAATTAAACAATTTATATTCAATTTATTTACATTCGTATATAAACTTTATATACATTAAAGAGTTTAGTTTCCCGGAAACAAGTTTGTATACTCTTTTTTGTCGTTATAGAATTCTTTTTTGAGAAAATATCTGATTTTGAATGTTCAGCTTAAATCATAGGATTATGTAAATGTTTGTTACCATATTTAGGGCTACTGTTACTATTTAATGAACAATTAAAATATAGTACAAGTTTAAAAAAAACATTTTATACAAATTAAAAGCTAGATAACAAACTAAACTATACCCATAGAATGTAATTATGTAAACTATACCCATATAATGTTATTTCATAAATTCAGTTTATTATATATGAAATTTTCCCTAAATTTTATCTTATATACATTTAAGAACAAAATAATTTTTTGTATATAAAATATAATCATTAGTGACGAAATTAGATTTTGTTCAACTACGATATACATATAACTTTAGAGACAATTGATTTCATCGCTGATTGAAGTAAATTAATAAGCGACGATAAATATTGTCGGTATTAATAACCTTTTTAGTGACAAAGCATACTATTAACTACAAAAAATATACTTTTTACAACAAATAAATTTGTACAAATGTTTAAGCATTTGGGAACGATTTTTCTTTTTGTAGTTAATATAATATTTTTAGCGACGAAAGTACTAAATCGTCTTTGTATACTTTTAGAGACACACATCTAGTGATGATTGAGTGACGAATTATTTTTCGTCACACAAGATTTTTAGTGACGAAATATGATTTATTAATGACGAAATTATTTGTCCTTGATAATCGAATTTGTTGTAGTGTTCGCCGAACTTAGAGTTACATCGGCTGGTGTTGTTGTGCGTCACTGGCTTGTCGTTCGCCAGCTAAACTCGACCAAATCTGGTGGGTTTCACATTTTAGCGACTAAGGAGGCTGTTTACAGTTGTTGATTATATTGTTAGTTTTTGTGGTTTTGGGGGTTTCTGGTTGGGTTTATTTTTGTTTGTGGTGGAGCTGTTGGTGGTGTTTTGGCTGTTGGAAACGGAAAAAGGGGTGAGCACTGGTGGTATGGTGGTGGACGTTGGTTGCTGAGCTTTGGCTGGTTATTTGACCTCGTTTGAAGCTCGTAGTTCGAAGTTCGAAGTTAATGGAGGAACTCGACGGAAAAGGGAGCGAACAGTGGGGGTTTGGAGGTTGTTTCGGGTGTGGAGGAGAAGGAAAATGAAGGGTCGTTTCTGGTGGGTTTTTGGTCGGATTGCGATGGCTTTGGGTTGGGGTTAGCTTCTCCGGCGTTGTGAGTTCGCCGGAGAACGCAATGAGGATGAGAGGAGAAGCTGGACAACGGGGGTTTGGGGTTGGTTTAGTGGTTGTTGTTGAGCTGTTTCCGACAGGTTTGTGCTTGTTTGGTGGTAGAAATATTGTTGGCTACTGGACCTCGTCGGAACAGTGACGAAATGGAGGTTTTTTCTGGTGGTTGCTTGTTGAAGAAATGAAAAGAAAAATAATGGGATTTTCTCCTTCGCCGGAAAATGCTTCGGCGAGGGTGGTGCCAGAAAATTAAGACTTACAAAAATCTGAAAAATTAACTCTAAAATTTATTCACCACCTCCTATTTTGACCTAATTATTTCTTAAATAGTGAATTATTATTTAATGGACTCAAATTATGAATTCGAATTTGTGGCCCAAAATTATTAATCAAATCTTTGAATGCAAAATTCACCCGTAATATTTAAATGATTTTTTAGATTGTGTAAAATATAAAATGAATATTAACAAATATAACATATAAAATGAATATATATATATATATATATATATATATATATAAACGTGACTAATGACATGAATTTAGTAAAATAATGATTTAATCAAAAATAAAATAAAATAGATATTTGAATGTATTGAACTGGTTGTGAAAAAAAATTTAATTAAGATTAATTGATAAAAAATCTTAAATTTTGACAAATAAGGATAATTATCGATAAACTTATTTAAAATTATAAAAAATATATAATTTGAACTATTAAATAAATAAACTTAAAAATTACGAATTTTGCAATGTTACGCCAAAATTGGGTGTCAACAAAGTTAACTGTGCACCCATGTAAAACATAAAAGTGCCCTTGTTCTACTGGTACAAGCTAGAGATATCATCCTTGATACCAACGTTTAAATCCAACTTAAGATATTTTATTTTATTTTCATTTTAAGTTTAGCTTTGAGCTATGTTTATATTGGTGCATCCAAAGACTTTAAATTTTGAGTTCGCCTCTTGTGTTTGACTTAACACTTTTTAAAAAAAATTATAAGGGTAGTATAAAAAAGTAATAAAACCATTCAATTTATTAATATAGAAAAGTAAAATAAGAAAATTATTTATTATAAAAAAAATTAAGTAAAATAAAACAAAGTAATAAATCGAAAAGATGTAAACATTTTAAAAAAAAGAAAAATATACAAGTACCCCTCAACCTATGCCTGAAATCTAAGAGACACACTTATACTATACTAAGGTCCTATTAACTCCTTAGCTTATTTTATAAATGATTTTTACCTTTTTTCGGCCTACGTGACACTATCTTGTGGGCCAATGTGGGTTGATCCTGTTATTCACTATTCCAATTTCTGTCTCCAAGATCCACTCGGTAGCTCTAAAATCTTTGGATCTTGTATTATCAAAAAAAATCCTACTTGTGTGTTTAATGGAAAAAAGTATCCCTATTTTATTCATGCGTTTGTTTGTATTAGACAGTGAATTTTTGAAAGTATGTTTCGTCATGATTTGTTGGTGTAGATTGCTTGAACCATGACATTAGTGTTATTATTTGTGAATGGAGCAACTAGGGATATTTGACATGATGTAACTCCTATGGAATATATATAGTAGAAAATTATTGAATGAGGATCCAGATAGCAATGCTGATTTTGCTTTGATATAGAACTGTGTATAACATGCTCAGTGCGACAAAGGGGACTGCAGTCATATTAAACTAAGATTTGTAGATAAATCGTGATTATAACTTCAAAATTAACGTGTGATTTTTCGCTTATTCATGTAATTGGCAATAGAAATCTTTTCAACTTTTCCTAATTGGTACAATAGTGTCAGTACGTAGCTTAAAGTATTTTTTGATTTGATTTTACTGGATCGGTAACTTTTTACCTCATTAGACATGAAACAAATGTTGATGCAGAGGACAAGAAGAATGCAGGATGTTTGAACAACTTGATGCTGAAAAGATCGTGTATAGATATAAGACCGTCTGGTGTCATTACATACAACATGTGCTGCAATTTGTGAAGTAGCCATGCTTCTTTCTTTTTTAAAAAAAAATACACTAATTGGACGATCAGTATTACTATTACACTAGCTTTTAGATGACTTCTATGATTTTTGGAGAGAAGGGTTGAATAGCTCTTTAGCTTTCAAATTTAACTTAAAACATTAAATTGGGGAGTTAATCTCTTAAGTTAGCTTTTCAAGACATTCTTTGTATATTGCATTTTTATATTCTCCTTATATTTTATCAAATTAAACGACATAACAAACAATAATGGCAGGCCCAAGTCCGTGCCGTTGCACGGGCACACCATATCTAGTATATATATATATACACATCATATCATGAATCCCAAATATATTTGTCTTTAGTTATTTTTCAATCAAGTATAAATTTGGATAACCAACATATTACGGAGCATATATGTCATGAATTTTAAATTTACTGTCTTTAAGTATTTTTTTTTACACATCTATTTAAGATAAAAAGTCTCATATTATTCAAAAATATAGAAGAGATGATGGGGATCTAAGTAAGCATGTCTTACAACCTAGTGATGCATTTTAAAGTCGTGCGGATAATTTAGGTCCAGAACGGACAATTTCACAATGGGTTGGGACGTTACAAATGATACCAGAATGGCTCTTGTGTCCGCTTTGTCGATGTGGGCCAAAGTTCAACTAAGTTTAGAAAAATTCCAATAAGGCGGGGAAAATCTCAATATTGATTCTAGGCAAATCTACCGCGGTGTGGCAAACCTTAACAAGGGCGTTGAGTCCATATCTATATGCAGTGGCGTAGCCACATAGTGAATTGGACACCCTTCGTTGAAAAAAAAATAGCATATATACAAGTAAAATGATACCCCAAATGATTAAGTAAAATATTTTGGACACCTTTAACATAACAAGCTACTATTTCTGGACACCCTTTATGAAATTCCTCCGTCATTGTGTATATGTGACACCCCATTTAGGATAAACAGTCCATATTGACCCCCTAGTAACACATGTTACAGTCATACATTTCAAGTATATAATATCACTAGTGAATTGGACCGTTACATTTTTCAATCAATTATATTTTATAATAAATCGAATATATAAATAAAATTGACTCTACAGCTTCTCCATGAACACTTTCATTCGACTAACAAAATTTTACTTTCTTCGTTTTATTTTATGTGAGACTAGTTATTTTGACACTATATTTAACAAAAAGGAAAAATATAAAACTTGTGGTCTAAAATAATTGTAAATATTTGTGTGGTTATAAATCTTTTCATTAAAAAAAAGAATTTTACAGTTAACTTGTTTTTTAAATGAGATAGATTTAACTGTAGCTACATTTTGTAACTATGTAAACTATAGATATAGAGCATAGCTGAATTTATTATAATGTCTCTTTGCGAAATTTTCCCAATAAAATAAGGGAAACACATCAAAAGAAGAGGTAAACATTTAAAAAAGGCAGAACACATAATTAGTTGCTCCTTGAACTTGTCAAGATTTTCCGTATAGACACCTTAACAAGAAGTCCTTCCTATTGAACACTTAAACCACTCAAAAAGTGTACCTATCAAACACACCTGGCTGACTTGTCACTTGTCGTTTGAAGCATTTGTTTTGAGATTGAGCGTCTGACATTACACACCTCCTACGTGGAAAAGCTAATATAGGTGGTAATACACATCACGAAACACCCAACCCCTCAGTTATTTCCCTAAATCCCCAAAATTCATTTCGAAAAACCCCTAAATTTATTTCACGATTCCCGCTTAATGTGGTCGATTCTCTAAGGAAACCTTGCAGTCATATCTCTTATCTTCATGTATTCTTACGGCGTGCTCGATTGAAGAAAATAATTGTTGTTGTTGTGTTCAACGGCTGATTCGAGAAAACTAGGAGATTTTGTGCTGTCAAAATCTTGAGAAGTAAGTTCATTTCGAATCTCCATGACTATTGCTGTTTGTTTTCCCTTTAAATGTAGCGTCTTTTTTATACTGTGATGATGTTTTGTACACATGTGAATAAAGTTTGAATTTTTAGGGTTTCTCGCCTTTATTTGAATTTTTTTCCAGGGATTCTTATAGATATTATTATAGTAACTCGTTTTCATCATGGGGGTAAATTTGTGTAAGGCACATCTGGTGAATGTCTCACTTACATAGGGAAAAGTCAAGTGGAATATGTAGGTATCGATAAAGACCACTTTTCCTTAATAGAATTGCTATTTTATACTAGAGATATGGAGTATATTATTGTGGGTGGATTTTATTTTAAAGACACTACAATCAATAAGTTTGTCTTAGTGGATAGTGATTTCAGTTTACTAAAACTAATAGAAGACCTAGGTGATGGTGACTTTTTGGACTTGTATGTTCAACATGTTGTGGATGAGGTAAAGGTTGTTAAAGATGGGTCCCTACAGGTTATCTTTGTAGGCGAACAGTTGATTCATTATACAATTTATGATTAATTGAAGTAAATTAACGTTCATGAGTGATTTGTATATCAATTTTTTTTTGAATGTATGTGTTTATAAGTATTCAAAATTGATGAGATTATAGTACGTTTTAAAAACGTACTCTGGATAACATAAACAAAATAAAAAGTTTAATTATGATAAAAGATTTTAAGTATGAAAATTTGTTCTTAATAAATAAATAAATTAATTAAAAATAATATGATCATTATTTTAGTTAAATGAGTTTAATGAATTAAATTAGTCTATTAAAAAAAATAATTAATGACATGACATGTCAACTAGGAGAGAGTGATGCTTTTGAAATGCCAAGTATATTTGGAGAAAAATAGTGATAGTTGAATGATATTTTAGTTCTAAATAAAACATAAATGATATTTTAATGCAATTTCTTAACTTGGTGAACAATTAGGAAATTGACTTTTCATATTTGATTATAAAAGAGAAGGCAAGTTATGTGTAATGTTATATGATTCTGATAAAATGAATAAAACATTTTTTATCGTCCTTTCTCCTACTCATATACTAAACAATTAATTTACTCCAAAGGAGACCTAGAAATAAAGTAGTCTTGGAACTTAAATAATATATGTTTTTACTTGTGATATTAATGCACCTACTCAACTACCCTACTTTTGTAATATTAATTTTGCACCTAACTTTCTTTTTTGGTTCTCAAAAGTAAAATATCATTAAATATATGTAGTCATTGACTTGAGTCAACTGATTTCTCAATTTTTTACTATCGTCCACTGAGAGCAATTTTTGTTTAAAGGTCACAAAATAAAGTGTTGTATCGAGTAAATTTATGAATGAAGTTTTTTTTATCTATTGAATTTGGAAATAATAAATATTAAATACTGTCTCGGACCCGAGGTGATGAAAATAACTACAAGTTGATAGGAAATTAATTTATACTCTCCTAAACTTATTAATATGCTATTCACATATTTGAAACTAAATTAGTTCTAATCAGTGGCGGAGTTAGATTTTTTAAAAAGGGGATTCAAAATATATAGAAATAGGCATGCGAAGTGGTCGAGTGGGTTCGACATCTACTATATATATATATATATATATATATATGAAAAATTATTTTAACCATTTATAATTATTATAATTTTTCGTCGAAGGATTTCGAATACAAAGTGGCTCCACCCCGGTTCTAACATATGAGTTACAAGGTATTCTCTCCATTTGAGTAGTAAGCTACAAGATATTGATATTTTTTCTTTAATTTAATTTAATTTAACTTTTTCTTATTAGATGGATATTTAATTTTAGTAGACTCAGTTAGCTTCTGTGTTTCAATTCGTTTATCTTTGTTTAATTCCTTTTTACAATACTGTAAAATAGTGGAATAGATCTCTATTTTTGTTGTCTGTCGTATTCCCTTGACTCGTCACTTTTTAATTAAATTGTAAAAGCATTGGAGAGTTTTTATTAAAGTTCTATACAAGTATGGTTGGTATCATGTTCTAACTTCTACTTGTGACTCTTACATAATAAAAACAATATATTCAGTATATATATAGTCTCATGAACAATGTGGGGTTAGGGAGGGTAGAGTGTACACAAATCTTATCTCTGCCTTAGAGGTGAGGTAAAGAGGTTTCTAATAGATCCTTGGTTAAAGACAAAAACAATCTAGAAAAAGATATAATAAAAGTATAAGAGATCCAATAGATAGTAACAAAACAACATATAGTATAGAACAATATTATATAAAGTAATACTTTAAGTCGTTTGGTGTCAATGATAAAAAATAGTAATGGAATAATAAAATAGTGATGGGATAAAATTTCTGTGTCTTGTTTGGTTGTTATGTTTGGGATAACTTGTCCCACCAATTATGTCATAGCGATGAGATAAGTTATCTCATATACATGATGTGATAACTTATCCTAGTCCCTAGAAGAATAACTAATCTTGGAATAACATGTTCCCAATCAAACGACCCCAATAATTGAACTATATGAAATCATAGGTAACAACAGGAATCGAAGAACAATAAACTATTATAGTAATCCTACAACTACTAATAAAAGCAACAACAAAATGCAGTCCTACCCAGGGCGTAGCATCTGCCCCAGGGTGTTCAACTGAACACTCTTCGTTGGAAAATTACGTTGTATATACATGTCAAATTTTATTTTAAAAGGATATATATTTAAAGTTAGACACTCTTGACAAAATTTATACTTTGGGCGTAGTGGTAATGTTTGTCCATTTTAACGAAGAAGTTTTTGGGTTTAACCCGAAACAGGGGCGACTCGATGTGATTGGAGGCCTAAAGCAAAATTTCAATTTGAGGCTTAAATATAAAGAAACTTCATATACGTATTTATTCAAAAAATATTTTTCTTACATTATTTAGATAAAAATTATTAGTATTTTAATATTGTTTTTTCAGTTATTAGTCTTAGGTAAGATTTTATCAACTCAACATTGAAAAACATCCTTTCAGTGAGGCAATTATTATCTGAATTGTTAATATAATTCTATAAGTAATAAATTGACAAATATTAAATAAAGATAAGAGTTAGAACCATATAATTTGACGCAAGAAGTCGATGACTTCATATACCCCTTTTTAATATGCTTGTAGTAATGTTTGAAACAAAAATTTAAAATGAAATAAAAAAGAAGTTGTAACTCACTTTGTTCAACACTTTTCACTATTAATTCTTATTTTTAACAAAGTATAAAAGATGTTAAAGTAAGTAAATAATATATATTTTAAAAAATTATATTTTTTACCATAATAATCATTTTTTTATATAAAAATTTTAACACATAATTTATTCATTCTTGATAAAAATTTGAGCCCCCCAAAATTTTGGGGGCCTAAGGCGAAAGCCTTATTCTCAAAGACATAGAGCCGGCACTGACCCGAAATAGAACAATATATTTTGTTTTATTTTGACAATCACACATCATTGTTTTAATAAAATTTTTAGTTCCACCATTGTACTGTTGTCCATCTTGTATTCCTAAGATACTTAGAACAAAACTTTGAAGAACTTAATAATACACAACAAAGTTTAAGAATATTTTCACAACTAGAAAGTTAAAAGTAGTAGAGAATCTAGATCAGAAACAAATTAGAAAAAATATATGAAATATTTTTCTTAAAGAATTGTTGTCAATCTGTGTCTAAAGAATCTTATTGATTCCAACAAACTTTGCAGAAACACGAAGTTACCAAAGTATAATGAACCAGTGAAGAACAGAAGAACAAAAATTAATTCACAAATCTAAAATTTGTAACACATACCAGAATTTTGAAAAATAGAAAGAAGATCAAGCCCACTGAATGTACAGTGTCTTCTTAAGAAAATTATTCCCCTCTAGTATCCGAGGTTTGATTTGGAATATGTCCTCCCAGGATAGAATGATCTCAATCACCAGTGTATTGATACCCAAAACGCTGGTGTCAGTGAGTCACTCAACGGCAGTAAAGTACACTTAGAATACTAGATTTAGAAGTAGTAGAAGAAGTCCAGAAATTCTATTATTAAAATGACAGAAAATCTCTCAATTTATAGAAAACAAAGGGTAGTGCAAAAAGATTCTTATTGTGCCTTACCGGAAAGGTCACAAACATTTGGAAAAGTCACAATCTTTCTGAAAGGTCATCACCTTTCATAAAAGTCACAATTTTCCATAAAAGTCACAATTTTTCATAAAAGTCGCAACTTTTCATAAAAGTCATAACTTTTCATTAAAGTCGCAATCTTTCATAAAAGTCATAACTATTCATAAAAGTCTCAACTCTTCATTTTCCATTTACACATTTAAAACCCAACAGTACCTTCTAGTAGGGACGCACTCCTAGTGACTAAGTTTCCACTCTAATTCATGTCTTCTACATATGACGTTTTAACAAACAAATATAAAAAATTAACTTAACTATACCAAGACCAAAGAGAATCCGAGATGATGGGATAATTTTGAAAAATCTAATTTCAATGATGTAAAATAATAATAAAAAGAGGATATGATATAAATTTTATAAAATAATTGATCAAATTCTAAAATTGACACCCCTTAGGCCCTTACCCTACACCTATCCATAGACCATATACTATCTTTAATTATCTATATTCTTCTCTATATAATAGATACTTCATAGCAATGAAAAATCTAAGAAAGCTAGCAAGAACGAGTAGGTACAAAAGAAGAATAGCCAAATCAAAGAGGTATTTTTTGCATTTTCTCGTTCTATGCTAAACAATATCAACTATTATTTTGTTTAACAGATTCTTAGTCATCATAATTATTTTTTTTATTTTCAGTCAGTTTTTAATTTAATATTTATAGGTTTAGAATTTAATTAATTTAATGCCTATAAGAAATCTTATTTCGAAAGGTGAGCCTATTTTTGAAAACTTAAAATTGAAGCCTTTAATCAACTAAGAAGGAGTAATTACCACTTAACTAATTAGTCATTTTGTGTGTTCTTTTTGAAATGGTGCTACCACTACAATTTTAAATAAGTCAATAACCACCATGTAGAAATGATTTGTGTTGTTAGTTTCTCAAATAAATTTAAGGGAAGTATAAAAATGTTAAGGATGTGAAATATTTTAGTGTATACAATAAACATTTTCTTAAAGAGTATCTCTTTTTATCTTTTCTTTTTTCTTTTGGGCAAGGAAGTGTCTAAAACTTCCTTAAATTGCCATTAATTTAGGATAAATATATTGCTCTGGATTAATAATAATTTTATACATGGTATATCTATGAATTGAAAATGAAAAAGAATATGCCTTTTGTAGGAATTAGAGTTGAAGAAAGGAGGATGTCAGACTCCATTATTGAGATTCCACTGCTTCTCCAAACTGAAAATGAGGTTTCTCCCTCAACAATATAAATTTGTTTTTCATTTTAACTAAATCTATATAATCTTTTGATATTAACTTCTATTACGTGAATAAAAAAATTACATCGACAATTATTTATTTCTCTTAATATATTCACATATAACTAATATTTGAATAAAAATAATAAAAAGAATATTATATGATAATTTAACTCTAAAAAATTATAGGAGTTTGTTTAGTAATTAGTATTTTTAATTGTTTCCAAAAATAAAAAGGATTCTTTCACCGCTTTCTTGTCCTCATTATTTTCACCTTTGTACTCCATCTGCACAATCGATGCAATTTGATGTTAGGATCTAGTTCACACACACACACTTTTCGGATGAAGAACACAAGAACTCTAGAGAGAAGAAGATGAGAGAGACAGAGAGAGACAGAGAGAGAATTTCGTGGTAGAACCCCGTGAGTAAACTTCCACGGCGGTGCGATATATATATATATATTAATAAATCAGAGTATTTTTCGTTACATAGAATAAATGGAGAATAAATAGTACAACAAATATTAATCAGGCTCCACAACATAACAATTCTCCCACTTGGAGACTGATTCAGTCATCCAAAAAATTACATTCTCAAAAAAAAAATCTCTTCATCATCAACATCTTTACCGCACCGCAACATCTGTAGCAACAACTACAGAAGACCAACCGAGGTTTTGCATAACCCCAGTTTCCCAACATCAACACATTTCGTCAACATGTCTGCCGGGTTCTTTGCACCCTCTATCTTCTCCAAACACATATCACCATCCTCTACTGCCCTGCGAGTGAAATGGTACCGCCTTCTGATGTGCTTTGTCTTCGAATGATAGACTGGATTTTTCACCAACTGTATGGCACTCTGGCTATCTGAGTAAAGAATCTTCTCACTCTGCTTCTTGCCCAATTCCTCCAGATAATCTGCTAGGTATATCATCTCTTTCCCAGCTTCAGCTATTGCCACATACTCAGCTTCAGTAGATGAAAGAGAAACACACTTTTGAAGTCTGGACATCCAGCTCACTGCTGTTCCACCTATGGTGTAAATGTACCCGGATGTATTCTTGCTTGAGTCAACATCTCCACCAAGATCAGCATCCACAAAACCCTGTAGTGTCACCTTGCCTTTGCCAAAACAGAGTGAAGTACTGGATGTACCTCTCATATATCTCAGAAGCCACTTCACAGCTTCCCAATGCTCTTTCCCCGGGTTTGCCATGTACCTGCTAACAACTCCCACTGCATGTGCTATATCAGGTCTAGTGCAGACCATAGCATACATCAAACTCCCAACTGCTGAAGCATATGGAACAAGTGCCATATGCTCACGCTCCTCGGCTGTCTTGGGTGACTGCTCCTTTGACAATTTAGAGTGATTTGCCAATGGAGTAGTTCTGGGTTTAGCATCATTAACCCTGAATCTGCTCAACACCTTCTCAATGTACAACTCCTGAGATAGATTTAAAGTGCAAGCAGATCTATCCCGAGAAATTCTCATCCCCAGAATCTGCTTCGCTGGACCCAAATCTTTCATCTCAAACGTTGCAGACAACTTTGTCTTCAGATTGTTAATCTCCCTCATACTAGATCCTGCAATCAACATATCATCCACATACAAGAGTAGAAAGACATATGAATCAGTGTATTTCTTGAAGTAACAACACGGATCCTTTTCAGCTTTGCAGAATCCACTCTTGGTCATGAAGGAGTCAAACTTCTTGTACCACTGCCTTGGTGCTTGCTTTAGTTCATACAAGCTCCTGGTGAGCTTGCACACCATGTGTTCCTTGCCTGAAACCACAAATCCTTCCGGTTGTTGCATATAGATCTCTTTGTCCAGATCTCCATGTAAAAACGCTGTTTTTACATCCATTTGCTCTAAATGCAAATTCTTCGATGCAACAATACTCGACAAAATTCGAATAGAGGTTAACTTCACAACAGGAGAGAATATTTCAGCATAATCAGTACCTTTCCTTTGTGAATATCCTTTGACCACTAAACGAGCCTTGAACCTTCTTTTGCCATCTGGTTCAGTCTTGATTCTGAACACCCACTTGTTCAGCAAAACTCTCTTCCCTGCAGGTAACTCAGTCAACACCCATGTGTCGTTCTCCTCAAGTGACCTCATCTCATCATCCATGGCTTGCTCCCACTTGATCGAATCCTCCACCTGTAGGGCCTCATCAAAAGACTCTGGTTCCCCCTCATCAGTCAGCAATAGATAGTGTAATGAAGGTGAATACCTATCTGGTGCCCTGATGGTTCTGGATGATCTCCTTAACACCTGCTCAGGTGTAACATGCTCCACTTCAGATTCTTCAGTAAGAGTTTGTTGAGTATCTGCTTCGACATCTCTGGGGTTACTCTTCTCCAACTCAACCTCAACTCCCACTTGCTTTGTAATCTCAAGAACCTTCTGCTCTCTGTCCTTGTACAGGACAGACTCATCAAATGTCACGTCACAATGTCTCAGGATCTTTCTGTTCTTTTTATCCCAAAACCTGTAACCAAACAAATCAGAACCATAACCTATGAAGTAACACTTCACAGCCTTGGCATCAAGCTTGTCTCTCTTTTCTGGATCAACATGAACATAAGCAGTGCAACCAAAAGTCCTCAAGTGTGAGTACTTGAGTTCTTTTCCTGTCCACACCTCCTCTGGAATTTTGAACCCTAAAGGAACTGATGGTCCCCTGTTGATCAAGTATGCAGCTGTGCTCACAGCATCCGCCCAAAACGTTTTGGGCAGCCCACAGGGTATCCTCATACTCCTCGCACGCTCATTCAATGTTCTGTTCATCCTCTCAGCAATTCCATTCTGCCTTGCCTTACCAGGAACTGTTCTCATTAATCTGATTCCCTCAGCTGCACAGAATGCCTTGAACTCTGATTTGTCATACTCTCCTCCATTATCAGACCTTAGGCATTTGATTTTCAAACCGGTCTGATACTCAACTTCAGCTTTCCACTTCTTGAAGGTTGCAAACACATCTGACTTATGCTTCAAGAAGTAAACCCATACCTTCCTGCTGTAATCATCAATGAAGGTAACATAGAATCTGGATCTTCCAAGTGATGATACTGGAGATGGTCCCCAAACATCTGTATGGACCATTTCCAACCGCACTTTCTTTGGCTCTCTAAAAATCTTTGTGAAGCTTACTCTTTTCTATTTGCCCATAACACAGCTCTCGCAAAGACCCATATCAACAGACTTCAGACCCTCTAATGCTCCTTTTGCAATCAGCATCTTCATTCCTTTAGCACTCATGTGTCCAAGTATGTTGTGCCACAGACATGAACCGGAAGCACCTTCAGTAACAGCGGCCATGTTAATACACCCATCAGTGGTGTACAAGGTTCCAGATTTGGTGCCACGAGCTACTACCATAGCACCTTTAACAATCTTCCACGAACCTTTCCCAAACTCTGCTGCATATCCCGTGCTATCCAACTGACCAACAGAGATCAGATTTTTCTTGAGGCCAGGAATATATCTGACATCCTCCAATGTCCACTGGTTTCCCGAGGTGGTCTTTATGCAAACATTCCCCTTTTCTTCAATCTCTAAGGCTTTATTGTCAGCAAGATATACCTTTCCAAAATTTCCAAATTTGAAATTTTGGAACAACTCCTTGCTTGGAGACGAATGGAAAGATGCACCAGAATCCAAAATCCAAGATTCAACCGGGCTGTTCACACTAAGGATTAGAGCATCCCCAATGTCCTCTGCTGAATTCACAGAATCATTGTCATCTCCAATTTTCTGATTCTGTTTCTTCTTTGGCTTTGTACAGTTCGTCCGAAAGTGCCCTTTTTCTCCACAGTTCCAACAAGTCACGTTTGATCTGTTTGGGGATTTTCCTCGATTCTTTGATTTTGATCGACCATGTTGATTTTGGCCTTTTGTCTTACTTCTCCCCCTTCGGTCAACGCTGAGAGCACTGCCGGATGAATCTCCCACTTCTCGTTTGCGAATACTTTCGCTAAGAACAACATCACGGATTTCATCAAACTTCAGTTTCTCAGATCAACGGGAACTGCTAATCGCAGCAACAACAGTATCCCAAGACTCGGGCAGAGATGACATCAAAATCAACGCCTTAATTTCATCTTCGAAATTAATATCCACAGAATTGAGTTGACTCACAATCATATTGAACTCATTTATATGATCAGAAACAGATCCATTCTCAGACATCTGTAAATTGAACAATCTACGCATCAGATATACCTTGTTCATTGCCGATGTTTTTTCATACATGTTTGACAGTGCCTTCAACAGATCTGACGTAGTCTTCTCCTTCACGATGTTGAACGCCACGTTTCTTGACAAAGTCAACCGGATCAACCCTAGAGCCTGGCGATCCTTGAGATTCCACTTCTCCTCCGTCATGGATTCCGGCTTCACCCCGGTCAACGGTTCATGAAGATTTTTCTGGTACAGATAATCTTCGATCTGCATCTTCCAGAAACTAAAATCGGATCCATCAAACTTCTCGATTCCAAGCTTCGAACTATCCATCTTCAGTGATCGTGTTGATTCACCCGTGCTCTGATACCAGTTGTTAGGATCTAGTTCACACACACACACTTTTCGGATGAAGAACACAAGAACTCTAGAGAGAAGAAGATGAGAGATCTAGAGAGAGACAGAGAGAGAATTTCGTGGTAAAACCCCGTGAGTAAACTTCCACGGCGGTGCGATATATATATATTAATAAATTAGAGTATTTTTCGTTACAGAGAATAAATGGAGAATAAATAGTACAGCAAATATTAATCAGGCTCCACAACCTAACATTTGAGACAGTAACTTTTTACTTTTTTTATTTTTTTAAATCTAGACTAATTAATCTCATAAAAAAAATTATTAATATCAAGTCTTTTCCACGACATGACAATTAAAACTTTTTTACTTTTCTTTTTTCTTTTTAAATTCTAGACTAATTCATCTCATACAAAAATTATTAATAACTTATCAAGTCTTTTCCACAACATGATGATTGCAACTTTCTACTTTTCTTTTTTCTTTTTAAATTGTAGACAAATTAATCTCATTAAAAAATTATTAATAACTTATCGAGTCTTCTTTACAACATGAAAAAGTTATTTGGATAAGTGCTTCCATCGCTTCAAATTGTGATTTCTCTACTTAGTTCATTCATTAATCTACGATACAAATTAATTGAAAACAAAATTTGATCCATATACTATCATACACAATTTATTTATGAAAAAGAAGTTTGAAATATGTTGATGTAATATATCAAAAATACAATTAATTACAGTTGAAATAAAATGAACAAAAACGATCAAATAAATCTTTAGGCTGAGGCACAAATATCTTGCTCTCTTTAAGTAATTTCAAGCCCACTGCGATATAATCTATACCCATCCAACAGTATGTCCTTGACTTGTCCCCTCCAAGATACAACAGCCCAACAACGTGTACAACTCAAGTTATTTCGAATTAGTTGAAGAGTCCAAAGCTCCACATAAGAACACCTTACTTCATCATATCAATACTCTCTTTTGTATAGTGAATATATTTGAAGATTTAGAATATTTTTATATATCTCAACTCCCTCTTTCCCTACACTAACCTCAATATAAGTTTTTCATCTTTTCTCACTACACTATTTTAGGCCTATGGCCACCCTAGTAAAGTGTAGCCTAAACTAGCAAAAAGTGTGGCCTTTGATAAAAGGCTACACTTTAGGACTTTAAGCAACACTTTCTAGGGGGTGGCCTAAAGAAGCGTAACCTTTGACATTAGGCAACACTTTTTAAATGTCGCCATCTTTGGCTACATTTATAAAACGTAGCCAAAGAGGTATAAGGGCACGCTTTGTTGTGATGCATTAGCGACACCTATTTTATATTATACTACACTTAAAAGTGTTGCCTTTACAGAGTTATTGGTCACACTTCAAAAGTGTTGTCTTTTATATATCATCTATAGCAACACTTATAAAATGTAATTTTATATCTCATCGAGAGCAACACTTATAAAGTGTAACTTTATATCTCATCTAGAGCAACACTTATAAAGCGTAACTTTATATTTCATCTAAAACAACACTTATAAAGTGTAACTTTAACATACGACGTCCTACAACAACACATTTGAATTGCATATATTCAATATATAATCACATACTAAAATATACAAGTGACCTAAAGCACAAAATTAACTAATAATTAAATTGAAACTATATATTTCATATAAACTTCGAGAAACATGTCTTGTACAACCAATACTTAGAAAGTTATTGCTTAAAGATCTCTAATATTAATAAATTTCAAAAAACCAAATGCATTCAAACGTATTTGACACTAGTACAAAAACTCTATCAAGTTTACTTCTGGCCACAATTCAAATTCAATTACCGGCATTTTCCTGCATATTCAAAATAAAATTATAAGTTAGTGAAATGGAACACGAGATTTAAGATTTAATGAAGTAGAAGGACTATAGTTCCCATAATCTGAAGTCTCTGTAGATCGACATATAAAAATTATAAATCTTCATGTAGCAGTTGTAAAATCAGTTGAAACTGCAAGAGACGTAGAGAAAGTAGCCAATCAAGTCGTCTATCATAGACAGAATCATCAACATACCCAATCAAAGCAGCCATCTTCGTATGCCAGTATCTTGGCGGTGGCATATCGGTTAACCAAATACAGGCCAGACCAAATACGGTCCATAACTATTAACTTCAATGCTCATATATAGACCAAATACATGCCAGAACTATTAATTTTTTGCTTTGATTACACTGGTTCCCTCTTGTGAGACTCAACCTATGTACAAAATCAACACCACAAAATAGTTCAACTAAAGTGATATAATTAGTCCAATCACTAAATAATCCTGCTACTGCAACCCAAGAACTGAGAAAAATGAAAAGAATTCAGCGACGACGACCAAGAACTAAAATATAAATGGCATCCCCTCTTAGAAAACATTCCAGAGTGACTGTAACAATAATTGAAAAAAAAACAAACAGACATCTACTTACACTCGCACTCGCTATAGAAGAAGACAATGAAGGAGGAGGAGGAGGAAGAGGAGAAGACATACCTGAAACAAGACAGTGGAGTCACACTCTCTGCAATATAATAGGTACATGTCTGAATAAAAGACACCACTAATCATCTCTTGATATTCGTCCGTCTTTTCTTCCACAACTTGGGAGACTGAAGAGTTGCAGCAAAACCTCCAAGTCCAGAATTCATGTCCATGATATTACGGTACCTTCCTGTGTCTATGAGTTTGTTAATTTTCTTACAAGCACTAAATGCTTCTTCCATTTCTCGTTGTCATCCACATATGCCTCAACGATGACTCCAGAAACTAGTCCATTAGCAATTCTTGGAGGAACATCATAAAGTCTCTCAGGGAATGGTTTTACACTATTCTCTTCCACGTCTTCAACCCAAAGAAAGACCACTATTTATAGGTGATGAATTCTTTTTCCTTGCAATGAATAAGAAAATAATGGGTAGTAAATTGGATAAGTGAATGACCTATAAGTTACATAAGTTACACCAAAATTATTGTAATAATCTCAAACTTTGAGCATGACATGTTAACCTCTGCATCATTTAATAGTGTATTTTAAAGATTTATATGTGTCCACATGAACATCATAAATATTACATCATCCATATATAATATATTTGATCCTCCTCACACGTATTTTTTTTTGAATTTTTTGTTTTAACAACTCATTTAAATTTATTATTTTTATGATCAAATTTATTTATGCTTCACTAATGTTCTTGTAAAACTTATTATAGATGCTCCAAAAAATTTATGAATACAAAAACTAAATTACAATATAGCAAAAAAATAATTTTAAATTATAATATAGCGACAAAAAAATTGTTCTAATTTTTTTCTTTACACTAAAAGATGAAAGAAAAAAAATAAGAATAAGAAACTCAAATAATGATAATTATAGAAGTCAAAAAACAATTTATGTATGAAAAAAGATTAAAAGATACCTTGACCTTTGCTAGAAGGATCATATATACCCCTACATGTTTTTTTTAAAAACAATTTAGAGTCAAAAATATAAGTTTAAAACTATTTTTTTCACTTCCATTAGATGAAGAGTATATATGAGCTCCTTTTATAACGGTAGGAGTATATGTAAGTCATTTCTATAACGGTAAGGTGTATATGAGTCACTTTCATAATAAAAGGTATATCAGTTCTAAATGACAAATTAAGTTGAAAATTATATCAGACCTTTTTCCCAAAAAAGAATGAATGAGTAAGTTCCTAAAGTCATGTAACATTTTTAAAATTAACTTATCAGCTTTGAGATTTTTTTTTTTTAATTTATCATGTTAATGAAAACGATAAATATTCATCATTTTGTTAAACAATGAAGGTTATATGCTTCACTTTTTTAATAAAAGATATGACCGATCTAAATTACAAATTGAGGTGCATATTTGGCCAATTTCCCTAAACAGAATAATTGGTTGCTTATTGCATAGTGCTTCTAATAAATTTGTAATTTTTTTTACTCTTTTCCGTTACAGATCATAAAGGGCAGAATTGATGAAATGTTTGAGGATTTAAATAATTCTTCTATTAAATCTCATACCATATTCAAAGTAAATGTAGGGCTACGTGAATCAAATCCAACTTCTTATATACCAAATCACTATAACAAAAATGACCATTAGCGGCATTTAATTCTTAATTGCCGCTAAATATATATTTTTAGCGGCAATTGTCACTCTTTGTATGTCCCTAAAGCCTTTAGCGACATTGGTTCTAATGACACTTAACTAATGCCGGTAAATACTTTCGTACTCTTTATTAGTGTCAATATTTAATGCCGCTAAAAGTTATTTTTGTTGTAGTGAATATGGTCTCTATTGGTTCCTACCATAAGGGAAATCCTAAATTTCACTCAATGGAAAAGTACAAACTTTTGTACCTACAACGGTTTCTTAAACGGAAAAAGGAGCTTTATTTGGAAAGTTGCATAAGTGAATTACAAGAACTGAAGGAGAAAGCACTAAAAAGTTACAATGATATAGGAAATATCAAAAATAATAGTCATGAATTTTGCGAAATGTTGTTGCTTGATGGTTGTTTTGTGGTTGAGTTTATTCGACAAAACTTTCCAGAAGGAGAAGAAGAGATTATCGAAAGTAACATTGCTTGCATATATAATCAAATACTTCGAGACTTGATGTTACTAGAAAACCAACTTTCATTTTTTATCCTCAACAACCTCCATGACTTAACAAAGCAAGATGATGAATTACCATTTGCAATACAGGCTGTGTTCTCGTTTACCTTTTTTGTTGACTTGGAAAAAATGACTAAGCAACATAACTATGCACCCTTAAAAAAGATAGAAAGTAACGCAGGAAATATCAAACATTTACTTCATGCAGTACACATACTTTCATGTCATGGGAACCCCAAGAAATCAAAGTCAAACGACCCCACGAAAAAATTAACCGCAGTACACAAATTTTCATGTCTTGGGAACCCCACGAAAAAAAACCGCAGTACACAAATTTTCATGTTTTGGGAACCCCACAGAAACATCAAAGGATGACACAACGTGTCATATGCACATGCCAAATGCAACAGAGCTTTCTGAAGCTGGAGTTAGGTTTACGAAGGTCAAAAGTAGCAGCAGCAACAACAACAATAATAGTGATATGACAAGTTTGTTTGATATAACCTTTGTGGATGGATTGATGAAAACCCCTTGTTTTCAAGTCATAGATGAGACGGAAGCCTTCCTACAAAATCTCATTGCTTATGAGCAACAATCATGTGAGGTACAACCTAAATATTTCAGTGATTTTGCAGTTTTCATAAATTATCTTATCGACTCAGACAAAGATGTGAATTTGCTTCGCCAGAAAGGAATCATAAAGCACTGGATAGGAGAGGACAAAGATGTGTCTAGCCTCTTCAATAAAATCGGAAATGGAGTCACTATGTATTCCACCTTTCATTATAAAAAAGAATGCTTAAAAGCAACTCAATATTGTGAAAAAACATTGAATAGGGTGATAGCAAATTTGATGCGCAATTATTTTAGTAGTCCTTGGGTAGGAGCTTCAACTATAGCAGCCATCATACTTCTCATGCTCACTACTATACAAACTATTCTAGCTATCACAGGTTCCATTAAGAAGTAAGTTGTAAATTGTCTCAATTGTAGTCTTGATGAGCTTATGTATTTTTCGTTAATTCTACTTTGTATTGAATTCTATTATTGAATGCTAATTAGTTTATTTCAAGTACGCAAAATGGTCAAAAATACCTTTATACTATTCAATATAATTCAAATTTACCTGTAGATTATATTTTGGCTCAAACTATTGGGTCAAAAGTATCGTTCTTATTAACGGAAGTTGTTAAATGCCATGTGCATGCCACATAAGCGTCAATAGGGTTATACTGCCACGTAGACTAATTATTTTCCCTAATATCTAATTTTTCCCTCAATACGAGACACCCATTTCCCCTCATTTCTTCATTATTTCAAATATTTAATTTGTCATGTTCCACCAACAACATATATCATGTAAATCTAATCACTATATAAGCCTGTTCATTATAACCACCAAACAATAAGCATTTTCAACAAATCACAAACCTGCATAAAATTGTATCCTTCTCTTTCAATTGATTCATTTTCTGCAATGGCAAAATACGCCAATACATTACACCAAAAATGATATTTAGTGACAATTAATTAACAACAATAGCTGAATTGTCGCTACATATGTATTTTAGTAGCAATTAACACTCTTTGTAAATGTCTAAAGTCTATAACAACACTAAATCTAATGAAAATTAACTAATTGTTGGGTATGTAGTAAGAACTGATGGGAAATAGAGGGAAAGAGAAGAAATTGAAAAGTTGAGAACTTGAAAAGTCCTCTTATGCTTTAATGAAAAGACATTTGTCCCTCATCAGCAGTGGAAAGAAAAATAAGAGAGTTTAAATATAGAAACACTCCTATTAATTGTTAAAAGGGTTGGAAAGAGGGACCCCCCTCGCGCCGTTGTCGTCGTCGCTCGCTCGGCTCAACTTTAGCTTCGGAAAATGACCGAGAGATTTTTTTTGGACAAAGTTTGTTTTAATTTTTAATTAATTAATTAATTAATTAATTAAATTAAATTAAATGGCCAAAATATTTTCAATTAATTAGTTGATAACAGAAACGTTTTCAGTTATTTAGTTGAAATTAATCGGAACGTTTCAACTTTTTACTTGATTAACCCGACCCGACTTGGATCCACGCGTGACCCGTTTGATTTAAAAAGCTTTCCCATTTTATTTAATTTCATGCCGTTTTCGAAATGACTGTTCTGAAAGGTTGCAACTTTCAGGAATAGTCAGTACCATTTGAAAGGTTGCAACTTTTACGAACAGTCAATACCATTTGAAAGGCTGCAAACTTTCATTAATGGTCGTGTGGATTCTGAAAGGGTTGCAACCTTTCGGAACCTGTTCCTCTTTTTTATAAATACCATTCACTCTTCAGAATTTTTCCTAACGAATTTTTTGATTTTTCTTCTTCTTCTTCTGCACAAAATCTTTTTTCTTGTACTTTACTGTAGAGTTTTTGGTATCTATACTCTGGTGATTGAGATCATTTTACCCTGGGATGGGTCATATTCCAAATCAAACCTCGGATACTAGAGGGGAATAATTTCCATAAAGGGACACTGTGAGTTCAATGGACTTGATTTTTTTCTGTTCAAAATTTTCCAGATTCTGGTACGTTACAGATTTTAGTTTTTCTTAATTAATTTCTATTCATCTCTTGTACTGATTCAGTAAACTTTGATTACTTCGTATTTCTGTAAAGTTTTATCAGAATCAGTAATTCTATTTTTTCAAACACAAATTGACAACAATCTAAAGAAAATTATTTTTTATTAGTCTGTGTTTCTGGTGGAGACAAAAATTTTCCTGATTTTATACTCCTTAAAAGTCTGCAATTATAAGTTATTGCTTATTAAGATTGTATCGATTTTTGTTTATCATAAATGGCAAACAACGGTGTTACAGTGGCTGTTGCTGCACCAACCCAAACTGTTGTACCACAAGCAGAGAAACCGGGTAAATTCACTGGTGTGAATTTTAAAGGATGGCAGCAATGGGTATTTTTCTGCTTACCACTCTTGGTCTGCAGAAATTTACCAGCGAAGAAACTCCAGTACTTGCTGCTGATATTCCAGACAGAGAAAAATTCATGATTATTAAAACATGGAAACATGCAGAATTCCTATGTAAGGGCTACATTTTGAGTGCTTTAGAGGATGACTTATATAATGTATATAGTGCAATGTCAACTTCAAAAGAGTTGTGTATGCACTTGAGTAGAAATATAAGACAGAAGATGTATGCTTGAAAAAGTTTGTGGTCGCAAAGTTTTTAGATTATAAAATGGTAGATAGTAAAACTGTTGGATCACAAGTGCATGAACTTCAACTTATTCTCCATGATCTGATTGATGATGATATAGTGGTAAATGAAGCTTTTCAAGTTGCTGCAATGATCGAGAAGTTGCCTCCTTCGTGTAACGACTTCAAGAATTATCTAAAGAACAAGCGTAAGGAAATGAAGCTTGAAGATCTTGTGATTCGGCTCAAGGTTGAGAAAGATAACAAAACCGCTGAAAAGAAGTCTCGTAAGAGTTCAACAATCATTGGAGTTAATATTGTTGAAGAAGCTCCTACCAAAGACATAAAGAGAAAGAAGTCCAACGGGCAGAAGTCAGAACAGGCCAAGAAGAAATTCAAAGGCAACTGTTACAACTGTGGTAAGACTGGTCATAGGTCTTCTGATTGTCGTGCTTCAAGAAAGGACAAAGGCAAAGGCAAAGGCAAAAGTCAAGCAAATATCGTGGAAGAGATGGAAGATGCAGATGACTTGTGTGCAATAATCTCGGAGTGTAACTTAGTTGGAAATCTCAAGGAGTGGTTTCTCCACTCAGGTGCCACTCGACATATTTGCTCTGCGAAAGAAGCCTTTGAAACGTACACTCCTGCTGAGTACGATGAAGATTTGTTCATGGCAAACACAACAACAACAAGGATTGCATGAACTGGGAAAGTAATGTTGAAAATGACATCCGGCAAGGTGTTGACTTTGAACAGTGTTCTACATGTCTCTACTATTAGAAAGAATTTGTTTATGTTGCACTACTCGTTAAGAACGGGATTAAGTGTGTCCTAGTTAGTGATAAAATTGCAATAAGTAAGAATGAGATATTCATAGGAAAGAGCTACCTCAGTGAGGGTCTTTTCAAACTGAATGTAATGGTTGTTGACAGTATTAATAAGAATTTTTTTTCTGTTTACTTATTGGAGTCAAATAATTTATGGCATGCCTGTTTAGGACATGTAAATTACAAAGTCTTGCGAAAATTGGGTACTCTAGAAGTATTGCCTAATTTTAAATGCAATAAATCGAAATACGAAATTTGTGTGGAAACTAAGTTTGTTAAACATTCTTATAAGTTTGTTAAAAGAAACCAAAACTTTAGACTTAATTCACACAGAGATATGCGATATGAATTCGACACCATCTTGTGGTGGGAAAAAGTATTTTATAACTTTTATTGACGAGTGCACTCGATTTTGTTATGTATATTTGCTTAATAGTAAGGATGAAGCAATTGATGCATTTAAGCAATACAAAAATAAAGTGGGGAACCAATTGAATCTAAAGATAAAAATGATTTGGAGTGATAGGGGTGGAGAATATGAATCTCCTTTTGCAGAGATATGTTTGGAATATGGTATTATTCATCAAACTACTACACCTTATACACCACAGTCAAATGGTTTGGCGGAACGGAAGAACAGAATATTAAAGGAAATGATGAATGCCTTGATGATCAATTCTGGTTCACCACGAAACCTTTGGGGGGAAGCCATCCTTACGGCTAAAAAGATACTCAATAGGGTACCCCATTAAAAACACAATCAATTCCATATGAGTTGTGAAAAGCAAGGAAACCCAACTTAAAATATTTTAAAGTGTGGGGGTGTTTAGCCAAGGTAGAGTTTCCTTTACCGAAGAGGGTTAAAATTGGATCCAAAACAGTAGACTGTGTATTTATTGGATATGCTGTGAACAGTAAGTCCTGCCGATTTTTGATTCACAAATCTGATAATTCTGAGATTCATGTTAATACGATAATTGAGTCAGATAACGCAGAGTTTTTTGAAACATTTATCCATATAAAACTGAATGTGAGTCGACAAGTGAAAGAACTAAACGACTACGAGAAGAATCAACGGAAAATACACTAACTAGTGAGGATCCTAGGCGTAGTACTCGCCAACGAAAACTGCTTCTTTCGGACCAGATTTTGTGGCACTATTGCTTGAAAATGAGCCTCAAACATTTAAATCAACTATGTCTTCGTCTAAGTCAACTTATTGGGAAGAAGCAGTCAATAGTGAGATCGAATCAATTTTAAGTAATCACACTTGAGAATTGACTGATCTTTCTCCAGGAAATAAGCCTTTAGGATCAAAGTGGATCTTTACAAGGAAAATGAAACTTGATGAGACTATTGAAAAATATAAGGCTAGACTGGTAGTCAAAGGGTATAGACAAAGGAAGGTCTGGACTACTTTGACACATACTCTCCAGTAACAAGGATAACATCAATTAGAATGTTAATAGCACTAGCAGCAGTGCATGATCTTAAAATCCACCAAATGGATGTAAAGACAACCTTCTTAAATGGAGAGTTGGAGGAAGAAATTTACATGGAACAACCTGAAGGGTTTGTAGTTCCTGGTAAAGAAGAGAAAGTGTGCAGACTAGTGAAGTCACCCTATGGACTCAAGTAAACACCCAAATAATGGCATGCTAAATTTGACCAAACAATGTTAACAAATGGATTCAAGATTAATGAATGTGATAAAAATGTGTTTATATTAATAAAATTATGAATCATGAAGTCATTGTTTGTTTGTATGTTGATGACATGTTAATAATGAGTAAAGATATTGACGATATAAATGCTACTAAGCGCATGTTGTCCAGCAAGTTCGATATGAAGGACTTAGGAGTTGCTGATTTGATCGTAGGGGTTAGGATTATCAAAACTCCCCACGGACTAGCATTATCTCAGTCTCATTATATTGAAAGAGTATTGAATAAGTTCAAGTACTTGAATTTCAATGTTTTCAAAACTTCAAATTATTTAAGCTATACATTTCAAAAGAATGAAGGTCAAAGTGACTCTCAATTGGAATATGCCAGAGTATTGGGAAGTTTGATGCATATTATGAATTGTACGCGACTAGATATAGCATGTGCTATTAGAAAACTGAGTCGGTTCACTAGTAATCCGAATCAAACTCACTGGATGACAATAAAACGTGTGTTGTGGTATCTGAAATATACATAACACTATGCTTTGCGTTATAATAAATATCATGCTGTGATTGAGGGATATAGTGATGCAAATTGGATCACCGGGTCAAATGAAGTAAAATCCACGAGTGGTTATGTGTTCATACTTGGTGGAGGAACAGTCTCTTGGAAATCGTCCAAACAGACATGTATTGATCGCTCCATAATGGAATCTGAATTCATTGCTTTGGATAAGGCTGGTGAAGAAGCTGAATGGCTCAGGCATGTTGGACCTATTTGCATGCATTACGATAGTCAAGCAGCAACAGGTAGGGTAGGGAGCGTCATGTACAACGGGAAGTCTTGTCATATATGACAGAGACATAACACCGTAAGACAACTGATCTCTAGTGGAATTATCACAATTGACTATGTAAAGTCAAGCGATAATGTGTCAGATCACTAACGAAAGGCCTAGTGAGAGAGGTAGTTGAAAGATCATCTAAGGGAATGGGTTTACGGCTTAGGAGAAGTCAGCATGACGGTAACTCTATCTAGCAGACTGGAGATCCCAAGAACTAGATTCAAGGAGAAAAACAAAGTTGTGGCTGACGGTTCGACATTGTCAATTAACTTAATCCATTCTCATGATGAAGACAATGTTCAGGAACAAGGTTAAGACTTTAAGGCTTGTTAATGAGTTAATAAAGCTTAAAGTTTTTAATGATTTGTTATGTTTGGCAGATTTGACCAAATAATGTATCTCCGAGATGACACGGTTAGAAATCACCTATGTGAGTGTGAAGTTTAAGCCGCTTCAAAGAGAATTTTTTGTCAAAAGCCTATTCTCTATACACTCATGAAACCAGGAGGTATTCATGGCTGAAACGAACACAGTTGTAAGAACCATAAACAGTAAAGGGTTAATTGTGTGACATATGGTTTTCTAGGTATACACCAAAGCTCGACGGTTCAAAGATACCGCATCTATTGATTGATCGAGTATATCCGACATATGTTCACTACGGAAAGTCCAAGGGAAAACTTACTTATCCAGATGCAATTAATCCTTGCCTGTAAAGTACACACTTGTCCGTGCATTCCTATGTTATAACCATTCCCCATCAATGTGGGGAATTGTTGGGTATGTAGCATGAATTCATGGGAAATAGAGGGAAAGAGAGGAACTTGAAAAGTTGAGAACTTGAAGAGTTTGGAACTTGAAAAGTCCTCTTATACTTTAATGAAAAGGCATTTATCCCTCATTTGCGGTGGAAAGAAAAATAGGAGAGTTTAAATATAGAAATACTCCTATTAATTGTTAAAAGGGTTGGAAAGAGGGAACCCCTCGCGCCGTTGTCGTCGCTTGCTCGCTCAGCTCGGCTTCGGCTTCGGGTTTCGGAAAATGATCGAGAGATTATTTTTTGGACAAAGTTTATTTTAATTAATTAATTAATTAATTAATTAATTAATTAATTAAATGGACAAAATATTTTCAATTAATTAGTTGATAACAGAAACGTTTTCAGTTGTTTAGTTGAAATTAACCAAAATATTTCAACTTTTTAGTTGATTAACCCGACCCGACTCGGATCTGCGCGCGACCCATTTGATATAAAAATCTTTTCCATTTTATTTAAATATCCCGCCGTTTTGGAAATGACTGTTCTGAAAGGTTGCAACTTTCAGGAACAGTCAGTACCATTTGAAAAGGTTGCAAACTTTCATCAATGGTCATGTGGATTCTGAAAGGGTTGCAACCTTTCGGAACCTGTTCCTCTTGCCTATAAATACCATTCACTCTTCAGAATTATTCCTAACGAATTTTTTGATTTTCTTCTTCTTCTGCATAATTTTTTTTTTTCGTGTACTTTATTGCTGTTGACTGGTTCGCTGACAACAGAGTTTTTGGTATCTATACTCTGCTGATTGAGATCATTTTACCTTTGGAGGTCATATTCCAAATCAAACCTCGGATACTAGAGGGAAATAATTTCCTTAAGGAGACACTGTGAGTTCAGTGGACATGATCTTTTTCTATTCAAAATTTTCCAAATTCTGGTACGTTACAGATTTTAGTTTTTCTTAATTAATTTATGTTCATCTCTTGTACTGATTCAGTAAACTTTGGTTACTTCGTGTTTCTGCAAAGTTTTATCAGAATCAATAATTCTATTTTTTCAAACACAGATTGGCAACACTAATAATGGTAAAGACTTTAATACTCTTTAAATGTGTATATTATTACTACTGAAAGATGTGAATTTGCTTTGCCCAATTATTTGAAGCAAAATTTTTGGCATGAATTACAGTCATAGTTCGTTGAGTTTAATTTGAAGTTTTAGTCGAATTTTTATTTTAACTTTATATGTACTAAGCCTCAAGCAAGATATATATATATATATATATATATATATATATATATATATATATATATATATATATATATATATATATATATATATATATATATATATATATATATTATAGGTGACATACTTTCATTTTTAATTCGTTCAGAAAGAACATCATACTTATTTAGAAACGATGTAATTTTAAACTTCTAATTTTACTGTTAATAAGATGATTTAGTTACACAAATATATATAACTTGGATATATACTAATTGCGTCATTTTTTCTTCAAACTTACCAAAAATAATTTGCAAGTAAAGATAAATTTTCCTCACAAAAATGTAAGAAATGCTCCTGTTTGTCCAAATATACAATTCTTTTTTTTTTCTTTATAAAACAACATTAGTTATACATTGGACTGAGTTTTTCAAAAAATATAATAAAATTGGAGATGAGTTTCAAGTCATTTTTTTCTTTTCTACTAAAAATAAGTCAACTTTTTTTCAAATTCAAATATATTGCCACTATCCGTTTACTATTAACAACTTGTAACGTGAAAGACATGTTGATCTAACATTATCAGACCACACCCATGATGATTATTGAAAACTAATACTTCCTTCGTATTATATTAATTGTCGTATATTTACTTTCTAAAAGTCAAATTGTATAAACTTTATTTGACGTATTATTTTATATATGTTTTTTCTTCAAATTATTTTTTAAAAAAATAGAAATTTGACAGCTAATTTAAAATGGAGGGAGTAACCACTACAACAAAAATAACTTTTAGCGGCATTAAATACTGAAATTAATAAAAAGTTTTAAAGTCTTTACCGGCATTAGTTAAGTTTCATTAGAACCAATGTCGCTAAAGGCTTCAGGAACATATACAAAGAGTGCTAGTTGCAGTTAAAAATATATTTTAGCGGCAATTAAAAATTAATTACCGCTAATGATCATTTTTTATGTAGTGAACGTGAAAAATACTAATCAATTGACTTTGATGCTTCTTTTTTAAAAAAATAAAAAATAAAAATCATATGATGTCTGGTAGGGGTGTACATGATCGGGTTGGTTTAGGTTTTTCAAATATCAAACCAAATAATTTGTGTCGGATTTTTTAATTTATAACCAAACCAAACCAATAAAACTCGGCTTTTTCAACTTCGGTTTTTTTGGGTTTTTCGGGTTTTTTCCAAATTTTTGGTTTTTTTCCGATAAAGTATTCATACAAACATATACTTTACTTGTACTTCAAATATTTCTTTAGTCCTACCAAAATACAACTATCTAAGTTATTTCTCAAGAAAATAACAAAAAAAAAATATAATATGATTAATGACACTAACATATCCAACAAAAAAATAATAATAAAATCGCGTAAAACAAATATTGCAAATTATAAGTCATAATGAAACCAATCATAATTTAAAGTACTAAATCATGCTAAATAAGTTTAGTAAGTATTAGTTACATGACTAAATATTAAAAGAAAGTAAAATTATATCATGTATTTTAATTGCCTAAATCTATGTAAAACTAAAAAACAAATATTCAAATATTATCATTCTTAATGTTGAATTGATTTTCTTTTTGCATTAGTATCAATTTGATTTTTATATAACTTTATTATAATTACCAACATGTATGGACGATAATCTTTATTAGATCATTAAGAATTCTAACTTCCAAACATGAAATAAATATATTAAAAGATAAAAACTATGAAAAAGTATAATAGATATTTAAAAATTATATCAAAATAAGTATTTTTGCGTATAAAATAAAATTTTAAAATTATATATATAATGTCGGGTTGGTTTGGTCTCGGTTTATTTATTTTAGTTGAAATCAAACCAACCCAAATATAGTCGATTTTTTTTTCAACACCAAACCAAGTCAAACCAAACCACTAGTCGGGTTTTTTTTCCGATTTGACTAAATTTGCTTTTTGGTTCGGTTTTTGGTTCGGTTTTGTACACCCCTAATGTCTGTTGTCCGTATTTGTACTCACACTAAATTCAAATAGCGCTTTGCAGAACCTATTTGAAAATGATGCTCCCGCTAAAATTTTGTGTATATCGAAGGTTCGAATCTGAAACCCTTTTCTGATGGTATTAAATTGAATAGATCATACATAAAATAATCCCATGATCTAGTAAAATCCATTTATGTAATACTACTTCTTACGGTATCTTTTAAGTGATTTTTCAATCTTTTAAATTTGATTCGAAATAAATATTTTTTTGTAAGAAAATCAAATATATAGTTCTAAGCCTTTTTGTTCTTTTTTAAATTATCTTATTACGACAAATAATTGAACAATTTTTAATGAAATCTTTAAGGAGCTAGCGATAAATGATCTTATATTCTTTCAGTCTCAAATCAATATATATAGGTATTTTAGCCCAAAATATTGTAACTCTAGGAATTTAAGATTAAAGTTGACAATTATTTGTTCTAGTACAATTAAATCAAATTACCTTTGTAGTAAATTAAAGTCAAACCTGATAGGAGTCTTTCCATTACTTTTGATGATGACAAATCATGAACCAGGTTCATGTATCAACAAGCAGCGGTGTTGCAGTAACTCCAAAGTCGCACTTTGATAAGCAGCGTTACAATAAAGAAAATTAAACACGGAAGAATAAAAGAATATGTGACAGACTTATTTATGGAAGGAAGAATAAAAGAAGGAAAATGTGGCAGACTTATTTATGGAAGGAAGAATAAACGAAGAAAACATGTGGCAGATCTATTTATGGAAAAAAGACATTTGTACAAAAAACAAAACCTTTTTCCATAAGGTTAGCGTAAAAAGGCGCCAGAAATAGACAAAACCTTTTCATAATCAAAGTTGAAAACAGCAAACAAATTGCAGGAAGAAGTGTCTATATAAACAGAGATATCAAGCCAAAGAAAAGTAGTCTTTGCAATTCACATAGAAGAGAAGAAGGCGATAGATAGCTAGAACTATTGCAAAGATTCAATTGAGAGTTTTTTTGTAAATGTTGTTTGTTCGTTCTTGTGTGAGTTCGTGAGGTTGTGAGTTTTGTAAAACAAGAAGTGAGTTTGTCTTCTTGTTATGTGAGAGTTGTTGTGAGGTTGTAAGCAATAAATGGGTATGGCTTCTTGTGAGTTAAGTAAATCCATTATAGCTAGTCGATAATAGTTGAGAATTGAGATTATTTGTTTTGTAATTGAGAAAGTTAATAAAACATGAGTTAAGTTTTTCCTTCTTTGAGAGAAGAAGGTTTTAGTTGAGTATATTGTTTAATTAACTCTTTTTTTAGGCAAATAATCAAGAACCTGGTGCTTGATATAGGGGTAATGTTTCTTCAATTGGTATTAGAGCAAGGTCTTTTCATTACAAGATTAACATCTTGAAAAGAAAATGGCAGTCGTACCCCCTACCTCACAAGAAGAAGCTTCTCAAACACGACCACCACTGTTCAATGGAAAATATTATGGATGGTGGAAGAATCGCATGATGGATCATCTGATAGGAGAAAATGCCGATCTCTGGAGCGTAGTTTTAGACGGTCCCACAATACCTATGAAAAAGGGACCTGATGGAGAAACAGTGGTACCAAAGGAGAGAAAGGAATGGGATGCTGCAGATAAACTTGCCATTCAAAATAATGCAAAGTCTAAAAAAATTCTAATCTGTGGCATAGGACCAGACGAGTACAACAACATCTCTTCTTGTCAAGATGCTAAATCAATTTGGGAAACTCTGCAGACTGCACACGAAGGAACTACTCAAGTCAAGAAATCAAAGATTGATAACTTAAATAGACAATATGAATTATTCATGATGATGGAAGGAGAAACTATTCAAGATATGCCACCTAATTCACTGCAATCATCAATGAGATTTATTCTCTAGGTGAAGTAATTTCCAATGGAAAAGCTGTCAGAAAACTCCTGAGTGTTCTACCTAAATCATAGGAGAGTAAAGTTGAAGTAATCACTGAAGCACGTGACTTAGATAAACTAGCCATGGATGAGCTCATCGGGAACCTCATAACATATGAACTAAAGAAAAACCAAGAGAGAGAAATTGGCAGTAAAAGGAAAGAAAAGAATTTGGCTCTGAAAACTACTACTTCTGAAGATTTTGAGGATTAAAACATTGTACTCATGACCAAAAGGTTTTCCAGAATGTTAAAAAGGTGACAAACGTTTCAAAAAAAGATCTCCCCAAAAGAATGCTGATAACTCTAGAGAACAACTGTGTCATAAGTGTGGAAGTCCAAATCACTTTATCAAATTCTGTCCACTGTGGGCCTTAGAATATAAGAAAAAAAATCCAGAAAAGGCAAAGGAAGGAAGAAGTGACAGATATATTCCTAACAACAGGAGAATGACAAATCAAGAGGCTGATCTATCTATAAAGAAGACATTTGCTGCAATGGGAGGTATATCTGAAGATGAATCTGAGGATGAGGAAGCTGAAAATCAATCTTTACTTGCAATAAAGCAAGAAGACAAATACAAATTTCTTGTATTAGTAGCCATGACTAAAAACACAAACAAAGAAAGTACTTGTCAAGCACAAGATACAACTCACGCACTAATGGCTGGATCAGATTCTGATGAAGAAGAAGAAGATCAAAATGATCAAGTTATCCCATTTCTTACTAAAGAAAACCTTGAATTATATATTAAAAGAGAGCTAGAATCATTACTGGAAACTGTCATTAATGCATATTAATCAACCTATCGTGAAAAAGAATTACTAATGGAAGATTATGCATCTTTAAGAGAAGAGAACATAACTCTAGAACAACAAAATTGCTCTCTTCTCTATAAGCAAAAAGAATTAGAAAAAGAATTGAAGTCTAGCACTCTGAAAAATGAAGCTTTACAAACGAAACTTGACATGACTAAACAGAAAGCAGAGAACAATATGAGATGGACCAGGTCTTTCATAATTCTCGATAGTATCCATAAGAGTCAATTTAACACAAAACATGGAATAGGTTTTTTTGAAACGAAAAATCCTAACATAGACTATCTACGGTTTCACTGTGGTTTGACGGGACATAAGAGTCATGCATGTGATAAAAAACAAACTGCACATCAAATTGTTTTTACCTTTGTGAGAAAAATACAAAATAAAAATGACTTTAAACCTGTTCCTACTTCCAATTTCCTTCCGAGATGGGCTAAAAGGAATATCATTCACCCTTTTGATCATAAACAGGGACCCAAGTGGATTTGGGTACCCAAAACTAACTCTGTCTAAATAATTGCAGGATTCAGTGGGAGAAAAAGCAAAGCATTGGTATTTGGATAGCGCCTGCTCAAGACATATGACAGGAAATCAAAACAACTTTCTCTCACTGAAAAGAGTTAAGGGTGGAAACGTAGCCTTTGGAAATGGAAAAATAGGAGAATACAAGGAATTGGAAAGGTGGGAATCAATCTAAAACAAGCTATTGATGATGTATATTATGTGAATGGACTCCAACATAACTTGCTAAGCATATCTCAGATGTGTGACAAAGGAAACAAGGTAGTATTTACTACGGATGAATGTAGAGTAGTAAACTCAACCACTGAGGAACTGATGCTTCTGTGAAAGAGACAGAAGAATGTATACACAACTGAGATAATGAGTCTAGAAAATTCACTAACATGCCCCAGTGTTGTCACTGAAAGCTCTCTTCTCTGGAACAAAAGGCTAGGACACATTAGTCTCTCTACAATTAACAAGTTAATATCAAAGGATTTGGTTAGAGGATTACCTGAAAAAAGGCTGCAAAGTGAAGAGTTTTGTGGCGCCTGTGTCAAAGGGAAACAATCCAAATCCTCTTTCAAACCAAAGGAATGGTTAGCACAACTAAACCTCTAGAAATGCTTCATATAGATTTATGTGGTCCCATGCGTGTGTTAAGTAGAGGAGGCAAAAAATATATCCTCGTAATAGTTGATGACTACTCAAGGTTTACTTGGACTCTATTTTTGGCAGCAAAGGATGAAACATATGAGACATTTGAAATATTTGTGAAACTGGTTCAGAAGAAACTCAATACAGAAGTCATTAACATCAGATCAGATCATGGTTCAGAATTTGAAAACTCAAAGTTTCTAAGTTTTTGCACCACAAATGGAATTGATCACGATTTCTCCGCACCAAGAACTCTGCAGCAGAACAGTGTGGTTGAACGTAAGAATAGACCTCTTGAATACATTGCTAGAACCATGCTAATAGCACGCAACCTACCACAATTGTATTAGGTAGAGGCGATAAACACTGCATGTTACCTTATAAATAGATGCACAATGAAGGCTATTCTAAATAAAACCCTATATGAACTACTCAAAGGGAGAAAACCTAGTCTAGCACATTTTCGTCCATTTGGATGCACATGTTATGTACACAATAATGGAAAGGATAATTTGGGAAAATTTGATGCCAAGAGTGATGAAGGAATATTTTTGGGATACTTAATGCAAAACAAAGCATACAAAGTAATTAACAAAAGAACAAATCGTGTGGAGGAAAGCATGCATGTTATTTTTTATGAAGGAACAGTAGGAGAATCTGATAATCTTGGCATACATCTTCCAAAACCACTAGAAGATATACAATTAGATGAGGATAACACAGATGAGCCAATCATCCAAGAAATTGAAAATATGCCAACAGAGGTAGAAATAGAGACACCAGATTCTCTAACATCTGAATCTACCCAAAATCCTCAGGCTCATAGTTGGAAACATCAAAGCTCTCATCCTATTCAAAACATTCTCACCCCGTTGGAATCAGGGATTTATACTAGATCAAAACTATGAAATATGTGTGCCTTCTCAGCATACTTATCGTTAGTTGAGCCCAAAAATATTAAAGAAGCCTTGGGAGATCCAGATTGGATTCTGGCTATGCAGGAGGAACTGAGTCAGTTTAAGAGAAGAAAATTTGGAACCTGGTTCCCAGACCACATGATAGAACTGTGATAGTTACTCGATGGGTCTTCAGAAACAAGCTAGATGACCAAGGACAGATCACTAGAAACAAGGCAAGACTAGTTGTACAAGGCTACAATCAGGAAGAAAGAATCGACTATGATGAAACCTTTGCACCTGTAGCAAGAATGAAAGCAATAAGGATGTTGATTGCATTTGCAGACCACATGAAGTTCAAACTCTATCAAATGGATGTTAAAAGTGCCTTTTTAAATGGCTTTCTTCAAGAGGAAGTATTTGTGAAACAACCTCCTGGTTTTGAGGACCCAGTCAATCCTGAACATGTCTACAAACTGGAAAAGACACTATATGGGCTGAAACAAGCTCCACCAGCATGGTATGATCACCTATCAACATTCCTTCTCACACATGGATACTCACGTGGGAAAATAGACAATACACTATTCCTCCGAAAACAAGGTCAAAATCTACTAATTGTACAAATCTATGTCGATGATATCATATTTGGATGGACTGACGCATCACTTGGAGTTGAGTTTGCTAAATTAATGAGTAGTGAATTCAAGATGAGTATGATGGGAGAATTTCCCTTCTTCTTAGGCCTCCAAATCCAGCAGTCTCCAACAGGCAAATCAATTCATCAGCAAAAATATATCAAAAAATTACTGAAGAAGTTTAACATGCATGAAGCAAATACCATTGACACTCCCATTGGTACTACAACAGAGCTTGACAAATATGAAACAGGTTCTCCAGTTAATGATACTAAATATAGAGGTATGATTCGATCTCTTTTATATCTCACGGCAAGCAGACCTGACATCGTGTTTAGTGTTGGACTCTGTACTCGATTCCAGTTGTCACAACCAGGGAGCACCCCTTAGAAGTAACATGGCGTACTTGACCTCTCGGAGGTCTTATACAAGCCCATAACTATCATTCATCGCGTTGTCATAGTAAATTTAGCGGAAAATTTAAAACTTTTCATAGCACATCGTATTGCTAGAAACTTCACTTCTTATATATATAAAATCTCATAAGTACATATTTAGACTCTAGTCTCTTTTGCCAACATAGATTCAACATCATTCGAGTACATTAGGTACACGAACCTTACAACATAATTCATAACTATACAATTTATAAGACTTTATAGTAAGCGAAACATTAGGACATCCTTGGACTTAAGGATTCCTTTCCTTGAGCTTGGGAATCACATATCAAGCTCCTCAATCATATAGACATCCTTTAATCATCCATAACCTACACTTTGTGTAAAAAGTAGAGAAGAATGGGGTTAGTACAAGAATACACTAAGTATGGCAACCATGCAAAAACATGCATTTAAAAGGGACATTTTACTTGAAATCATACTTCATTCCTTTTTGTAAAAACTTCATAAAACTTTGATACAATAGCATTTATATCATTCACATACTTCATATAGACATATTCAAATGCCAAACATCATATAAAATTTCACATAGAATTTAAGCCACATTTGGGATCACTTTATAGTGAGCTATTTCCACTTTATAGTGACTAATTCCCTTTTTACAGTGAACATCTTTTCTTTAACTCCTAAACCTTCCAAGTAACCCTCTAGTGATACTTGGTGCAATGCATCACCTTAGGGACACAAAGAAAGCATACATACAACCTTCATAAGCCAACACATACCATCATTGAAGCATAATACATCATAGACCCATTCAAGTCAAGACCATAAGGCATTACAGTGAACTTTATTCACTTTGCACATATACTAATTTCACTTCACAGAGAACCTTATAAAACCTTACTCACAATCCCAATCTAAGTCAACTAGTTCAATGTACATGTGAAGCCCCATAACCTCACATATACTTAGTAAACCTATCATAAGATCACAAGTCTTAACATCCAATTCATACATCAACATAGTAAGTGAAGACAACTTCATTCATGTCAAGCAAGAACTTCATCATATAGTCAATAAGACCACCATTATGCATATCATCACATCATGTAGACACTAACACAATGTCATGCAAGAGAACCATAACATATGCACATACATTAGACCACCTTCCTAGAACTCCCTTAGAAAGCTACTTGTGCAATGTCTAGGTGGGTTCATTACTTCCACCTATCCTAAGTATATTCTCTTAGGTTATTCTAGTTAGGGTCCTTAGTCATTTACTTCCATTGTTCATTTTACTTTAGGGAAGCTATAGCCTTAACCGACACTAAGACCATGGGTGCTAAACATGGAATTTGGTGCTGTAGAGCCTTACACCAAAGGAAGGTGTTCTCACCTAGCCAAGGTAGAACATTAACATATATCCTAACATACTAAGTGAATTCACTTGATAGATCCTATGTGGCAAGCATATTTTATGGAACTAAGAGATATAAATAACCCTCTAGATGCTCATTGGCATTGGAGCCTCATCTCATGAGAAAACATGGGTGAACCTTCCTCAAAGGGAAGCCACCACCTCATGTGGAACCATAGGTGAATATTCCTCTAAGGGAAGGAAACACTCTATGAGAACCCAATGGTGAATATTCCTCCAAGGGAAGCCAACACCTCTCATTGTCAAGTTCACTCGGTGCTAAGCTAAGTTCCCTTTATTGAAAAGTCTTTATTAACATTACTTTATAATACATAGGCCTTATGATATTGACTCCTCATATGCTTATAGCATATTCAAGCACCTATCTAGTTTTAGGATACTCTTGAGAAACACCATTCAAGTGCCCCTGTATCAACTAGATCTTCATGTGTATATACATGTGAGAAACTCTTTCACATAACATCTTTAGACCACACATATTCATAACATACTCATACATTCATATTCATGTACATAGGAAACCAAAACCTAGAAACTATCTTATCAAGGTGCCCATACTAGTACACCTATCAAATCATCCTAGTTAAGGGATACATAACATATTTCATATACATATAACTTTCATGCATAGTAGTGGACATTAGTGAAAATGAGATCAACCATTCATTAGACACCATGAACCTTTACTACATTGTAAGCATACACTTCATACATTGTAAGCATGCATGAAGTGTGAGTGTGTGTACATTGGTCAACATGATCACCTAATGGCTATCAACAACACATTGAGGCAGCCACCCTCTTAAGACCATATTACACTTTCAAACATAAACCACGCAACACAATTTAGCAATGGAGACAAGACAATCTTCACATTTCATTCAAGACTCCTAACCTTAGCTATTCACACATTCACATAGGGGTGCATAGGTAAGGGATTATCAACCATTATAACTCATCAATGGCATCACCTACACTTTACCCTAACCTAGATATACACATGCTTATACAAAAGCCATACAACCTAGATCACAACTAGAGTAGGAAAGTAGGCATAAGTTACATATAAAATGATCATCATAACCACACACTCATATATTCATCAATTTTCCTTCAAGGTCATAGTCAAACATATATATTGACACTAAAGTAAACACCTCCGTCATAAGTGGACCATACCACACAATGTCATACAAGGCTTCATCAACTAACAATACTATAAGGAAGTAGAAGGGAAAAGCCATCCTTACCAATTTATCATCCTTTGATCACCATTGATCAATACACCTTTTCCACCAATAGTATGATATAGGACAATAGATCAATATACTTTAATCATAAAGGAAACCATGCACAATTCACTACAAGATCATGCTACAACAAGTACACTAAATCACCCATACACTATAAGGTAGAGAGACATAGATCACTTACTAGTATTCCTTGCTTTGATCATTATAATCCACATTCATAATATACCAATAATATCAATCTAGGGCAGTAGCTAAAGACATAATAATCAAGTCTAAATCATGCTTCATCTAACATAGAACTTGGATCACATCATGTACATAACATTATCAATCCATAGACAAGAAGAACCTAGATCAATTCATGTCTATCCTTCTTTACTTTGATCATACAAGATTTATACTCACAATTCAACCATAATATTAACCTAAGTCAGTAGCTACAATCATCATAACACAATCGAATTCCACATTCATACACTATAAAGGCAATGTTATAGTGAACACATAGAGATCTAAGCTAGCTTTGTTCAAATCTTCATACATTGATCCACATGGATAATTCATCAACAAATAATCATCAATATACTGAAATAACAGTAGACATGAACAATTCAACGTAATAGAATCACAATTCAACCAATAACAAGCCATGATCATAATGCCCATCCAAGGGCTAAATTGATTTAGGAAGGGACATGGGTTCACAATGCAATTGCATTAAAATTCACGTTACAATCAACATGTTAACTTCAATGCATCATGATTAAGCCTTTAAAAAGGTTTTTAGAAAGAACCCATGGCTAGATTAAAGAAGGAGAAGTTTGATCATGAAATCTCTTTTGAAACTTTGAGATTAACTCTCTAGATGGAAGGATAACTAGAGTTGAAGGATCACCATACCTTAATATAGAAGAAGACCTATAAAACTTGATGAAGAATTCATGGGAATCCAAGCTCCAAGCTGTTCTTGAGCTTCACCTTCAATGGAGGTTGTAGAGAGAATATTTTTGGAGGGAAAGTATAATTTGTGTGAATTGGATTGGGAATGGGTTGATCACGTTTTTGATCACTTAAATGCACCCAAAAATCACCAAATAAACCATATAGGGTCAGGTTAGCACGTGGGGTGAATTCCCCATTCACCCCTTAGATGAAACAGTGCGCAGGCAGCTTGACACAGCCTGCACCAACGGCCACCTTCACGGACCGTGAAGGTGTTTCACGAACCTTATGACGGTTCGTGGTCCTTGGGGCACTGTCTCAATTGCCTTTCCTTGCCTCCAAATGGCTAAGGAAGTTCCACGGCCAACTTCACAGACTGTGGTCCACTCTAATGGCCGTGAAGTCGTCCGTGAACACAAAGGTAGTAAGCTGCCAGCTTGGGACAACTTTTGCTTAAAAGTTGGGTCCTCTTCAAGGACCCTTTGGTTGGTCCTTGGGGAGTTTTGCCTGGATGTTTCCAACCCAAATATACTAATACATTGATCAAGGACCTTCCATACCAGTTTTATCTTCAAACAACTCACGCAACATCTCGAAACATGCAAGGCACTCACAAGTACGTCCAAAGGCTAACTTTTGAATGTCTTGGGCGTTCTTGGACGTTTAACCTCCGAACTTCATGAAACTCAACACATAGCATATAAACATCATTATAACTCATATAAGGACCTCATAAGCTCATTACATACCCATAAGCATATAAATGCATCTAAGGCCCCTTTGGTGACTAGTCGTTGAACGTCTTGGTCGTCCCTTGACGTTTGACTTCCAATTCACCTCAAACTTTACACACTGCCTAAATACCATATTATAAACCATTTTAGGACTTAGACCCTTATGAAAAAAATGTAAGGCTCTAAAAACCCTAACTCATTTTGGGGGTCTTACACTAGTCCTGTCCTAAAAAGTCTCATCTAAAAGCTGTCAAGAGAATACTTAGGTACCTCAAAGGTACTGTGAATATTGTGCTATGGTACCCATCTGGAGACTCTTTTGATTTAGTAGGATTTGCTGATGCTGACTATGTTGGCTACCTAGTCGATAGAAAAAGTACATCTAGGAATGGCAAGCTTTCTAGGTCCATGTCTTGTTTCATGGGCCACTAGAAAACAAAATTTTGTTTCACTCTCTACGGCCGAGGCAAAATATGTAGAAGCTGCATCACGTTGTGCACAATTAGTATGGATCAAGCAACAACCGGAAGATTTCAGAGTCAAAACAGGTTGCATTCCCATAATGTGTGATATTACTAGCGCCATTAATATGGCAAAAAAACCGGTTCAACATAAATGCACCAAACATATTGATATCCGGCATCACATTCTGAGAGATAAAGTTGAAAAAGGATTAATAATAATGACATTCTGCACCACTGAGGACCAAATCACTGACATTTTCACTAAAGCTCTTGGGTGAGAACCATTTCTTAAAAATCGCCTATCCTTACGTCTTGTGTTTCAGAACTGATATAAAGAGACTAATAAAATTAACCTTTGTAGGTACACACTAAGAACCTCTACTGCACCATGATAAAAGGTCAAAAGATATTATCCTCAGTTCTCCTAGAACTAATGAATCAGAAGCATCACTGCATCAGGGACCAGGTTCTCATCATCACAGGTATGCACAAACTCATAACATACTAAATAAGCTATTATGTCATTAATCATTAATACGTGTCTGAATGTACAATCTTAGCACCTGGTTTTCATATCCTACACCTTATTCTTTCCTTCTATTTTGATTTTTTGGGGGCGGGAAATACATAAGCCACATTATCACTGACGTATCTTGGACTCGACAACCGTCTTTTCAACTCTTCACCTTTTCAGAGTCTGTTCAAAATCGAGAAATCATCATCATTACTTCTACACTTCAATATTTTTTCTCTCTTCCCCACACCACAAACATGAAACCCCAAAATCACCTCTCATGGCTTCCTCTCTCCATCTCGTCGATTACTCCGATGACGACTATGAACCAGTCCCTACACCGGAAAATCCACAGTCTCCCCAAAAAACCCAGGCGATCACTCAAGGGGAAACTATCTCTGTCACCACCCCACCAACAATAACCGATCAAAACCCCCAAAACCCATATATCTCTCCACCACCATCCCCTCCATCCGAACCCCAAAGTGTCTCTCATGAGACCCTTCCCTCGCCCTACCAAATACCTATCGTCTCTCCTCAAACTACTGCCTCTCACACACCAGAAAATCCGAATCCATCTCCGCCATAAGCCATCCCCAAATTGCCAGCCATTCCCTCACAACCTATCTCCCCACCGACAAAACCAGTCCCTCGGTGTACTAGAAAGCATATCGCCATCAAATAACCCATGGCTCAAACCCCTCGAACTTGACGAGCCAATCAGGCTCATCTTCAAATGTTAGCAGAGTCAAGCAAGAAATGTCGTCGTACTGATAAGTCGCCCGTTTGCACTCCTCCTACTCCTATTGTTCTAGATACTGACGAGGAGATCTTAGAATCTGTCGACTCCTATAACCCAACCCCGTCAAAAAACCTAACCAAAAATGAGATTAAATTTCATGTCATGGGAGGGGAGGCTTATTTCAAATCCCAGAAAATTTTGACGGGTAGAACAATCTATCCAGACATTAGGGAACATACTGTAATAAAGAAGTTGTTAGCCTTACTTGCAGCACAGGGGTGTGTAGATATTTTTCTTAACTCTGAGGACATGGTTTTTGATGAAGAAGTGGCTGAATTCTACACGAACCTATTGATGTTAGATGATGTAGTACTTTCATCGTCCGTTCATGGAATGGATATAGTTTTTGACAAAGTTAGGTTGGGTCCAATACTGTGTATTCCTTGCATTAGGTTGGAGGAATATCATTGGGTTAAAGAAGATAATTGTGTGTTAACCTCAAAATTCACACAAGGAATGGTTAATGTTCAACCTCGAAAGATTTTAAAAGGGGAAATGTCCCCTTCACACAAATTAGTGTTTGAAGTGGTGCACAAAGGCATAGTCACAAGAGGGGAAAAGCGACATGAAGCTAATTTTTGAGATATGGGTATTGGTCATGCTTTGGATACCATGAGTCCCATCAACTGGCCCTCTCTTATGATCAAACATATTGCCAGGGTAGTGGATCCTAAAAGACCTCATCAATTAGCCTATGGGAATTTGCTGACTATTTTGTTTAAGGAATTTGGGGTACCTCTTAAGGATGGATGTCCCCTAAACATGTATGACATGTTCACCAAATCCACTCTCGCTGAATGCAATCTCTTGGATGATGTTGTGGATCAGGTCCCTCTTCGCCTTGCTGGTCCTGTTGCTGCACTTCTCACTGAACTTCATGAGGCTCGTGCTCAAAATGTGGTTTTAAAGGATGAAGTTACTATTCTTCAGTTGGCTGACACTTAGTGGGAGGTTGGGAGATTGAAGGATCAACTCATACAACAACAACTTGACAACAATGCTGTGTTGATATCCTGTTTAAAATCTTTTCTTACTCTTTCTCTAAGCCTTAGTTCGTCTCTCTTGTAGTTATGTTCAGATAATGTTCAATGGTTGTGATGTATTGCTGTTTTTTTTGGTAGCTTGTGTTGGCTACATACTATCAGTGCATACCTATCTGGTGATGTGTATATCTGGATCTTGGTGTTTTTGCTCTTTTGGTTTCTTAGTTTGGATGATCTAATGTCTTTTTCTTAATATCACTTGGTATGGTTTTGGTCTTATGCTGATGTATGTGCCATTGTTTTTTTTGCTCTCCTTATCATTTGGTGTGGTTCTGTTATTCTTTTGATGTGTCAAAAGGGGGAAAAGAAGTTGAAATTGCAGGATTCAAAAGAGTGTTGTTTGTCATCATCAAAAAGGGGGAATTTGATAGGAGTCTTTCAATTACTTTTGATGATGTCAAATCATGAACCAGGTTCATGTATCAACAAGCAGCAGTGTTGCAGTAACTCCAAAGTCGCACTTTGATAAGCAACGTTACAATCAATAAAATTAAACACAGAAGAATAAAAGAAGACGTGGCAGACTTATTTATGGAAGGAAGAATAAAAGAAGGAAAATGTGGCTGACTTATTTATGGAAGGAAGAATAAACGAAGAAAACATGTGGCAGATCTATTTATGGAAAAAAGACTTTTGTATAAAAGACAAAACCTTTTTCCATAAGGTTAGTGTAAAAAGGCGCCAGAAATAGACAAAACCTTTTCATAATCAAAGTTGAAAACAACAAACAAATTGCAGGAAGAAGTGTCTATATAAACAGAGATATCAAGCCAAAGAAAAGTAGTCTTTGCAATTCATAGAGAAGAGAAGAAGGGGAGAGATAGAGAGAACTACTGCAAATATTCAATTGAGAGTTTTTTTGTATGTGTTGTTTGTTTGTTCTTGTGTGAGTTCGTGAGGTTTTGAGTTTTGTAAAACAAGAAGTGGGTTTGGCTTTTTGTTGAGTGAGAGTTGTTGTGAGGTTGTAAGCAAGAAGTGGGTTTGACTTCTTGTGAGTTAAGTAAATCAATTATAGCTAGTCGATAATAGTTGAGAAATGAGATTATTTGTTTTGTAATTGAGAAAGTTAATAAAACAGGAATTAAGTTTTTCCTTCCTTGAGAGAGGAAGGTTTTAGTTGAGTATATTGTTTAATTAACTCTTTTCTTAGGCAAATAATCAAGAACCTGGTGCTTGATATAGGGGTAAAGTTTTTTCAAAACCTCTCTATAGTGTCTGTGTTTGTATAAGTACATGCATGTTAAAGTTGCTATAATGATCATGTGTTGTTACTGACCTTTAATGTTTAAATCTCATTTATTTATTATAGATAAAATTATGCAAAAAAATATCATTCAACCTTTTTTGTGTACCAATAAAAAGGGAGTGTATTTCTCAATTAAATCTGATTTTAAAAAATTTGAAAAGAGTGAATGTAAAAGGACAAACACAAGTAGCCTTTTCTCATTAAGTTATGTATGGCCATGGATGTTGGCATCATTTAAATATATCTTTTCTTTGAATATTTATACTTATGTATGTGCATGACATTATTAATGATTACTATAAATATAAAATAATGGAAAATTTATTTTTACGTAACATATTGCTTACAATATATTAGTATTACGATATTTTAATACAAGTATCCATGGTTGACTTTTTAATACAAAATATTACTACTACATGTTATTACATGTAGATTATAATCGACAAAAAATAATTAGTGCAATTATTTCCTTGTTGACTTTTGCTTTTTGAATACTGTTAGAGATTAGATTAGTTAACTTAATCTTGTTATTAGTTAGCTAGGACTAGTTCTTATTTCTGTTAGTGACTGAAGATTCTAGAAGCTGAATGCCAGCTGTAAAGTAATTGTTGATTAGTTACTTCTCATTGTATAAATACAAACACTTGTGCAGAAGTAAGAAGATGAATTTTTCCCCAAATTACTCAGCTCTTCTTTTCTCATCCTTATGGATTGAGAGCACAATTCATTATGGTGTTCTATGTGCTAATCTCAACATGGTATCAGAGATTGGCTCAAATCGATCGATAACTTCGTGATTCATCATTCCACATGCAGTACATTGCAGATCCATTGTTTCTCTTCTGTGTGAGATTTTTTTATCATCTCTGTTTTTTCTTGTTGAATTGCTGATATAAATGGCGGATGACAATGGTGAGGAATCGAGTGATACTGGTATAAATCCTAATGGTGCTTGGATTGAAAATATCAACTCTTCCTTGTACATGCATCCCTCTGATAATCCAGGTGCAACATTGGTACCAATTCCTTTCGATGGAATAGGATTTAGGTCGTGGAAGAGAGGTGTTTACAGATCTCTCTCGGTGAAGAGTAAACTCAGTTTTATTAATGGAGAATGTAATAGGCCAGATTTGGAGACGCCTCAATATCTTCAATGGGAAAGGTGCGATAACATAGTTACCTCTTGGATTCTGAACTCGCTTGTTAAGGAAATTGCAGATAGTGTGGAGTATGTGAATGACTCCTTCAAGTTATGGAGAGAATTGGAAGAGCGTTACGATCAAACGAATGGAGCAAAACCTTACCAGATCCAAAGGGAGATAAATGATTTTTCTCAAGGAACTTTAGATATCACAACGTACTACACTAGGATGAAGAGATTGTGGGAGGAATTGAGCACTCTACATATTAAAGCTCAATGTAAATATTGCAGTTGTGGAGCGAAGGAGAGTGTTTTTAGAGCATAACAAGAGAGAAGATTAATTAAATTCCTTATGGGATTGAGCGAGACTTACACTGTAATTCGAGGAAACATCCTTATGATTAACGCGCTACCATTGCTTGCACAAACATTTTCATTGTTAGTGCAGGATGAGAAACAACGAGAAATCAAGCCTAACACTCAGCTGTTCATGGAGTCGACTTCTCTTAATGTGGGAAATTCTGGAAAAATGATGATGGAATCGGGTTCATTCAATGCTAGTAGTTCAGGAGGAGCGAGTACCTCTAGACAACCTTGTCAAAATGCAACAGGTAATACCAATTTTATAACCAACTACTCTCAAACAACTCCTCATAACTCCTCACGGATACCTACAAGCCAATCACCAATAATCAAACAATAATCAGAACTCTCAAAATGGATATCGCAGTAACAATCAGAACTTCAGGAATAACAAAGGCAAAGGTCCTATGAATGATGTGCACGGTTTCGCATCCAATGTGATGGCAAATGGGTGTGAGGAACATGCTGGTACACATGATACACAGAGTCCCAAGCTGACAAGAGAACAATATGAGAAGTTTGTGAATCTACTGCAACATTTTCAATCAGAGAGTCGTGGGGATAGTGCTTCAAACATGGATCATGTAAATGTCAATGCAAACTTTGCAGGTATGATAGTTTGCACTTCTGCTATTGATTTTGGAATATTATCTTGCAAGTATTTCAAAAACAAAGTTGATTCTTGGATTCTAGACTCAGGCGCATCAAATCATATGACTTTTGATATAAAATCCCTCACTGACATCAATACCTTCCCTATCCTTTACTGATCACTTTACCAAATGGCTATAAGGTGAAAGTCACTCAAATTGGGACTGTGATAATTGCATCAAACATTATATTGCATAAAGTACTGTATGTGCCCTCTTTTAAGTATAATCTTATATCCATTCAATGTCTTTCTATGACTTTGCCCAAAAGTATTATATCCTTTACTGAAACCTCATGCATTCTACAGGCCCCTTCAATGAGAAGGCCTATGGAAATTGGTGAAGCCAAAAATGGATTATATTTTCTCTGTCCAAAATGTGTGAAGAATAATAATCATTCTAGGTGAAGTGTGATGTCCCTGCTCATGCTGCTTCAAGTGTCCCTACTTACATTTTGAATTCTTGTACTGCTACTCAATGTAATCATCTTTCAAATATAGACATTATATCTAGGAAGAATAAGTGTTTACACAAATCCACTATGTAGAATTCTATTGCAATAGACATGAACCAATCTTATGTTTCAGCTTCTTGTATGTCTCTTACTTGTGATATGAATGTGTTGTGGCATAACAGACTTGGACATGTACCCTTTGTAAAAATGAGGGAAATAAGATGCATATCTATTAACTTTCCCAGTAAACAACCCTTTTTATGCAATATTTGTCTAATGGCAAGACAAGCAAGGTTGCCATTTCCCCACAGTACCAATGCCTCCACAAAAATATTCCAACAACTACATGTTGATCTTTGGGGTCCCTATCATACAATGACTCATGACAATCATAAATATTTTCTTACCTTAGTTGATGACTACAACAGATGTACTTGGACTCAACTACTGTCATGTAAGAGTAATACCCCTGCAGTAATCAAGACTTTATATCAATGATTGAAAATCAGTTTGACACCAAAATAAAGTCCATAAGAATTGATAATTGACTTCAGTTCATTAACATAGAAACTTCTTCCTTTCTTAAATCCAAAGGGATTATTCATGAGAGAACATGTCCTTACACACCACAACAAAATTGTGTGGTGGAAAGAAAACATAAATATTTACTAGAAAATGCCAAAACACTTCTTTTCCAATCCAAACAACCACTCAAATACTGGGGAGAGTGCATTTTATGTGCCACATATATCATCAATAGACTCCTTACTTCCCACATCAAAGGAAAATCCCCTTATGAGTTGTTGTACAGTTCCAAACCACCCTACTCCCATATGAGATCATTTGGACGTTTGTGCTACCCTACTATCCCAAAGTGTCAAAGAGATAAATTCCAAGCTAGGACCACACCTCATATCTTTATAGGGTACCCATTTTGATTAAAGGGATACAAGGTTCTCAGTCTGACCACAAGAAAAATACACATTTCTAAAGATGTAGTTTTTAAAGAAAATATATTTCATTTTGTTGTTGTCTCTGATGGATCTTCTTTTCCTTCTGTTTTAAATTCAGTGCCTTTCATTGATTCTATTAATACTGCAATTGGTTCACATAATGTACCACATGTTGATAATAATGTACTTGATGTAAGAAACATACCCTAATCAGTTGACTTGTCATCTGCCCCAGTTGACTTCCCTTATGCTCCTCTTTCACCCTCCCCTCAACAACCCTATATTGTTCCTCCTAATAGTAAGTCAACTATAGTTCCTACCAGACCTCATAGATCACATAGATTGCCTGCTTACCTTCATGATTACATTTTTCCCAAAACATAACCAAACCTGAAAATATTTCTCCAAATACAAATATTTCCCTAAATGTTGCTTTTTCAAAACATCATCATATACCACCTGAGAGTGTTAGAAGCATTAGCAATGATGATGAAACTTCTTTCATATCAAGAAGTTGTTATGAATCCTGCCTGACAGTTAGCCATGACGCAGGAATTTGAGACACTTCATTTAAATCATACTTGGGACTTGGTGAATTTGTCAAATGGTAAAAGGTCAATAGGTTGCAAGTGCGTGTATAAGGTCAAACACAAGGTTGATGGGACCATTGAAAGGTTCAAAGCTTGTAGTGAAGGGGTATACTCAACAAGCTGTAATTGATTACACTGAGACTTTCTCACCAGTGATTACGATGACTACTATGAGAGCTTTATTGGCTACAACAGTAAAGAAGGACTGGAACATTTATCAACTTGATGTAAATAATGCCTTCCTTCATGGAGAGTTGTATGAGGAAGTGTATATGGAAATTCCCCAGGCTTGGCGGTGGACAGGTCAGGATTGGTCTGCAAATTGAACAAGTAATTATATGGGTTGAAACAAGATAGTCGACAGTGGTATGCTAAGCTAGCTGAGGTTCTATATTCTAGAGGCTACACTCACTCACTGAATGATTATTCACTTTTCCACAGGAAGACTGCATATTCCACTATTATTGTAGATGTTTATGTAGATGATGTTCTTTTGACTAGTAGGGATATGATTGAAATAAAGGAACTTAAGGCCTTCTTGCATGACAAGTTCAAAATTAAAGATTTGGGAAGACTGCACTACTTTCTTGGAATGGAGGTATTTTACAAAGATGATGGTCTCATTATTTCCCAAAGGAAGTTTGTCCTTGATCTACTAAAGAACTACAACATTATTTCCAGCATGAGCAACTGCAATTCTTCCTTAGATCCTACAATAAAGCTCCAAGCTAAGGAAGGGCCTCCACTTTCAGATCCTGCATTTTACAGAAAGCTTGTTGGAAAATTAAATTTCCGAACTGACACTAAGATTGATATATCGTATAGTGTAAAACATCTTAGTCAATTCATGCAAGATCCCAGGGAACCTCACTTGAAGGCAGCATTTCACCTCTTGAGGTATCTCAAAACAGATCCTACTTTAGGGATCTTCATATCACATGATCAATCTTATAATGTCAGAGCTTTTTGTGATTCTGACTGGGCTGGTTGCCCTGATTCGAGGAAGTTAGTAAGTGGTTACATTGTATTGGCAGGTAACATTCCTTTGAGTTGGAAATCAAAGAACAAGAGACCATATCACTTTCTTCATCAGAGGCAGAGTACAGGGCTTTAAGAAAGGTTGTAGGTGAATTGGTTTGGCTCAACAGATTATTAGAGGAACTCACAGTACCAACACCAACTCCTTTTGATGTCTATTGTGATAGTCAATTAGCCCTCCACATTGCTAGAAATCATGTATTTCACGAGAAAACAAAGCACATTGAAGTTGACTGTCACTTTGTGAGAAATCTTCTACAAGCAGGCCTTATTTCATTGCACCACATAGGCTCTGACAATCAACTAGCCGACATCTTGACAAAGACACTAATTGGGATTAAACATTCTGCAGCACTCCACAAGTTGTCAGTGTTCTCCACACCTCTAACTTGAGGGGGGGCGTTGAGATTAAGTTAGTTAACTTAATCTTGTTATTAGTTAGCTAGGATTAGTTGGTTATTTCTGTTAGCGACCGAAGATTCTAGAAGCTGAATGCCAGCTGTAAAGTAGTTGTTGATTAGTTACTTCTCATTGTATAAATACATACACTTGTGCAGAAGTAAGTGGATGAATTTTTCCCCAAATTACTCAGATCTTCTTTTCTCATCCTTATGGATTGAGAGCACAATTCAGTATGTTGTTCTATGTGCTAATCTCAACAAATACTTCTGACTCTAGTTGTTATTAGATATAACAAATTTAAATTTAAATAAGAAAAAAAAAGACCTTCGTTTTTTGTACAATAAAAATATGCAGCCCTTATTATAGAGGACAATCAAGAGCAATAAGGCAGGAAAAAACAGCTATAGTAAACCAAAAAGGTAAGTTTACTACATATGTTTCATTCTATGATTAATTGCTCAAGAATTCAATTACATTCTTTGTTGCCTCAAATTTTATAATAAATGTTAAGCAACATGTTAATTTTCCTGATTGTTAGGAAAGTATGGTGGATTTTTATTTTTATTTTTTTGGGTTTCCCATCTGGTGTCTGGAGTCCACATTGGAGTTCCGACTAAATTCGGATCGCGCACTACAGGGCCCATTCGGGGGTGGCGCTCCCAACATGATTTTCTCCATACCTGGGGCTCGGACCCGAGACATCTGGTTAAGGGTGAAACACTCACATCAGTGCACCACAACCCATGTTATTAGGTGGATTTTATTATTATTTGTGAGTTCAAGTGCTCACAAAATTATATTGTGAGATTTTAATAGGTTGTGTATCAACATATTGATTTAGTATATCCAGTTATAAACAATTCCCTTCAGATACTGCATACTGCTTGATTGATCATTGCATTAATTCTTTATAACTGCATACTATTGGTTAACATGTTAATATTATTATTTTAATATATTAATTTGCTCTATTTTGGAGTTAAAAGAGTGCTGAATTGTTTCAGCAGTTAATGGCCATTCTTACATTGCTACCATTGGTTATAATTATTCAATTTATGTGTCTAACTAAAAAAAAACTTCATTATGAAGTTTAATTTTGAACTCCAAACTTGTTGAGATGACCTTGCACGTAGGATATATATGTAAACTTGTATTACTTTATATAAATTCAAATATCTATTTATAGAAGTCAAAATTAAAAAATATATTTATATATTAATATCATAAATAATGATTGACTTGTTGAGTCAGCAGACTTCTCCTTATCTTTTCATCAGTGGCCAACAATTTTTTGTGTTGAAAGACCAAAGCAAGACCACATATAAAATGTTATGTTATTATATTATATATAAATATTTGATCACATTTCATAAAACAACAGAACCAAAAAAAAAAAAAAAAAAAGATCAAAAAAGAAACAGCCAAACCAAAAAGTGGTATTTCTTTTTCAAGATTTTTCTTGTTCTATGCTAAACAATTACTCATTATTAATTCTTTTGCTACGTAAACCAAAAAGGGAAAAGTTAATGAGAATATGAAAAAACAAATTGCTTCTGTTATTTATTTGTGAAGAAAAACATTTTATTGTTCTTCACCCAAACAACTTACATGCTTCAAAGAGTCCTACCACATCTCTACAATTCTCACTATTAGAAGTAGGAATGGTTTTACCGCGCGAATTAATAGGAAATTTATGTTTTAAAGCATATTTTTTACTCATTAATTTTCAAGAAACGAGTTGTTCACTGAAAAAAATACATGGTATAAAATAGATGCAAAGTTTTAAAAGATAAAGACATTTTTAGTCGTAAAGCTTCCTAAATTTTTATGGGCTGAAAACATTACTATTTTTCTTTTCTCATTTTCAATTAAAATGTATGTGGAAATAATCACTGAATATTTTTCTTTAGAAAATTTCAATAGGAAAATAGTGTCTTTTTTGGTGTGTATCTATTTCAATTTATTTGATTGATTTTAATTTGATACAAAATTTAAGAAAATAACAACAAAAAAATTGAATCTTATGATCTTAAATTACAAATATGTAAAATGTATCAAAGTGTATTTTAATCTTCTGATCATAAATATAAGATATTAAAAATTAGAATCTACCAAAATATGAAAGGGACATTCTTCTTAAAGTTAAAAAAAATAGCAAGAAAATAAAGATAAAAATGAGAGTATATGTTTTCATTAAATTAATGTAATATTCCTGATATTTTTATTTTTAATAGATCAAATTAGTTTCTTTTTTCAACAGGTTAATTTTTGACAAGACATAGTGGGTTCTTTTTATAAAGTAACATGAAAGTTGATATATTCCTTTGTCCTTTTTTCTTTTCAAATCAAATTCTGCAATGAATATATTGCTTTGGATTAATAGTAAAATGAGTTGACACTAAAAAAGTAATGTCTTTTTGTAGGAATTAGAGTTGAAGAAAGCAGGATGACACACTCCATTGAGATTACCTCAATAGATAACCAAATTCCACTGCTTCTTCACACTGAAAAAGATGAGGTATTTTTTTCATTAATCCACTTTTATTAGGTGTAATTTAAGGCATAATAGATAAATGTGCCCTTTAACTTGACTTCAACTTGCATCTATGCCTCTAACACTGGGTATGTACAAGTAGACACTTAAACCTGTATAAAATTGAAGAAGTAGACATATACATTCTATGTGACGTCCTACGTGTCATCCAATGTGTATTATATCACGTAGGATATATGTGTTTACTTGATTAATTTTATACAAGTTTAAGTGCCTATAGTTGGAGGGCATAGATGACAAGTCAGGCCAAGTTAAAGGGCATGTTTATTTATTATGCCTTAAATATAAAGATCCCAAGACCTAAAGTAAGCATTCTTATACGATAAAATATATATGAACAAAATCTTTACAATATTCATCTTCTTGTGAATGTGTTGAATTTTAACAATTTTAAGATTCAGATAAATATAATATTACTAGTCTTGTAATTAACTACTTATTTTATAAATAGAAAAATATCTAAATAGACACTCAAATTTTATCTCAACTTTATTGACAGTTGTTGGAGCCAAGTTTGCCTTTTTACAAAACTTCTTCTTAATCAATTACACCCCCTGACTTGAAATTCCTTGTATTGCAAAGAACTATGACTCTAAACCGTTACAGATTGAAGAAGAGAGGAAAGTGGATCATTTAATCGACATAAAGGACACAAATGGTCAAGATCCATTAGGATCACAGACAAAGAAATTTGTAAATCAAACGTTTGATTTAGACAATTTGTCTATTGAATCGAGTACCATAAATAAAGTAAATGTATGGCTACGTGAATCAAATCCAGTTGCTTACATTACAACAAAAATAATTTTTAGCGGCATTAAATATTGACATTAATAAAGAGTGCTAAAGTCTTTATCGGCATTAGTTAAGTGTCATTAGAACCAATGTAGCTAAAGGCTTTAGGGACATATACAAAGAGTGACAATTGCCGCTAAAAATACACATTTAGCGGCAATTAAAAATTAATTGCTGCTAATGATCATTTTTATTGTAGTGTTATACACTAAAAATGATCTCTATTGGTCCTTACCATAAGAAAAATCCCCAACTTGGTCTAATGAAAAAGTACAAATTATTGTGCCTACGACGGTTTCTTCAACGAAAAGAGGGGATTGATGTCGAAAGTTGCATTAGTGAATTGGAGAAACAAAAGGAGGAAGTACTTAAGTGTTACACTGATATAGAAGACCTAGATACTGATAATAGTCATGAATTTTGTCAAATATTGTTGCTCGATGGTTGTTTAGTGGTTGAGTTTATTCGAGAGTATCATGGAATATATCCAGGAGTAGAAACAAATATAAATATTAATGATACTTACATATTTTGAGACTTGATGTTACTAGAAAATCAACTTCCTTTCTTTATCCTTAACCAACTTCATGACATAACAAAACAAGATGATGAATAATTACCATTGGCAATACTAGTGGGTAATTCATTTACCTTTTTTCTTGACTTGCCAAAAATGACCCTTGAATCCTTTAAAGAGACAAAATGTAATGTAAAAGATATCAAACATTTACTTCATTTAGTACACATATTTTCATGTCAAGGGAATCACATGAAAAGGTCGTCCGATGGCATAACATGGCATATGGTTATGCCAAATGCAACAGAGCTTTCTGAAGCTGGAGTTAGCTTTGCAAAAGTCAGTTATATCAATAAAAACAAAAACAATATTGGTGAAAGAACAAATTTATTTGATAGTATAAAGTTTGAGAAAGGATTGATGGAAATTCCTTGTTTTCGAGTCGAAGATCATACAGAAACCATCCTGCGAAATCTCATTGCTTATGAGAAACAATCATCTAATGTGATGCCAAAATATTTCAGTGATTATGCAACTTTCATGGATCATCTTATCGACTTGGACAAAGATGCGAATTTGCTTCGACGTAAAGGAATCATAGTGAAGTGGATAGGAGAGGACAAAGAAGTGGCTAGCCTCTTCAACAAAATCGGAAATGGGGTCACTACTTATTCCAACTTCTATTACAAAGAAAAATTCAGAAAAGCAGTTGAACATTGTGAAAAATCATGGAACAGAATGAAGGCAAATTTGAAGCATAATTATTTTAGTAGTCCTTGAGTAGGAGCTTCAATTGTTGCAGCCATCATACTCCTAATACTCACAACTATACATATTATTTTAGCTATCACAGGTGCAATTGAGTAAGTAGTAATTATCATGATTGTCTCAATTGTAGTGTTTCCAATTTGCATTTGTTTTGATGAACTTATGAGATTTCATGTCCCTTAATGTATTGGCTTTTATATTGAATGTTAATTTAGTTAATTTCAAATTATTTATGTATGTCACATCATATACAACAATATTTATTAGATAACTCTATCCACTATGCGAGCACATTAAGATCTAAGAAAACAATCTCCTACCCCTTTTATTTGCATTCACAATGTCAGCCAAAAACACCCTATATATATATATATAGATTGTGTAATTACTAGACTGCGAAAAATGCAAAAAGTGGCATATTGTCAATTTTTGGATCAGATTCTCAAAGAGACAAAAGATTGATTCATCTAATTTTCTTGAATCAGTATGGTTTATTCTAAGCTCTATATATTTGTATAAAATCTAAGCAAGCACTATTAAGGTCGACATGGCATTAAGGATGTGAAAGTGGTGGGAATGAGAACTACGGGGTTGGTATAGAGACGTTTTCAGAATTTTGATAGGATGAGTGTATTGTTACAAAAAGAGAAATTATGATATAAGTTTGACCGTTTTAACCTTTAGATTCTTATTATTGAACCTTTTAAACTTTAAAAAATTATATGTCCATAATTAATTCAAATCTATTCAAATATGTTGGAGATTGGTTAATCCTTATTGGATGAAAAAATGTAATTAAACATCCTAATTTCATGATAATTTCGATCTACTTTTAAAATCTATGGATGAGTTTTTTTTAAAATATTATTTTCAACATATTAATTAAACATTAAAAATAAAAAAGAAACTCACTTAATTTTCAAAAAAATAAATAATAATAGCAATCTTCCATCGTACTAAGTACAACCTAAAAGTGTTCTTCTCCAACTAATTAGATATCACATTTTAGAATAAATGGTGGTTTGAACACACACTCAAAGTGGTATATACTATAATATGTTTTCTTAAATGTGATGTCTTCATTCTATGATACCTTTCTCAAATTGCATATTATTTCATGTTAGTAATATATAGGCAGGTTTGCAAGAAAATCTATATATAGTATACCTTGGGTAGAAGCTTCAATTGTAAAAGCCATCATACTCCTCATACACTATTAGAAAATTTGAAATTAGCTACTAATTTCATTGTTAGTTCGTCACTATTTAGCTAACAAAAACTCATCACTAAAGAGGATTAGCAACGAATTTTGATGTTTAACTACAAAATTTGTCCTTCACTAATTTCAATTCTTTTAATAGTGATACTCATAACTATATCGATGATTCTAGCTAAGTGATTAAACATATACTAGGTAATTAGTCATCATAACTATAGTTTTAGTTAATTACTATTTGCTACCAACAATAAGTGATAATTATGTTTTTTTTGTTTTTTGCATAATTACGTGGGTTTAGGTTTCGAATTTTGTATAATTCACACATTTGTATAATTTGGAATTTGTATAATATAATTTGGTAACTGTTTAAGTTAAGGTATTTGTGTTTGTACAAATTCGTTATTTCAAATTTATATAAAAATAACTCAATTATGCAAACTCATCCGTGAATTATACAAACTCGCGAATTATACTATTAGAAAAACTAAACTGTAGCTACATTTCATAATTATGCAAATTATAGCTATGAACCATAAATAAATTTTTTTATAATAACTATTTGCGAAATAATTTTCCCAAAGGAAATACATCAAAAGAGGAGGTAAACATTTAAAAACGTGCTTCTTTCTTTAATGAGTTCTGGACATAGGGACGCAGTGCATGAGCTGTATGTAGTAATAAATTATTTATGGTGAACAACTTGTGAAAATCAATTTCTATTTGCCCTCAAAGTAAACTATCTGGGATATAATACTGTACAATATTCCCTTTATTCCATAAGTATTTGTTCCACATTACATGGTCACTTATTAAATTAGAATAGAATTAATTATTTATTCCTACTTTACCCCTACAATAATTATGGTATTTAAAAGTTAAATTAAACAAATTTTGAACAACATAATTAGACATTGATATAAAGTGAAAATAGAAGCTTTAATATTTGGTTGACCACTTAATTCTAAGTCGTCTAGAGGTATATAATGTTATTCCTTATATTCCATATTAATTGTTGCATTTATAACTATGCATTGCATATGTATCTTTGTTTCATAATGTAGTTCATTTTGGGGTGATATAAAGGACACCATTACCATACGATAGGAAAAACAAATTATGTTATTAACTAGGGTCATTTTCACAAGGACAACTAAGTTCATCTTATTTCAAGAATATACTATAGGCAAAAAGGACAGATATATCTCTAAACTAGCGTAAATGGTATGAAAATACCTTCCGTCATATTTTAGAAATATTGGTGCCCCTGTCGTCCAAAAACTAGAGCATATATACCCCTTATACTAACGGACATACGTGTGTCATAATCTTATCCATCGATCCAACATTTATCGACGGATGAGATTGTGCCACGTGTCCCTATTTAGTCTTCTGTAAGAGTAAAGGGCATATATGCTCTACTTTATGGACGACAGGGCACCAATGTCCCAAAAGTATGATGGAAGATATCTGCATATCATTTACGATAGTTCGGAGGTGTATTTATCCTTTTTCCCTATAATATAAAATATTAAAGGGTTAAATAGGACAAAATAATTAATTTAATCTTGATTTTTGATAAAATAACAAGTTGAAATACATAATTTCTAAATTAGCTCATAAACAATGATGACCAATAAATCATGTATGGCGATTTATTTTAATGAGACCAAATGTATGGATAGATGGCGCTGTAATAATGTAAGGTTCCAACATATAAGTTTGATACCTTAATTAGATTTTATCCGTACCATCAAAGATATGTATACACACAAAAAAATTAGACTTTAACAATCATAATATGAAATTGATATGAATGATTCACTATTAATTTTTAAATGAGAGCTGCTAAACAGCCAGAAAAATATGGTCAGAATTCGACCAGAAACGTACAAAGACTATACTAACCTTTAAGTTTAAAATAAAAAAAATGTATTAAAGTGTTTGTCATTTCCTAAAATTACAATTTAATTAGAACACTGACTCATAGATTTAGAATATGAAGAGTCCCATTGGGACAATATTTTCCTTCAATTGAAGCAGCCATTTTTAATAATCCATCCCACAAATCAAGGGGAAAAAATTGAAAGAAAAAAAAAAAACAGAACCTTATTGTGAAAGAAATAAAAAAGAGACATGTCAATTCTTACTCATCCCATTCATGACTTGACTGTTGTGCAGTCAGTCATTCCCTAAATAACAACATTCACAATAGGAACGAGGATGTGGTCAATTCATATACTTGGAAGGAACATGTATATACTATTCTGTAAATTACAAGATTATATCTTCTATCTTTACAAAAAAAGAAAGAAAAAATCAACATGGCTCTTCAATCAATCTTTATATGGATATGTTGAGATCAATGCGAGGCTTTTAGATTGCTGCAGGTAATAGAACGATGGTATGGCAACGAGGGCATTTAATTATATAAATTTTATCTCCTATATTATGTCAATTTGATAAATTATGAATCATTACTTATGCTTGTTGCTAAACTTATCTCCAACTATGTAATTTGTTTAATAATTAAGTCTCAATAAAATTAATCTATATAAATAAATATTTTTAAATGTAATTTGTAAAATATTGGGAATGACAACTCAAAACACATTAGACCTGATGATTGTCAATAGTTATATAAATCATGCGTATAGCTCATACATGTCGAACCAAGAGATTCAGATATTAATAGTATTGTTCATTAATCAGTATGAATCAAACAAGACTTATCTCCTATACTACGTAGATTTGATCAATTGTAAATCATTACTTATATTTATTACTAAAATGACCTCCAATTAAGAATTTTTTTTAATTATGATATTTAAATAAAATATATTTAAATAATTTTTAAATGTAATTTATAAAATATTGAGATAGTGACAACTCAAAACACATTAGACTTGATAATTATCGACAATTATAGAAATCATGTGTATAGCTCATATATGTCGAATAAAAGAGATCAAGATATTAATATTATTAATCATACATGTTTTATCCCTATATTACATCGATTTGATGATTTATGAATCATTACTTATATTTGTTACTAAAATGATCTTCAAATTCTAATTAAGTATTTTTTTAATTATTATGTTTGAATAAAATAAATTAGTGTTAAGTAAATTCAGTTAACACAAATATTTTGGCCATAATCTGTTGTAATATCAGTTAACTAATTTTTTTATTATAATTCAACCAACAAAAATATAATGTGATTCAAAAAATATTTTTTTTACTATTGATTTCATAATTATTATTATGTTTGAATAAAATAATGTGATTCAAAAATATTCATAAAAACATAATTGAAAATATTTTTTTCTTACAAATTGGGTCATTCAATCTACTTATTGATCAATGTGCACTTTGGTAGAATTTGTAGTACATATGATTCCGTAGTACATAATTGATTAGGATTCCGTATTACATATGTTGGAAACATGATGGGAGAAAGGATTCCCCCAAGAATTTCCTTTAATTTTTAAGTTAAGAGGATAAAAATGTCTAAATAGAAACTACTTTATTGTGTGAATGAGTCTTTTTATCATTCTGGCCAAATTATGACCAAACTTTTCTAGTCAAAAGAATTTATCCTTTTTAAATGAACTTCTAAAAAGTGTGTTTATCAACAAATCATGTGAAACTTCATTTAACGAAAAGAATTATTAAGTACGCGTGAATAAAATTCCATATTTGTTTCTAAAAAAGGCAAGTTACATGAAAGTGTTAAATATTGACCAAGTAGTGCATTAATTTTGATATATTGACTATAATGCTGGCAGTTTAAGCCCATTTTTCAATTACCCGCCTAAATAGTCCTTCAAATATGGGTTGAAAGAGTGATTTTAAATATGGGTAATATTTGGGAATACTCATATTTTACCCATTAAAATATGGGTATATTATGGGTAAACGACGGTCAAATATGGGTATTCCAAGTTTTCTTCAAATTTTCAAAAAATCTTATGTTACCAAGTTTTAGAAGTGATTTTTCAAAACTTTCATATATGGGTCCCTATTAATATTTCAACTCTCGACCTCCATCTCACGCTTCCAAAAAAAATTAAAGTTTATTTTTAAGAAATATTTTGAACTTCAAAATTTTATTTTTTGACCCCTACCCTCGACCCCCCCCCCTCCCAACCCACCCCCACACCAGCCCCCTCACCCCCACCCCAAAAAAGAAAAAATAAAAATTTAAGCTTATTTTTAAAAAATGTTTTCAACTTCAATTTTTTTTTTCATCCCTACCATCGTCCTCCCATTACCCCCACCTCCATCCCCACCCAAAATAAAATTAAGCTTGTTTTAAAAATTTCAACTTCAAATATTTATTTTTTCACCCTACCCTGGACCCACCCCCACCCCCTACCTCCAACCAGCCCCCACCCTTCAAAAATATTAAGTTTGTTTAAACAATATTTTTAACTTCAAAATATTTTTTCGGGTTTTCCAACCTCAGATTGGTTCGGGTTTTTCAGATACCAAACCAAACCATTATGTCAAATTTTTAAATTTATAAATCAAATCAAACTAATAAACCTCGAATTTTTTCAGATTTTTGGATTTTTTGGGTAAAGTTTGCATACAAACATATAATTAACTTGTGCTCCAAATATTTCTTTCGTTCAACCAAAATACAATTATCTAAGGTGTTTCATAAAAAAAATAACAAAAAATATGAGATGAGTACCGATGACAAAACAATATTCATACTAATGAAATCATCATATAAAATAAATATTGTAAAGTCATAATGAAAATGATCATAATTTAGTACTAAATCATGCTAAGATAAGCTTAATAAATATTAGTTACATTACTAAATATTTAAGAAAAATTAAAATTAGATTATGTATTTTTAATTGTCTAAACCAATGTAAAACTAAAGATCAAATATTCAGTATATTGTCATTCTTAGTGCTGGATTGATTTTCTTTTTGCATTAGTATTAATTTGATTTTGATTTAAGTTTTATTATAATTATCAACATCTATGAATTATAATCTTTATTGGACCATTCCGAATTCTAAATTTTAAACTTGAAATACTGTATTAAAAAATAAAAACTATGAAATAGTATAAGAAATATTTAAAATTATATCAAAGTAAATATTTTTATGTATAAAATAAAAATTTAAAATTACACATATAATGTCAGGTTGGTTTGATCTCGGGTTGGTCTTTTTTAGTTAAAACCAAACCAACTCAAATGTAAACGGATTTTTTTTCCAATACCAAACCAAGTCAAACCAAACCACTAGTCAGGTTTTTTTCTCGATTTGACTCGATTTGCGGTTTGGTTCGATTTTCGGTTTGGTTTAGTACACCCCTATGGGTTTTTCAAATATCAAATCAAATTATTTGTGTCGGATTTTTAAATCTATAAACCAAACCAAACCAATAAAACTCGGGTTTTCCAACTTTGGAATTTTCATATTTTTTCGGATTTTTTGGATTTTCGGATTTTTCCAGTAAAGTATTCATACAAACATATAATTTACTTGTACTTCAAATATTTCTTTAGTCCTACCAAATACAACTATCTAAGGTGTTTCTTAAGAAAATAACACAAAATATTATATGAGTAATGATACTAAAATATCCAACAAAAAATAATATTAATGAAATCGCATGAAAAAATAATTGCAAATTAACAAGTCATAATGAAAACGATCATAATTTGAAAGTATTAAATCATGCTAAATAAATTTAATAAGTATTAGTCATATGACTAAATAATCAAAGGAAATTGTAATTAGATTATGCATTTGAATAAACCAATGTAAAATCATAGGAAAAAAATATTCAATAGTATTGTCATTCTAAGTGTTGAATTGATTTTCTTTTTTGCATTAGTATTAATTTGATTTTGATTTAAGCTTTATTATAATTACCAACATGTGTGGACCATAATCTTTACTGAACCATTTAGAATTCTAAATTTAATTTCAATCTTGAAATAATAATATATTAAAAGATAAAAACTATGAAAAGGTATAAGAAATATTAAAATTATATCAAAGTAAATATTTGTATGTATAAAATAAAATTTCACAATTATATATATAATGTCGGGTTGATTTGGTCTTGGGTTAATTGTTTTAGTTAAAATCAAATCAATTCAAATATAGTCGGGTTTTTTTTCCCAATACCAAATCAAGTCAAACCAACTAATAATTAATTCTTTTTTTTTATTTGACTTAATTTACGGTTTGATTCGATTTTGTTTGCAATATGCTCAACATGTCCACAATGTGTAATAATAAACCTTATTAGTTATAATCAATGTTTTTCCATGATAATCTTTTTTATGTTTAAATTGTATCTCAAAAGTGACAATCACTGACTCATACACATGAGTTATGAATATTGTAGCTGGCCTAACTCTCTTTTTCTTGATTACTTTTAATTTTACTTTTGCTATGATAATAAATTACTAATGCTTTTGAAAATGTGAGCTAATTAATTATAGTAAGTAATTATTAATATCATTCCTATTTTATACATAAGTTGTAACATTCATCCTTCAAGTCAAGCAAGAGGAACAACATACAACAAACAGACTAATTTACAGAGGTTTGTTTATGGGGGTTTTAAAAAACTCCACTCCGAAATTATTTTGTAACGTTTTTTTAATTTCTACGATATAATTTATTTTGTGACGGTTTTATTGTGCAGGCTTGTGATAACCTCCACAAATTGCACCAATTTGTGAGGTTTTGTGAACGTCACAATTTATTATAATTTGTAGTGGTTTTATCGTGGAGGTTTATGATAACCTCTGTAAATTACATCAAAATGGTGAAGCGTTGTAAATGCCACAATTCATTACAATTTGTTATACTTGTACAAAATAGGAAATAAAAAAAAAACTTGAAATGTAGAAAACACTTTAGAAAACAAAGTAATCATAGAAAGTAGAAATACAACTTATTATATGCATTGCATGTTTAATTAGCATGAGAAGAGCAAATTAAGTTGAAAATTGAATTGCGGTATCAAACTACAAACAATTTAGATATTTAGGTTCATTTTTTCATGAGAATGAAATAATAGATGAAAATGTTACTCCTATAATATGTAATTGTTAAAATAAAAAAATTATTGAGGTCATATTTATCTATATTACTTTAAAAACATCAACTCCTAACTTAAAAGTTGAATTACTATTATACCCTTACCCCACCCTTCACCACCTGCGCTGAATTTCAAACACCCATTCGCATAAGCCGCCACTTCAAAACGCAAAACACAACCTTTCCCAAATGCCACCTCTTCCAACTCCTTCACTTTCAACAAACCCGTCTGTCCAGATTTTCCAAATCGACCTACCTCATCGGTTCCCACTCTATATAACTCTGAAACTTAGATCGCTTTCCACATTGAACACCTATCAATTAACGCACAGGTTTACATCAATTTTCTTCCTTCTCCTTCACAATTTTCGCTGAAAGAATCTATCCTTTTACTTAAAAAAAGAATAATACAAGTGCTTCATAACAAATAGACAAAGATCATTTGTTAATTGGCGAGAGAAAATATTAAAATCAACAAATTCGGTCGATTGTATAAAAATAAAAAAGTTCAATACATCAATTTTACGCAATTATAAAATGCATCATTTGAAAAATACAATCAAGGTTATAAGTATTGTGAGTGGGATACGGTTCTCCACTAGATCACTAATATTTGTTGGTTCAACATTTTTTTTATTTGATATACTTTCATTGATAAAGGCGATGGAAAAATAATAATTTCTCAAGTCTTGGTGCTAATTTTTGTGTATTTCTATTGATTTGTGATTGATAAACTGCATACAATAAGTCGATCCATTTGCTTCTGTCAATAAATGTGTACATATTTAATAGTACTTTCCCATACGTACGTAGAATAACTATACAAAGATAACATTGACTTACAAACTTAGATTTTGCAAAGGTGAGAAATATTCATGAATTTCTATTTATTTTTTTCATCAGTGTGAAAATTGAAAATAAAAATAAAAGAAATGAACCAACTACGATTTCAAATATATTATGATGAAGTACTATAGTTATGAGTATCAGTGTTTTTTTTAAAACAATTGATTTACTAATCAAATTCAACTGATTATTTAATTATTTTAATAAAATCTAAATTTTAATTTTATATAAATTTATAATTGAACTGAATAGTTTTAAAATTTATAAAAATAAATAAATAAAATGACAGAATCGTACTGAATATATTTAAAGATATTTTAAAAAAAATATACAGTTTAATTAAAATATAATCTACATTTGAATGAATTGTGGATGATAAATTTCATGCATTTGTGTATGAGTATAAATAATCATATAATATATTATTTCTACAAAATCTTAACTTAAAAGAAATGAATGAAGTAAAAATAAAATAAAAATGAGAGTGAAGAAAGAGTTGGTCAGATGGTAAGCACTCTTTCACTTTCAATCTTATGGTTGTGAGTTTGATTTCCCAAGAAATCATAATGTGCGAGCGCTATTGTCGAATTGAGATGCATATAGAACAAAATAATTTTTATAATCATAAATCTATCCCTAGTTAATACATTTAAGAACAAAATAATTTTTTGTACTGTTGGTAGTTATAAGCTTTTTAGTGACAAAGTATGCAATTAACTACAAAAAAATATCCGTTTTACAACAAATAAATTTGTCACATTTAAGCATTTGGGGACGATTTTTCTTTTTGTAGTTAATAAAATACTTTTATCGACGAAGATCCTAGTTAATACATTTAAGAACAAAATAATTTTTTGTATAGTTGGTAGTAATAACCTTTTTAGTGACAAAGTATACAATTAACTACAAAAAAATTATCCTTTTTACGACAAATAAATTTGTCACAAATGTTTAAACAATTAGGAATGATTTTTCTTTTTGTAGTTAATATAATACTTTTATCGATGAAGCATTAAACACCTTTGTATACTTTTAGCTACACACATTTATTGATGACAGAGTGATGAATTGTTTTTCGTCTCATAAGATTTTTAGTGACGAAATATGATTTATGAATGGTGAAATAATTTGTCTCTAATAATCAAATTTATTATAGTGATTGTGTGATGATGAGCTTAATATTGTGTCGCACCTCCATTATGGGGTAGGTTTGGAGTTGAGAATATTTAAATCTTTACAAATTTACTTGAGATTTTTCATGGGGAAATTACTTGCGGAAATTATTATTTTTCATGAATTTTTATTTCTTGCAAAACAATTTGCATGTAATTTATATGCAAATTTGATGCAAGTTAGCAAAAGGAAAACTAATCGATAACTAATCACTGATCTGACAATTTCAGTTAACAAGTTCAGAAGTTAGTTAGAACAGTTAGCACTGTTAGATGGTTGAATTCTGTTATCACTGTAGCTGTGGATTTTAAATGTTTTAGCAATCAATAGGAGCCTATAAAAGGATTGTATTAGATTTTTGACATTCATTCATTCATTGATAATAAGATTGTTTTCTTCTCTCTGTAATTTTCTCTTAAGCTGAATTATCGGTTTAATCCCTCAACTAGCTGTTCATATTCCTCGAGATTACTCCTGGAATTTGTTTCTTCTCTGTAATTCTCTATAATTGTATCAATTGGTATTAGAGCAAGCAATCCTTGACATTAATCTGATGACGCACAATGAAGGTCAAAAGAAAACAAAGGACAAGATTCAACAGATTCAAACCCAGTTACAGAAATTGATGGAAGGGATGTCTAGTATGAACGATCGCAATGCACAACTGATAAGGAATTGCTAGAAATTAGGGAAGTAATTGGGTATTTGAATCAGAATGGGAAAGAAAATGATCTAGTTAGGGCATAATCTAATTCTGGTCGGGATTGTTTAGGAGAAACGCCGCAAGGAGCTCGATTCAATAATATGCATATTGGTAATGGTCCTAACCAAATAGTACATTTTTCAATCGTTACTCTAGATTAGAATTCTCTCGTTTTTCTGGTGGTGAGTTAAGAAATTGGTTGCACAAAGTTGATCAATTTTTCTCCAAGGATGAAGTTTCTTTTTAACAAAAGGTGAAGGTGGCTTTCATCCACTTTGAAGGTGAAGCTATGACACGGCACATGTTATACATTAGGTCTAGAAACTCGGTTTTAGATCCATCTTGGACTGAATTTGTGTTAGCATTGAATAAAAGGTTCGGAGAGGGTTTTGAATATCACATGAAAGCCCTAAAGAGCTTACAACAAATCAGTAGTTTCAAGGAATATCAGGCTGATTTTGATAGGTTATTAAGTGGACTTAATCTCTCCAATGAAAATGTTGTTATATTCTAGGTGTTTTGATGATCCTCACAAATGCGGGGACCTGGTCCCTATTAGATTGTTCTCGTCACGATACAAATGGGGTACAACCGTAAAAGTTGTCATGTCAGGTGGTAGGTGAAAAGTGCAGTGTCCTACACCAATAAGAAGAGCGGACGAGCTTGTATGTTTCAGTACTCACAAATGCAGGGACCTGGTCCCAGGAAGAGTTCTCTCCATCTGATACATAATTGTGTACAACTGTAAAGCTGTCCTGTCAGTGGTAGGTGAGGCGCCAGCGTACTGAACCAATCAGAATGAAAGAGGTTGGCCTTTTCAAGAACTCACAAAGAAGTTTGCAAGGGACCTGGTCCCCGCAAGCAAGGGACCTAGTCCCCGCAAGACTGCGACGTGAAAAGGATGAAAAGACAGTTGTCAAAAAGCTGCCAACTCTGAGGGGTTGGTGCACAACTTTTTATGACAGCAGGCTCTCAGCCAATAGCCTCGTCCCAAGGGTTTGTGTCCATTTGAATATAGTCTCTTCTCCAACAACACAAACACAAGTTTTGGCAAGCAAAGTTTTGGATTTCAGAAAATCCAAAAGATCAAAAAGCAAAGGCCATCTTCAAGAAGAATCATCCTAAGAGCAACAGGGACCTGATAGAGCTGCAAGCTACCTAGTTGTCTTAGGATTATATCTTCCGTGCTTACATTGTAAATCTGTTCCTAATCTATAAAGGATTCAGATATTTGTTTTGAGTTTGTAAAAGTCTAAATCAGTTAAGGTTAACTGATTTAGTGGGTAACATTGTTTTGTTGCTTAGTCAAATTCTAAGTCATCTAGATTTAGGTGGTTTAGTGGGTGGTGTGGTATCCGCTTAGCAAAGTCTAAGTTATCTAGGGGTGATAACTTAGTGGGCGGTGTTGGATCCGCTTAGGCTCTTCAAGTAATAGGTAGATTACTTGATCGTGAGATTAATAACTTTTTCTTACATTGGTTGTAACCGGGTTTCACTTTTGCTTGAGAAGATTAGTGAAGACGGTTGAAAATCCTGTGTGACAGGTCGTGGTTTTACTCCCTTGAGCAAGGAGGTTTCCACGTAAACTGCTTGTGCTGTTTTCTGTGTTTTCTTACTTTCTGTTCTTACTTCGAGTGTGTCAAGGGACCTGGTCCGTTGACTGGTAGTGGACGCACAGATTCTAACAAGTGGTATCAGAGCGGGTGCTCTCTATTTGGTTAACACCAAGAGAGAAGTTCTTGCGAGAAATGGCGTCACTACTGAATAAGCAAAGAAATCAGTCTCCCACAAGACCTCCTCTGTTTGATAGTAAGCTCTATAAATATTGGAAAATTCGGATGAGAGACTATCTCATGGCTGAGGACAGTGAAGTATGGGACGTCATATGTAAAGGTCCTTATGTGCCAACTATGAAGGTTAGAGATGGAGAGGTCACAAGAGTCATTCCCAAAACTAGAAAATAATATAATGACTCTGATAGACTATTAGTCCAGAAAAATCACAAAGCAAGGAAGCTATTGATGTGTGGCCTTAGTATAAATGAATACGATCTGATTTCATCTTGTGAATCAGCCAAGGAAATCTGGGATCTGTTGAAAACAACTTATGAGGGCACTGAGGAAATAAGGAAATCTAAGCTAGATCTCTTTTCTACTTAGTTTAAAGATTTCACCATGAATGATGGTGAACTCATTCATGAAGTGCGCACCAGATTCTCCAACATCACAGATGAGCTCATGTTCCTTGAAGAACCTGTTCCTATTATCAAGACTGCAGAAGGTAAAGACAAAGAAGGGGACCAGGTCCGTCCCAAGATAAGCAGAAGAGAAGTCTTCTTCGAGGCAGTAAAAAGGGATATGGCTGCGTGGGAAAAATCCTCAAGTGATTCAGATGATTCTGAAAACACAGATAATAGTTTCATGGAAAAGTCAAACGAGGAAGATACTGATGAAAAGGTAACTCTATATTATTTCAAGCAAAACTTGAATACCTTTTCTACTAGTAAGTTGAGAAAGCTGGCTGTTGTATTACTTGATTTGATAAGTGAGATGACAGATGAGAAGGATCGCGTAAACAACAGCCTAGACATCTTTCAATATGGAAAAATTGCTTTAGTTGCCCAAATATATGATATTGAAAGTCAAATGGTTGTTCTAGAAGCAGAAAATCTAGAACTGAAGGAAAAGATAAAAAGGGCGACTACTACAATTTTTAAAGGAAAGAATGAGGCTAGCAGCTTGCAGCTGGACCTTGAAAATAAGCTGCATACTGCTGAAATGAAGATTAAAGTGGCTTTCGAGAGAAATCATGCATTGGAGAGGGACCTGGTCCGTGTAAAAGAGGAACTTGAAAATTCCCTCAAATGGACTAATTCCTCTAAGATCCTTACAAATATACTCGGTCAAGAAAACAACATAAAAGGAGATCTGGGCTGCAAAAGAGAATGTCCTGCGTTTAAAGACTGTGGAGAAAGTTCATCAAACTATTCCAAACCACGGAATAGATTGAAGAAGGGACCTGGTCCTGTTTATGGCCAACAGAAGAACTTACAAAAGAAGGGACCTGGTCGTGCTGTTCAACAAAAGAATCAACAGAATCAACAGAAGAAAGGACCTGGTCTTACTTCTGTTCCTAAGTTGAAAAATATCAATCTGCCTCACTGGACAAAGAATTCTCTTATCACTCCTTTATCTGCTTACTGGGAACTTCAACTGAAGTGGGTTCCCAAGGCTAACACGTGATATGACATTCTTGTGAGAGGAAGTAGCAACAACCAGTGTCGATTCATGAATGGTGGATGCTCAAAGCACTGTACTTCCTCTCTCTCAAGGCACTTCAAGGTGGAGGTGTCTCATTTGGTGATGGCAAGAAAAGATATGTTCTTTTTGAAGACATGGTTTGAAAATCTATGGAATACACTATTGAAGTTTTGTACTATGTCAATGGTTGAAGTACAATCTTTCAAAGTATTTCATAGATGTGTGATGAATAAAAATAAAGTGAAGCTGTTATAAATGGGTTGTCACAATCTTGCTCTCTCGGATGATCTTGATAGAAAAGAGATGCAAGAACATGTGTATTGCTGATCTAATTACTATTCATTGTGACACTCTCACTTGCCTTGGTGCTGCTGAGGTATGAAAAGACATACATGCTCTGGTGAACGCTTCTCTACTAAACAAACTTGTGTCAAGGGACCTGGTACCCAGTTTGCACAAAATGAAATTTGCAGATGACAAAGTTTGTAGTGTTGGTGTTAAAGAGAAGCAGATCAGATCATCCTTCAGGTAGAATAAGGAGGCACTAGTCTTCCAAAGAACTTTCGAAAAAGTGTTGAATACTACATGTTCTATGACCAAAATGATAATATTGAGAAGTTTGATCTCAATATTGATGAAAGAATAGTTGTGGTACACTCTTCCTCCAGCAAGGCTTATCAGGGTTACACTAAAAATGGTTATGTATTTATTGATGAGTCTAGAAGAGTTTAGAAGTTGCAAAGAAAGATATTTCTGAGATGGAAGAGCTGCTTCAGAATCAGAGAGATGGTTTAAATAGTGAACTTGCTGAAGAACATTCTCTTCATGAATCCAGCAATCTCACGGAAGCTGATGTAGATGATAAACCTGATGAGGGACCCGGTCCTTTAGAAAGTGTTGAACAAAGATGATGCAGTTCAAACTGATAATGTGAATTTTGAAGGTAAGAATGAAGAAGTTGATCAAGCTCAGTTTGAAAGAAGCAAAGTATGACAGTCGGTTCCCAAACAAGTTGATCGGGTTGTCTAAGTTGCTCCTCAATAATGGCTTCAAGGGAGGCAATCTTTGAGATTTTGTGTGAAGAGTTTATGCATAACGGAAGAATTAAATCTCTTTTTGGAGTTGTAGATCAAGAAAACCTCAAAAGGTACCTTTGGTTGTCAATAAAAATACATTTGTGAGTTGCTCAAATGTCTTAACATACTTGAAGTCAAGACAATGTTATAGAGGGGCAATGTCATCATGATGTTTTGCAAAGTGGAAGATCGAGTGTCTGACATCTTCACTAAGGTCCTAATCTAGGATTAGTGTGTACTCATAGTGACTTAGCTGAAGGGAAGAAAATAGCACAGCTTGATCAGGGCAATTGATGTATGAACAAAGAAAGGGACCTGGTACTAGTTCAAAGAAACTGCTGAAAAGGTTTCATGTTATGGGTGCCTAGACAATTCATACTTTTTTGGGCACTAACTTGAAACTGGATGCTAATGAACCGGGTTCAAAGACTCTACTCATGTGCAAAGAAATCACTTTTGAAGGCTGCTAGTAGAATCCGAAGATACTTTAAGAAGACATGGGACCTAGTTCCTGTTCTGTCCATCAGCGGACTTTTTGATATAGATTACATGGTGCTATTGATTATGCTGGGTATCAAGCTGATGGAAAGAGTACCTCAAGAGTATATTATGTTATGCGCTGATCTTTCACTCATGTGGAATTAAAAGGAAAGATTAAATTGCTCTTTCATCAATTAAGGCGATAAATGTAGCAAGTGTAGCTTGATAAACTCAACTCTTGTGGAACAAGCAGCAACCTGAAGTTCACAAAAACTTGACTGAAATAACCACGCTGATGATGGAAATGCTAAAACCTTCCTGAATGGATCCTGCCTGAAGCAATCAACTCTTTCATGACTATGCAAAGGGAGCAGGTATCCTTGCTTTTCGGTTATGTATGTTTTAGCAAGTTCAGTTTCATACCTTTTGTAGGTATACACACATGGAAAGGGGGATGAAGGAAAAAGGAGGTCAGGACAGATCTAGACAATGACATTCAAACTACAGAGAGGGACCTGGTCCTTTCTCGAAGGTTAGCACTCTTAACATTGCAGTTTGAGTTACGCATGAGAACCTTGAAATTGCCACATGTCTGTCATTCTGGTATCTGACTGTTGTCCCATCTTTTGAGTGCCAAAATGATACCTCCTTTTCTCTTTCTTTATACTTTATATTTCTTTATATTTCCCTAGAAAAAATCAATTTACCTTACAAATATCAGAGTTCGTTTTAAAATTCTCTTTTCTCTTCTCTCAAAAAATACTTCAAGCTGTTAAACCCTTTATTCTTATTGGAGAATTTTCTGATGAAGATGTTTTTAAGTGTGAAGAGGGACCTGGTCCTCCAAGAAAATTGAAGAAGTGGAAAAGATGATGTTCAAAAAGGGCGAAGTTGATATTATGAGAACTCAAAGTTTTCTGAAGAAGAATGTGTAAAAAAAAAAAAAAAAAATCTTGGTTCCTCAATTGTTGATCTATTCATCTTGGAGGCCTTGAGTTGTTTGTTTTACCAATCTTTCTGTTATAAGAAACTCAGGCTGGTGTTAGAAGCTATGGCAGCTGCCCGTGTTAACTAGAATGGTGAAATGGGTTGTCTAAAAGTCCAGCTTCTGAAACAACACTATCAGAGGGACCAGGTACCAAAAAAAAAATAAAAAAATTGGCAGCTTTGAAAATTCAAGATACAGGTTGGGTTGCACAACATGCTTAATGTTAAGAGATGATTCTGAAAATCTTATGCTAAGGGATATGCTCTATTAATTCTTTTCTTTCAATCCCTTGCCTCTAAGTCAATCCCTTCTCTTCCTATCTCTCTATGTCAGTCCTCATTACTCTTTTTGGGCATTGCTTTGGTTTTCATTTGTAATCATATTTGCAATGCTTTGATGGCTGATCTTTTGTTTATGGATGAAAAATGTCTTGTTCCTACTGACTTGTCTCATTACTTTATGCCTTTTACTCATGCTCAGTGTTGCCCAAGTGGCCATGAATTTGCTGGAACTATATTTCTGTCAACTTGGTTTACTGCTTTAACCCTTTTTTATGATGTCAAAAGGGGGAAAGTTGTGAAGGTAAGGTAATGAGATCAATGGTGTTATAACTGCTTGAAGAAGACATGGTGTTATAACTGCTTGAAGAAGACATTGTCACATCGATAGGGGAAACCAATGGTAGCTACTTGAAGAGATATGGTCATGCTGACAGGGGGAATAAATGCTTGCTACCTGACGAGGACCTGGTCCTGCCGATAGGGGGAAGAAGATGTTTGTCATCATCAAAAAGGGGGAAAATGCTATGCTGATGTTTTGATGTTGACAAACTTCGGGGATGATTAAACTCTAGTTACCCCAAGAATTGTTGTTGATAGGGGGAACTAGTGAATAAGTATGTCATCATCAAAAAAGAGGAAAATGCTATGTTGATGTTTTGATGATTTGACAAACTTTGGGGATGATTCAACTCCAGTTACCCCAAGAATTCTTGTTGATAGGGGGAACTAGTGAATAAGTATGTTATCATCAAAAAGGGGGAAAATGTTAGTTCGAAGTTGAGTTGAGATGTTAGCTCGAACTTGATATGAAGTTTTGATGATTTAACAAACTTATCGATCTAACAAGGAACCAGATCCTTGTTAGTGGAACTGCTGACAGTGAGATGAATGATAAACTCAGTGTGAGGTATATTTGTGTGCTATCATCAAAAAGGGGGAAAATGTTATATTCTAGGTGTTTTGATGATCCTCACAAATGCGGGGACCTGGTCCCTATTAGAGTGTTCTCGTCACGATACAAATGGGGTACAACCGTAAAAGTTGTCATGTCAGGTGGTAGGTGAAAAGTGCAGTGTCCTACACCAATAAGAAGAGCGGACGAGCTTGTATGTTTCAGTACTCACAAATGCAGGGACCTGGTCCCAGGCAGAGTTCTCTCCATCTGATACATAATTGTGTACAAATGTAAAGCTGTCCTGTCAGTGGTAGGTGAGGCGCCAGTGTACTGAACCAATCAGAATGAAAGAGGTTGGCCTTTTCAAGAACTCACAAAGAAGTTTGCAAGGGACCTGGTCCCCGCAAGTAAGGGACCTGGTCCCCGCAAGACTGCGACGTGAAAAGGACGAAAAGACAGTTGTCAAAAAGCTGCCAACTCTGAGGGGTTGGTGCACAACGTTTTATGACAGCAGGCTCTCAGCCAATAGCCTCGTCCCAAGGGTTTGTGTCCATTTGAATATAGTCTCTTCTCCAATAACACAAACACAAGTTTTGGCAAGCAAAGTTTTGGATTTCAGAAAATCCAAAAGATCAAAAAGCAAAGGCCATCTTCAAGAAGAATCATCCTAAGAGCAACAGGGACCTGATAGAGCTGCAAGCTACCTAGTTGTCTTAGGATTATATCTTCCGTGCTTACATTGTAAATCTGTTCCTAATCTATAAAGGATTCAGATATTTGTTTTGAGTTTGTAAAAGTCTAAATCAGTTAAGGTTAACTGATTTAGTGGGCAACATTGTTTTGTTGCTTAGTCAAATTCTAAGTCATCTAGATTTAGGTGGTTTAGTGGGCGGTGTGGTATCCGCTTAGCAAAGTCTAAGTTATCTAGGGGTGATAGCTTAGTGGGCGGTGTTGTATCCGCTTAGGCTCTTCAAGTAATAGGTAGATTACTTGATCGTGAGATTAATAACTTTTTCTCACATTGGTTGTAACCGGGTTTCACTTTTGCTTGAGAAGATTAGTGAAGACGGTTGAAAATCCTGTGTGACAGGTCATGGTTTTACTCCCTTGAGCAAGGAGGTTTACGTAAACTGCTTGTGCTATTTTCTGTGTTTTCTTACTTTCTGTTCTTACTTCGATTGTGTCAAGGGACCTGGTCCGTTGACTGGTAGTGGACGCAAAGATTCTAACAAATGTCATTAGTTGTTTTTGGGAGGTCGAAAGAGGGAGTTGAACAAGTCTATTAGAATACATGCTCCAAAAATTTTGTTGCAAGACTATAAGGTAGCTAGGTTGCAAGAGGAGGTGTTTGAAGCTCAAACTCCATTTTGGGGAATCAAATCTTTTCCTAATGTCCAAGGTCCTATATTACCCACTCCTGCCCATATTAAAGCTCAGTATTTCCAAAGAAATTACGTTTTCACCAAAAAACGCTCGAAAGAAAAAATGACAACATCTACTCTTTCAAAACATAACCGATTTATATTTAAAATCACTTTTTCCTTTTTTTGAAATTTTCTATTCCACGATTTTCTCTATTTTGTTATTAATTATTTTTCTTTCAAATTAATCAAAATAAATTCACAAGTCATCTTTTAACAAAAATATTGTCATTTTTAAAACATAGTGAAACTATTATTAGGAGTCCCACTAAAGACTAAAATATTGTTGTTTTTGAAAATTTTTCCTTATTTTAATAGTCCTTGAAAAGGAGCTTCAACTCTAGCAGCTATTACACTCCTCATACTCATAATTAACAGACTATCCTATCTTTTACAAGTTCCATTAAGTAAATAGTAATTGTCCCAATTGTAGTAATGTTGATGAGCTTATATACGTGTTTTTCATTAATTATAATCTCTCTTTAAAAGTTTGCCATTATTAGTTGAATGCTAATTAATTTATTTCAAGTATCTATTAATATTGAGGCTTATTAATTGTAGGTGAAAGTACAATTATAGTTATAACATAAAATATATCTTCAAATTGACGTAAATAACTCGCTTTCTTTAAGAATATTCAAGCTCAATGAAATAATTTTTATTAATCAATCAGTAATCTTCTTGACTTGTCCTCCAACAAGATTGTATAACTAACTCATGGTGGGGAACTGACAATCACCATGGCACAAATCACTCAAGTCTAACACCCAAATAATAATAACCACCAAAGATCAAAGAAGGAGAAATTGAGCCCACTGAATTCATAGTTTGTCATTAAAGAAATTATTTTGAAGAAACCTTACCCCTAGATCAAGAACCAGGTTCTTGATTATTTGCTTAAAACAAGAAAATAAAGCAATATACTTTTAACTAAAACCTTCCTCTCTCAAGGAAGGAAAAACACAACTTTGTTTTATTAAGTTTCTAACTCAAATACAATTTTCGATTAACACTAATCGAACTCTTCAAATTCACAAGAAGCCAAACCTACTTCTTGCAAACTTACTCACAAATTCTCTCTCTCTCCACAAGAAGCCAAACCCACTTCTTGCAAACTCACTCACAAATTCTCTCTCTCTCCACAAGAAGCCACACCCACTTCTTGTTTACAATCACACAAGCTCACAAACTCACAAAACTCACAAAACTCACAAAGCTCACAAAACTCACAAACGATCTTTGCTGCCTCTCTCTTCTTCTCGCCTTTCTTCACTTTTTCACTCGATTGCAAAGACAAATTTTCTTTGACTTGATATCTCTGTTTATATAGATATTTTTCCGCCTCTCTGCAAAGTTGATAACAAACTTGTTTTCTATATACTTCTTTGATATGGAAAGGTTTGTTTATTTGTTGAGGTATACGCATAAGGTTAATAACCTTTTAAGAAAAGGTTTTGTCTTCTTATTATTTCCATAAATAAATCTGCCTCTACCTTCTAATAAAAGGTTTTGTTTTCTTTATTTATTTCCAAAAATAAACCTGCATTTGTCTTCTTTATTTATTTCCAAAAATAAATCTGTGTCGTCTCTTTTATTTATTTCCAAAAATAAATCTGCGTCGTCTCTTTTATTCTCCTTCTTTCCATAAATGAATCTGCGCCTCTTTTATTCTGTACTTCTGCTTTCATATATAGATTAATGAACCTGGTTCATGAGAGTCGTTTCCTTCCTTCATAAGTAGTGAATCTGGTTCATGAAGTACATAATTTGTTATCATCAAAAGTAATGAAGACGACGTTTATGGGTTCATCAAATTCCCCCTTTTTTGATGATGACAAATAACCATTCGTACATGTACAAATAAAATACATGCTTTTTCCCCCTTTTGACACATCAAAAAGAACAAGTGAACAACAGATACACCAGCAAAAAATAGGTAGGTACTAATATTATGTGTTTGGGATGGAGGTGGTTTTGGGGTGATTACAATGTTGGTTTCCCCCTGAGTGGTTACCGGTTGCGATGTGAAGATTGGTTCGTCGAGTTTGTTTCTGAAGACCCATCTAGTACCTATTACAGTTCTGCCCTTAACTCCTTTCAATGAGAGAAAATTATGTTGATTTCCGGTAATGTATCTTGAGCATACGCTATCCAAATACCAGTGTTTTGATTTTTCTCTCACCGCGACCTGCCGTTTTATTTAGATAGAGTTAGTTTTGGGTACCCAGATCCACTTGACTGCTTGTTTATTATAAAAGGGGTGAATAAGATTCCTTTTAGCCCATCTAGGAAGAGCTTTGGGTGTAGGAGCAGTTTTAAGGCCATTTTCCCTTTGCACCTTTTCTACAAACATGAAATTTTTCTTATGTGCAGTTTGTTTTCTATCACAAGTAGAACTTTTGTGTCCTGTAAAACCACAGTGAAACCAGAGACAATCTATATTAGGATTTGTTGTTTCAGAGAATCCTATTCCATATCTTGTGCCAGATTGATTTTTATGTAGACTATCGAGAATTATGGAGGACCTGGTCCATCTCATACTATTCTCTACTTCCAACTTAATCAGGTCAAGTTTTCTTTGCAGATTTTCATTCTTTAGAGTGACAACCTTCAGTTCTTTTTTAAAATTTTCTAGTTTCTTTTGCAGAGAATAATTTTGTTGTTCTAGAGTCATGTTTTCTTCTCTTAGAGATGCATAGTCTTCCATGAGTAGTTCCTTTTCATGACTAGTTGATTGATATGTATTTATAAGAGTGTGCAGCAACGATTCTAGTTCTTTTTTTGTGTATAGTTCAAGATTTTCTTTAGTGTGAGAGAGGCTAACATAGTCCTATTTACCTTCTTCTTCATCATCAGAGTCTGATCCCGCCATTAGTGCGTAGAGAGTATCTTGTGCTTGGCAGTTGCTTTCTTTATTTGGGGTTTCAGTCGTGGCTATTAGCGCAAGAAAGTCATATTTACCTTCTTGCTCTACTGCAAGAAGAGATTGATTCTCTTTCTCATCCTCAGATTCATCTTCAGACATGCCTCCCATTACAGCGAGTGCTTTCTTCATGGATAGATCTGCCTCTTGGTTGGTCATTCTTCTATTATTTGGAACATATCTATCACCCTTTCCCTCTTTTGTCTTGTCTGGATTGTTTTTCTTATATTCCAAGGCCCAAAGTGGACAGAATTTGATGAAGTGATCAGGACTTCCACACTTGTGACATAGTGGTTCCCTAGAGTTATCAGTATTCCTTTGGGGACTCCTCTTTTGAGATGTTTGTCCCCTTTTTAGCAATCTAGAGAACCTCTTGGTCACAAGAGCAATATTTTCATCTTCAAAATCTTCAGATGCAGTGGTTTGATTCTTTTCTTTTCTTTTACTGCTTATCTCTTTCTCTTGGTTCTTCTTCAGTTCATATGTTATTAGATTTCCTATAAGTTCATCCATTGCTAATTTGTCAAGATCGCGTGCTTCAGTAATTGCTTCAACTTTACTTTCCCATGACTCAGGTAAGACACTCAGGAGTTTTCTTACAGCTTCTCCGTTGGGAATTACTTCACCAAGAGAGTAGATCTCATTGATAATTGCTGTAAACCTGGTGTGCATATCTTGAATAGTTTCTCCATCCATCATTCTGAATAATTCATACTGTCTGTTTAAGTTGTCAATTTTAGATTTCTTGACCTGATTAGTTCCTTCATGTGCAGTTTGCAGAGTTTCCCAGATTGCTTTAGCATCTTGACAGGAGGAAATTCTATTGTACTCGTCTGGTCCTATACCACATATCAAGATTTTCTTAGCTTTGGCATTATTTTGTATGGCAAGTTTATCAGCAACATTCCATTCCTTTCTATCCTTAGGTATCATTGTTTCTCCATCAGGCCCCTTTTTCATAGGAATGGTAGGACCATCCAAGACTACGCTCCAGAGATCGGGATTTTCTCCTATCAGATGATCCATCATGCGATTCTTCCACCATCCATAATATTTTCCATTGAACAATGGTGGTCGTGTTTGAGAAGCTCCTTCTTGGGGGGTAGGTGGTGCTGCCATTTTCTTTTCAAGATGTTAATCTTTTAACGAAAAAATCCCGCTCTGATACCAATTGAAGAAACCTTACCCCTAGATCAAGAACCAGGTTCTTGATTATTTGCTTAAAACAATAAAATAAAGCAATATACTTTTAACTAAAACCTTCCTCTCTCAAGGAAGGAAAAACACAACTTTGTTTTATTAAGTTTTTAACTCAAATACAATTTTCGATTAACTCTAATCGAACTCTTCAAATTCACAAGAAGCCAAACCTACTTCTTGCAAACTTACTCACAAATTCTCTCTCTCTCCACAAGAAGCCAAACCCACTTCTTGCAAACTCACTCACAAATTCTCTCTCTCTCCACAAGAAGCCACATCCACTTCTTGTTTACAATCACACAAGCTCACAAACTCACAAAACTCACAAAACTCACAAAGCTCACAAAACTCACAAACGATCTTTGCTGCCTCTCTCTTCTTCTCGCCTTTCTTCACTTTTTCACTCGATTGCAAAGACAAATTTTCTTTGACTTGATATCTCTGTTTATATAGATATTTTGCCGCCTCTCTGCAAAGTTGATAACAAACTTGTTTTCTATATACTTCTTTGATATGGAAAGGTTTGTTTATTTGTTGAGGTATACGCATAAGGTTAATAACCTTTTAAGAAAAGGTTTTGTCTTCTTATTTATTTCCATAAATAAATCTGCCTCTACCTTCTAATAAAAGGTTTTGTTTTCTTTATTTATTTCCAAAAATAAACCTGCATTTGTCTTCTTTATTTATTTCCAAAAATAAATCTGTGTCGTCTCTTTTATTTATTTCCAAAAATAAATCTGCGTGTCTCTTTTATTCTCCTTCTTTCCATAAATGAATCTGCGCCTCTTTTATTCTGTACTTCTGCTTTCATATATAGATTAATGAACCTGGTTCATGAGAGTCGTTTTCTTCCTTCATAAGTAGTGAATCTGGTTCATGAAGTACATAATTTGTTATCATCAAAAGTAATGAAGACGACGTTTATGGGTTCATCATATTTCTCTTAAGCACTTGAGGTTATGAAATATATCTTTCTAGGATTGATGACAATCCCTAGTTTTCGTTGAGGCAAACTCAGGATTTGAAGGTTTTGGTGCACCAATATAAACATAGCTCAAATATAAGGTCTAAGCTAAACTTAAAATAAAAATAGGCTTGAGTGAGATTCAAACCCTAGTCTAGTGAGTGGTATCTCTACCTTTTACCAATTTCACAAGAGCACTTCTATGTTTTTTATGGGTGCACTGTTAACTATATCTTAATTTCTACCAGTTTTTCAAAATAGATATATACATATACATATAATTTTTTCGAAAGTTATTGTGCACCCTCACGGTATAGTGTGGATCCGCCCCTGATTGTGATATGGAAATCCTCTTGTGAAATATCATTGCTCGTGAGCAACTATACTCTGATGTGCAACCCAAAGATTCCAGTTATTTACCTCTACCTTCTCTATATTGGACACTTCCATTTTACTTAGGAATAATAATGGGTCGAGACGAATTTTATTATATTTTTATAAAATTCGTGTGAGGTGAGGCAAGTTGCGGGTTTAGAATAAAAACTCTTTTTAGACTTACGATTTACCCGAATTTTCGTACCAATTTGACACCTGTTGGGGGCACTAGTCATAGGTGGAGTTAAAAAATGAAACTGATTGGATATTTATGAAAAAACTGTTTTGAATGGCCAGAAAAACAAGAAAGAAAAAAAGAGTTATGTTAGAACTCTCAAACTCTTGATTTTGGCTCCGCCTCAACTGATATACAAAGGACCATGACTACTTTGATCATTTTCTTGAAAAGAAAAAGTCAATTAATTTAGGAAATCCCAATCTATTCAGTCATTAACTATTTTTTAAGTTTGTTACTATCTTTTAATAAATTTTTCACCCAACTTTCCATTTCGTACTGATAGAAAAGTAAAATATGTTCTCTTATTACTTAAAGACTATGAATTTCAACAGATTATTTGACAGTTAAAAAGGACACATATTCATATTTATATGTGTAATATCTTCATATTATTTTAAATTAAATGGCGGTACATGTATGTAGAGGGTGATATAATGACTTATGGTTTTTAAGCTAATTAGTTCCTTTGCCATCTACATTTCAATTTGCTATCTTTAGATTTTATCATAGCTTCAAAGACAGTGCATTTTAATCGATATAAATATTCGATTAATGTGGGTGTCAAACAATTAATCTCTAAATTAACCAATGAACAAAGCTCCATATTTGTTGCTAAAAGAAAAACGTGAGTTACGTATTAGTGTTGAACATTGTTAATTATGTGTGGCCAAGTAGTGTTTTGGTTTTGACAAATTGACTGAAATGCCATTTATCATCTTTTTTCTGCTCATATACTATACAATTAATTTCACCCAAAAGAGAAATAGAAATAAAGTCATTTTAAAGCTTATATAATATGTTGGTACTTTGTAGTGATATATATTAAAGAACCTACTCAATTACCTTCTTAACCTAACTATCACAACCGTCATAAAGAGGAGAGGAAGATTTAGATGCCACCCACTCATCACTCACATTAATATTTATTATACTCCCATCAAGTTGTGACAAATATGTGGGTTGAATTAAATTTGGGCGGATTCAAAATGGGTCAATATAATATGGATAATAATTCAATCATTACATATTTGATATGGGTAAAAATAGATTGGGTAACAAATAGGTTGGGTAAAATACTAGTTTACTCATATTTTATTCATATTTTGATGAGTAAATAGTACTCTACTTAAGAATTCAACATGGAGAAAATATTTTAGTCTTGTTTTAGATGAAAAATGTTGAAAATGCTTCATTTAGTTTTGTTATTTTATAAAAGTTAAAAAAAAATCCGTACTTTTCAATATAAAATAAATTAATGTAATAACAAGGGGAAAATCTTTTTTTTTTTAATTTCAAAGTAAATGAATATTTGCATTTGAGGAATAAAACATGCTTAATGCACTTTAAGCAATGTCAATACTAATACATGATATTCTTTTTTGCACTATAATTTATTATCCAATATAAAATCAAATAAATAAATAAAATATAATTATAATTAACAAAAGAAATGTATATTTAAAATATATATTTTGGAGGGACAAATACTTCATCTTTTCAATAATAGAGAAAAATAATTAGTTCTATAAAAGAACATAAAAAAAAAGAGAAGTGACAATATTTTTAGTGATATCATAAATTTTGAGTGAATAAAAGTTAAAAGCTTAATTCATTTGGCTAATTTATATTTAGGAAAATTAGCAAACTAGTCACAATTCCTAACTTAATTAGTAAAAATATCTATACTTTAAAATAATTATTGAAAATGTCAAAATGTCAATATCTTAGAAAGTGATTTCTATTTAAATTTTATTTTTCAAAACAGTCCAACTCTGAATCAAATTCTACATCCATTATCCATTTACAGTTCTTCATTTGATTTAGTACCATTAAATTTATTTTTCATATTTCACTTTTCATTTTTTTTTCTCTTTCATCAACTTTTTTTCACCATCCCCATCACTCACTTTTCTCTTTTTTTTCTTTCATCAAAATTTCACCATTATTCTCTCTCATTGTTGAAGAATGACTAATTATTGAAGTTCGTAACAATTTGTTCAGATCTATCAATTAATCAAGAAATCTCTCAATTGATAAAGGTATTCTTGAATTCATCATTTATTTTGCGAGATTTTGTTTTCAAAATCACACATTATGTTGAATTTTTGGATTGTACGTATTGAGGATTTTCCGTCATTTTTTAAAATTTTTTATATAAATTTGCTAACATACTCATCAAATATTTATGTATTTCAGATTTTTAGTATTTAAAATAATTTTTGTCGATCTTTTTTTATGATTTATTTTTATATTTCAAATTTAGTAGAATCTACATTAGCATTTAGGTATTGAGTTGTTTCGCAAAAGTATTTGGAAGTATTTTGAATGTCCTGAAGTTTGTAGTCAAATTTGTTTTTATAAAGTGATAATCTAAATACAAACCTATATTTTAATTATTTAAAATTGTGAATGAATACGAAATCAAAGATAAACTAGTTGATATAAACATATAATGAGCAAAATAAAATACAAAACTATTTGACTGATGCAATTAGGATGAATACACATATAATGAATACATAAATAAATTGTATTTTGTCTATTTATAGTTGAGAATGAATACAAAATCAAAATATAAATACAAAACTTTATGGTATACATTAGAACGCATACGAAATCAAATCTAAATACAAACTTTATGGTATACATTAGGATGAAGACAAAATCAAATATAAATACAAACTATTTGGTATACAAAATGATATTGGAAATAAGCAAAATAAAATACATATGTTAGATGGATTAATACGTATACCATGAATACATGAGTATTGTATTTTGAATACTGAAAAATTTCTTAAAAGAAGATACATAAACTTCATAACCTTAACATGATAACCAAATAACTTCATACAATTTCAGACATTTTTAAAGATAAATTTCATAACGTCAAAATGATGTCTTAGTAGAATAAACTGCTTCAAATATGATAATGTATGGTAAATAACGTGTTTAGAAACAAAAAAAATTAAGAAAATTGAATACTGAATTTTTAGAACAATGGTGATAGGCGTGTTTTTTAGAACATGGTGAAAGAATAAGAAAGAGATGGAAGTTGGTGTATTTTGATAAATTGTCAATTAGTTCTTTGTTTTTGAATTTTTATAACTGATAAGACTTTTAAGCAATTGTCTCTTTTTAATATTTTTCTCTCCCCTTAATTTTTCCTTTCTGCTTTTAACAATTGTTTCTTTTTTGACATTTTTACTAAATATTGAAAGTATTGACAATGAGTTCTATTAAATGTCAAAATATTGACATTTTAAAAAATTTCCCTTTATATTTTACTCATAGTTTACCCATATTTTTATGGGTTGAATATGAATATCAACCCATATTTTATCCATATACAAAGTCATTCCCCCAAGCTATTAAAATATGAGCAGATTACCAAAATATGGGCTATTTGTAGCACCAATAATGCAAGCACATATATGTCTTTATCGTTTCAGGTCAATTAAATTACCCTCTTTAAATATAAGTACATAGCTTAATTATATCTGAAATTGACATTTCGTACTGATTGAAAAATATCTAGAAAAGTAATATATGTTCTCTTAGTACTTAAACTAAGAATTTTAACAGATTATTTAACAGTTAAAAAGGACACATATTCATATTTATATGTGTAATATATTCATTTTATTAAAATTAAATGGTGGGAGGGTGGCATAATGGCTTAGGGGTTTTAAGCTAATTAATTAGTTCATTTGCCATCTACATTTCAATTTGCTATCTTTAGATTTTATCGTAGCTTTAAAGACAACGAATTTTAATCGATATAAATATTTGATTAATGTGGGTGACAAACAATTAATCCCTAAATTAACCAATGAATAATAATGACTAACAATTAATCCCTAAATTAGTTTGAGATTGTTCTAATCTGTGTGAACAAAGCTCCATATTTTTGTTGCTAAAAGAAAAAAGTGAGTTACGTATATAAGTGTTAACATTGTTGATATATGTGGCCAAGTAGTGTTTTGAATTTGACAAATTGACTAAAATGCCCTTGATAATCGTTTTTCTATTCATATACTATACAAATAATTCACCCAAAAGAGACCTAGAAATAAAGTAGTTTTGAAGCTTATATATAGAGAGATCTTTGCACTTTGTTGTGATATGTATTAAAGAACCTACTCAATTACCTCCTTTACCTAACTATCATCATCGTCATAAAGAGGAGAGAAAGATCAGTTCGATGCAAAAATAAGTTTCTATGTGAAATTTTTTATCATGAATGAGGCACGCCAAGATATACTTGTATGAGGCATTGTTTGGTCAACAAATGGACATTAATGGGACCTATTTAGTCATTTCCAAGCAAACAAAGTGAGATTTTTTAAGTCCCCTCGTTCATTTTTTACGCCCCTATTCAATCTATTTGTATTTTTATTTTTTTAAACATTTTTTTCTTCTAGATTACCTTAACCAAATCTAATTTTATTTTATTTTATCTAATTAGTTTATGTTTTTTCCTTTTTATGTAGTGATTTTTTATTTAATTTTTATGATCATTATATAAGTTTTTACTTTATTATTCTAATATTATTTTTTCCTATTCTATGTTTAAATTCACATTATATAATAATAAACAGTTGTTTTTATTTAATTTTTGGTTTATAAAATCAAGATATAAGTAATTTTTTAAAAAAGTGTAAATAAAATTTTTTAAGTCGCAAAAATTAATGAAACTATCGTTTTTATTTATAATTTCTTAAAGAAACGTGTAAGGAAAGTAAATAAATAAAGTATTTATTGAATTTCAAGATTAAAAAACATCGTATAAATTTACAAAGTTCTCAAGAAATATTCATAAATAAAATATAGTTGTTATAGTAAAATAAAAAAGTTGTAATTAATTATATCTTTGTAAATTGACAAATAAATTTATATATCTATTTTCTGGATATCATACTTTTTCATGAATAAAATTACTGAATTATGGAAGTAGATGTCACACCCGGAGAGCACACCCTAGATGCGATCGGCGTCGTCGTCCTCTCATAGGACTCAGACAAGCTTTTAACATTCGTCATAACATGTGATCAGTAAAAATTGCGGAAAATTAAAACTTTTATGTACTATGCGAAGTATACTTAGACTTTATACTTAATATTCATGATGACATACGATATCCTAAAACTTGTCTCAAATATATAAAACCATCTAAAGAGTACGAATCTGGATTTAGCCAATAAATATTCAATATGCAATATAAGCCTTAATACAAAAGAATCCAAAAGAACATAAATGAAAGTAGAATATTCTTAAAACTACCAAGTCTTCATAAGCTTGAATATGAAAGATAGCATCCCCGAACATGAGGACCTACCAAGACTTGGAGAAAGAGTTTCAAGCTTCTTCAAATCGACCTCCTTAAACTTCAATGGCCGGAACCTACAGTTGTAGTAATATAAAGTAATGGGATTAGTACGCCACATGTACAAAATATGGGTATATGCACATAACATATAAGGACATGCTGAAAAAGGATCATTTATCATTTCTTTAGAAAACATGCTAAGTCATGTGAGTGTCTTCAATGCACATACCATAGAATATATACAAGTTAAGGATTCCATCAACATAAAGCATGATCATAATCAAAGACATATTTTCATAGAGTCATGTTAACATTTCATACTCAAAAGATCATAGAACATAACATACACGACACTTACCAATGATCCCATCCCCAACCTACAAGTGCAATGGTCATGTGAAGCCCCATAACCCCACACAACCAAGTAGATAAGATAGGAGACCATGAGTAAAGCTTTTCTTCATATAACTTGTAACAGAAGTAGTCATCACTTTATATAACAATATAACCCAATAACATATTCATCATAATGACCAACATCATATAAGAGTAACATCATGTATCGTAGACATATATCTTTCATGTTATCATATTACATAGGAACAATCTCCTAGGACTTCTCTTAGAGTCAAATTGTTCAATGTCTAGGTAGAGTCTCATACCCCTACCTATACTAAGCAGACTCCTCAAGTCACCCTAGTCAACGTCCATTTACTTGTCTTTCATGTTACATGAGTGAACATTCGCCTTAACCGACGTAGATCATGTGAGATAAATATGGAATTCGATGTCATAAAACTCCACACCGAAGAAGGTGGTCTACCAGCCAAAGTAGAACAAAAAATGACATAGCTTTCTAGGTGGATCCACTAGCTAGTATCCTATGGTGGCAACATAGTTCAAGAACTAGGAGATGTATTAGAGACCCATAGTTCTACATTACATGGAAGCCTCAATCTCATGAGAGTCATTGTGACCTACCTTCCAACTAGGAAAGGGACACCTCTCATATCTAGTTCATCGGTGCTTAGCTTAACTTCCTTTTTTGAATAACCTTTAAGTTGTCTTTTATCATCAACTTATCATAGGTCATATGAGATTAACTCCTTGTATAAACATGATCATGAGCTCCTTAGGATTAGATGAGAATTTCCTTTCATTCTAACCCTTCATTTGTGAGATTAACATAACATAGTCATCTTGTTTAAAGCATATAAGAGAATATCGTAGCTTGCATTTTTCGTGTTCTTATCATGACATCACAAGTAACATGTTCATAGCCCAACATATACACATAGCAGCATCATACATACTTCCATAACATAGCATCATTATTTAATAGGCTAACATAAACATCGTAGAGTAATCACAACTTTAGAAGACTTACCTCTTGCTTCCAAGAACCTTATTCAATAACTTAGTTCAACTTATAATATTCGTAACCATAACATAGTGAAATACTCAATATCATAATCAAAAACAACTCTTCAAATCATATACAAGATCAATGCATAATGTACAAGAAGGGAAATGGGTCATTTAAGAGTTCATTCAAGTCTTAGTCCCAATCTCAACGTTTTCATACTATCAAGTAGTAGGTATAACTCATTCGAAACCATAAAATTGATAATAAACTTGCTTCACACGAAAATCAATCATTACAAGTCAAACACTCAACAATACATGCATAATTAACCATAGAAAACAATTGCTTTTCATCGAGAATCATAAATCTAGAGTTAGGAAGAAAATTTATTTTGTAGCGTAAAAACCCTAGTATTTGAATTACTTGAAAACTTTTATTTGAAAGGATCTCTTAGGGAAAGGAATCCCAAGAGTGAAAAACTCATACCTTATAGATAAAGAATCCACGAAAATTTGGATGAAAATCTTGAAGTCTTCGTCTTCTTCCTTCAGCTCTTCTTGTTCTTCAATGGAGTTTGAAAAGAGAGCGTTTCTTGAGAGATGAGAGAATTTTCATTTGAATCTGATTTGGACGTGTAAAAGTGCTCTAAAACTGACCTAATATCCATATATAGTCTTCCTGTAAATTACCCAAAATACCCTTCACTTAAATGAGTCTTTTTAAGAAGTTAAATTATCAAAAATACGATTTTAACGATTTTGGGAAGCGGTTGCGCATCGCGGGGCCAATTCCCATTATTTTTCTGAAAGCTTTGGTTGAGACAGTGAGGTGCGTGTGATCCTCGCGTCGCGAGGCTTCCTCTCAAATCTTGAGGCAGAACCCTGCGTGCAGGCTGTGCGTCGCACACCTCAAGTCCCAATCTTGCGCCTGCTACCTACCCATGTTGGGGTCCTCCCTAAGGACCCTTTGGGTGGTCCTTGGGGTGTCGTTACCGGATGTTTGGACCCTTTGTACTACATACTACCTATCCAAGTTCTGTTTACAAGTTTTGGACTTTATTTGACACGTCAAAACCTTCACCAAACATAGGGACGTCAACTAGTTCAAATTAGCTAGTTTCCGGACGTCAAGGTCTTTCTTTGTCATTTTGGCTCCAACCTTTACCAAATGAGTTTATTACATTAACTGAGGTTTGGAAACATTATTTTAATAGATTAAGCTCTAGTATAAGTCATGACATTTCTGGAGTGTTACATTATCCCCCTTTAGGAACATTCGTCCCCGAATGACACTAAAATCTTTTGGAGGGTAAGAATAGACTCAATACTAGTAGCCCGACCAGTCAATAACATAAAACCATTATGAGTCACAGCTCATAGGAGTACATCACAAATCCTTACGACACATACCATAACATTACACATAACACTCGATTTATGCCGCACAACATATAAGAGCTACATATTCATAACACATAGTGAGGAACTTCCTTCTCAACATTATCATGAGCTCAAAATGCATCAAAGAGTTACCATGCTATCATCTTCTCAAGACAACAACAAAACAACAAAATCTCAAGAAGACACATGCATACATATTTCACATAAGTGCAAGAATAGAGTATGGAGACATTTTCTTAAAACTCTAGTTGGTACTATCTTTTACCAAAATATGCACCTATTTAGAAAACAAGTCAATTTCGTGATTATGCATTACTTTCTCTATTAAGAGGAATGTCTAACCTCAAGGAGTAAATAGATGAGGGTAGCGAGACTTCATGTTGGCTTCAGCCACCCATGTTGCACCCTCAACAAGATGGTTCCTCCATAGAACTTTTATAGAGGCAACCTCCTTGTTTCTCAACTTCTTGACTTGGTGATCTAGGATCTCAACTGGAACCTCTTCATAGGAGAGGTTCTCATCCACCCCCAAACCTTCAATAGGCAGAATAGACACTGGTTCGCCTATGCATTTCTGGAGCATAGAAACATGAAACACCGGATGAACCAAAACTAGTTCACTAGGTAGTTTCGGTTCATAAGCAACCTTTCCAACCCGTTGTAAAACCTCATAAGGACCAACATACCGGGGACTTAACTTCCCTTTTCTATCGAATCTCATCACCCCTTTCATAGGTGAAATATTCAAGTAGACATGATCACCTATTTCAAACTCAAGATCTCTTCTTCTATTGTTGGCATAAGACTTTTGCCGACTATAGGCTGTCTTCAATCTATCTCTTATGATTCTAACCTTCTCTATAGCCTCATAGATAATCTCTGGACCAAGGAGTGAGGACTCACTAACCTCAACCATCCAACCGGAGATCTACAACTTCTACCATAAAAATCTTCAAAAAGTGTCATGGAGATGCTCGAATGATAGCTATTGTTGAAAGAGAACTCAATCAAAGGCAAGTGATCGTCCCAACTTCCCTTGAAATAAATGACACAGTCTCTTAACATGTCTTCAAGGGTTTGAATGGTACGTTCCGCTTGACCATCCGTCTAAGGATGAAAAGCGGTACTAAGTTTCACTTGAGTACCTAAATATTTTTGAAAAGCCTTCCAAAAATGAGAAGTGAATTGGGCACCTCTATTCGAAATGATTGACAAAGGAATCCCATAAAGACTCACAATCTCATTAATGTAGATTCTTGCATAATCTTCGGCAGTATATGTAGACTTAACAGGAATAAAATGGGCAGATTTGGTCAACCTATCCACAATAACCCATATAGAATCATTTTGCCTTCGGGTTCGAGGCAACCCAACAACAAAGTCCATATTGATGGCTTCCCATTTCCAAGTAAGAACATCCATAATTTGGGTTAAACCACCAGGTTTAAGATGCTCAACCTTAACCTGTTGGCAATTTGGACACTTAGCAACAAACTCTGCTATGTCCTTTTTCAAAAAATCCCACCAATAGACTTCCCTAAGATCATGATACATTTTCATGGCACCCGGATGTATAAAATAGCGAGAACCATGGGCTTCTTCTAGAATTTGATTTCTCAAATCCTCAATATCCGGTACACATAATCTCCCTTGGTAACTAAGAACACCATACCCGCGGGAAAATGACTCATTGAGCTTACCAAGTACTGATTCCTTTAACTCCATCAATAGTAGATCAAGATGTTGCTTAGATTTCACTTCCACCTCTAATGATGAGTCAGAGTTATAATGGACCATAAAACCACCATTTAGAGAATCTTCTAACCGCACACCTAAGCGAGCCAACCTATGAACATCTTTCACAAGTTCTTTCTTCTCTTCTTCCACATGAGACACACTACCCATAGTCATATGACTCAAAGCATCCGCAACCACGTTGGCCTTGCCGGGGTGGTAAAGAACACTCATGTCGTAATCCTTCAACAATTCTAACCATCTTTTCTGTCGGAGGTTCAACTCCTTTTGTGTAAACACATATTGAAGAGTTTTATGGTCAGTAAACACATCAACATGCACACCATACAAATAATGTCTCTATATTTTCAAGGCAAAGACTACAGCGGCTAACTCAAGATCATGAGTTGGGTAATTCTTCTCATGAACTTCGAGTTGCCTAGAAGTATAAGCAAGCACCTTCCCATGTTGCATGAGGACACATCCCAAGCCCACTCGAGAAGCATCGCAGTACACTACAAAGCCTTCGTTACCCTCCGGTAAAGTCAACACCGGAGCGGAGGTAAGCTTATCTTTCAACTCTTGAAAACCTTTCTCACAAGCTTCCGACCACTCAAACTTCACCTTCCTTTGGGTCAAAGCTGTCAAAGGAGAAGCAATGGACGAAAATCCATCAACAAATATTCTATAATAGTCGGCTAGACCCAAGAAAATCCTTATGTCTGTGGGAGGCAAAGGTCTAGGCCAGTTTCTGACAGCATCCGTCTTCTTCGGATCAACCTCTACATCATCACCAAAGATAATATGGCCAAGGAAAGAAACTGACCTCAACCAAAATTCACACTTTCTAAATTTGGCATAAAGTTGGTGTTCTTTGAGGACTTGCAAGGCCAACCTCAAGTGACTCACATGCTCATCTTCATTCTTGGAGTATATCAAAATATCATCAATGAACACAATCACAAATGAGTCGAGGTAATCTCGGAAAAATCTGTTCATTAGGTCCATAAATGCCGCCGAGGCATTTGTTAACTCAAAAGACATAACTAGAAATTCATATTGACCATATCTAGTTCGAAAAGCTGTTTTGGGAACATCTTCACCTCTCACCCTAAGTTAGTGATATCCCGATCTTAAGTCAATCTTGGAAAAGTAACTAGCACCTTGGAGTTGATCAAATAGATCATCAATCATAGGGAGAGGATACTTGTTCTTTATGGTGACCTTATTGAGTTGGCGATAATCAATGTATATTCTAAGGGACCCATCCTTCTTCTTCACTAACAAGACCGGAGCACCCCATGGAGAAATACTAGGTTGAATGAAACCCTTGTTTAGTAAATCTTTGAGTTGGAGCTTCAACTCTTTCAATTCATCCGGAGCCATCCTATATGGAGGAATTGAAATGGGATTCGTATTCGGTAATAAGTCAATGCCAAAGTCAATTTCCCATTCGGGAGGAACTCCTGGAAGGTCATTAGGAAAAACCTCTGGGAATTCTCTCACTAGAGGGACTGACTCAATAGAAGGAGTTTCACATTCTAGCTCCTTAACCCTCATCACATGGTATAAACAACCCTTGGCTATCATCTTACAGGCCTTCAAACAAGAAATTATTTGACCCCTTGGCATAGAATTTCTTCCCTTCCACTCTAAAATGGGTTCATTAGGGAATTGGAACTTCACTGCCCTTGTTCTACAATCTATGGAAGCAAAACAATAATGAAGCCAATCCATACCCAAGATGATATCAAAATCAAACATGTCAAGTTCTACCAAATCAACAAGAGTAACTCTATTGGGCAGCATTACAGGACATTTCCTATAGACTCTTTTTGCAACTACAGAGTCACCCATTGGGGTACAAACCGAAAAAGGTTCAATCAAAACATCAGGAAGTACATCAAACTTCCTAGCTACCAAAGGTGTAACAAAATAAAGGGTAGCACCTGGGTCAAGCAAAGCATAAACATTAACAGAGAAAACTTGTAACATACCCGTCACAACATCAGGAGATATTTCTTGTTCACCCCTAGCCTTGAGTGCATGAAAACTGTTCCTTTTTGGAGCTTCAGAACTAGGACCGCTTGGTTGAGTTTGGTTATTCCCCTTACTTTGGCTTCTCACATTAGGATAATCTTTCACCATATGGACACCTTTGCCACAACCATAGCAACTATTAGTTCCAACAAGACATTCACCCATATATTTCTTATCACACTTACCGCAAGTTGGTATTTCTCTTGGTGGATCAACATTTATCCCCTTTTGAGGTTTAGGATTAGAACCTCTATCATTGGCAATTCTTGGAGAAATTTGAAGGAACCTTGTTTGAAAACATCTTGTTAAACTTAAGCTTGTCTTGAACATCAAGCCTACTCTTAGAAGAACCACTTTCAAAAGACTTTACCTTCTTAACTTCCCTATTCCTCTTCCTTAGACGACTTTCCTCAACCTGTTGAGCATGAACCATCAACCTAGAAAGATCCATATTGTTATGAAGCACTACTGCATGACATTCTTCTTCAAGATCTTCAGACACGCCCGTTACATAACGAGTCATTTCATCCCTAGCATTGGAAACCAAAGAAGAAACATATTTGGACAGCTTAATGAACTTTATGGAGGTTCCCTTGACGAAGGTTGATGAACTCCTCTACCTTAGCTTCCCTTTGTTCCCTTGGAAATAATATGTCATGAAATGCCTTTTTGAAGATCTCCCAAGTCACAGGACCATCTCCTAAAGCCCTACTATCCTTCCACTGATTGTACCATGTCTGGGCCACATCCTTGAGTTGATAGGCAACAAGTTCAGCCTTCTCAATAGTACTAACCCCCATAGCAAACAAAATCTTGTAGACCTCATCAAGGAAATCTTGGGGGTCTTCATCAACTTTTGACCCAAGGAAAATAGGAGGATTCATCCTCGTAAAATCTCTCAAACGGCTAGCCATGGTACTAACATGTTGGTTCTCTCAAGGAACAACCTCCCTGTTAGCTTGTGCCGTAATGGCCTGAGCTTGAGTGGTGATGGCTTGGACCATTTGGAACAGGGCTGCCCTCACCTCATTATCCGTCATAGCCGGAGGATTCACCAGAACTTGATCATTTGCAGCAACTTGTACTTGAGAAGGAACTTGATTGCCTTTGGGAGTAGCTCCCGCATTTGCAATCTCTTCTCCTACTCTTCTCGCGGCTGTACTTCTTGTGTTCATAGCCTATAACCACAAGAAAGGGATTAGATGCTAAAAGACACATAGTGTCAAAACTCTAGAGGCACGATATAGGATTACCAAGAAAAGAGAAATTTCCTAGTCATCACATAGCCTCTCGTCCATAATTGTTGTGCGCTTTACAACCATGAACAAGACACTAGGTAATGTGGTTTAGTGAGACATTGATCCTAAGGATATTTAACCTCATGCTCTGATACCAAGTTTATCACACCCGGAGAGCATACCCCAGATGCAACTGGCATCGTTATCCTCTCAGAGGATTCAGACAAGCCCTTAACATTCGTCATAACATGTAATCAGTAAAAATTGCGGAAAATTAAAACTTTTATGTACTTTGTGAAGTATACTTAGACTTCATACATAACATTCATGAAGACATGCGATATTCTAAAACTTGTCTCCCATATATAAAACCATCTAAAGAGTATGAATCTTGACTTAGCCAATAAATATTCAATATGTCATATAGGCCTTAATACAAAAGAATCCAAAAGAACATAAATGGAAGTAAAATATTCTTAAAACTACTAAGTCTTCATAATCTGGAATATGAAAGATAGCATTCCCGAACATGAGGACCTACCAAGACTTGGAGAAAGAGTTTCAAGCTTCTTCAAATCGACCTCCTTAAACTTCAATGGCCGGAACCTACAGTTGTAGTAATATAAAGTAATGGGGTTAGTACGCCACATGCACTAAGTATGGGTATATGCACATAACATATAATGACATGCATGAAAATGATCATTTATCATTTCTTTAGAAAGCATGCTAAGTCATGTGAGTGTCTTCAATGCACATACCATAGAACATATACAAGTTTAAGGATTCCATCAACATAAAACATGATCATAATCAAGGACATATTTTGATAGAGTCATGTTAATATTTCATATTCAATAGATCATAGAGCATAACATACAAGACACTTACAAATGATCCCATCCCCAACCTACAAGTGCAATGGTCATGTGAAGCCCCATAACCCCACACAACCAAGTAGATAAGATAGGAGACCATGAGTAAAGCTTTTCTTCATATAACTTGTAACATAAGTAGTCATCACTTTATATAACAATATGACCCAATAACATATTCATCATAATGACCAACATCATATAAGAGTAATATCATGTATGATAGACATATATCTTTCATGTTATCATATTACATAAGAACAATCTCCTAGGACTTCCCTTAGAGCCAACTTGTGCAATGTCTAGGTAGAGTCTCATACCCCTACCTATACTAAGCAGACTCCTCAAGTCACCCTAGTCAATGTCCATTTACTTGTCTTTCATTTTACATGAGGGAACATTCGCCTTAACCGACATAGACTATGTGAGCTAAACATGGAATCCATTGTCATAAAACCCCACACCAAAAGAAGGTGGTCTACCGTCCAAAGTAGAACCAAACATGACATAGCTTTCTAGGTGGATCCACTAGCTAGTATCGGTTGACACCAAATTTCGGTCTGATAGTTTTAAAAATTAATACATTTTTGCGTATTTTATTTTAAATAGTTCAAAATACATGTTTTTGTCATTTTAATGAAATTTGTTGATAATCATCACTTTGTCAAAGTATTAGCATTTTTATCGATTGTTATTTTTATATTATTTTGTCATAGTCAAACGTTCAAATATTTGTTCATTTCTTATAAAATCATTATTTCTGTTAAATTGCATTATTATATGTAATTGATTTTGTTTATTACATTTTCTTATTCATTTTTTTTCTTTGTTACACTGTTAATATTCATTTTAATATTTTGCGCAGTCTAATAATTTATTCAAATTTTGAATACGATTTGCATTCACAGATATTTTATCAATCAACAAGTTTTGAGTCATGATCTCAAGCCCATAACTTAGGCCCATTTTTTAACAACTCCCTATTTAAAGAAAGGTTGATCCATTAGGTTTTTGGGGGTGGTGAATACATTTTAGAATTGGGGTTCAATTTTCAGAATTTTTTACTTTATTTTTTTCTACTGTTCATTGTTTTCCGGCAACTTTCCGGCGACCAGTCACCATCCAACCCCACTGGTCGACCCTCCTTTCCCCTCTCGTTTCCGGCAATAACTCCAGCAGCAGCGATTGGATGCTACAACAGCTAAGGCCAGTAAACCTCTCTCTTTCTCGTTTCTCTCCGACCACCACACCCAAAACCCTTCTGTTTTCTCTGCTGCAACCAACAGCTGTGATCCATTTTCTCCTTTCTCGCTCCCAACAACTTACAAGAAAACCAGCAACAACAAAAAAAACCTCATCTTTTTCTTCTTTCCAGCCACTAGCTCGCCGCCTCCAAGAGCTCGACCCAAAGACCCCATTTTCCAACATACCAGCTTCGAACAGAAACACAACAACCAGACCAAACCCCTCTTCGTTTTTCTCCCTTTTCCGGTGAATATTTCACCAGAAACGACACCAACAAATGCGCCACCAGTTCCCGTTTTTCCCCATTTTCTATTTTCTATTTCTTTTGCAGGTCAACCTTCTCCGAACAACTCAGGTAAACGAGCAATAAACCGACCCATCTCCGGCAAGGCAACAACAGTGGCACCATCGCTTAAAGCGGTAATTACATTGATTATTCCTTTATTTTATCTTGTTCTATTTTGGTTATTGTTGGATGCATTTTTATTATTATAATTAGTTATTTTTGTCGTCTTATGCATGTTTATTTGGTAACCTAAAGTTCCTTCTTAGCTATACTTATAAATTATATTTTATATATGTCTTATTATATTGTGTGTTATTTTATTTTATGTGTTTAGTCATTTTTTAGTTTGTTGCTTGAATTAATTATTTATTTTAGTTTCTTACTGCATGTTATCATTGTTGGCATTTTTATTTATTAATTATTTATATTAATAGTTTTATGTGTTTAGATAATTTTGTCTTACTGTATTGCCTAGTGTTTAGGAGTTGATGGGTTACCTTTTTATTATTATTTTATTCTTATTGGATTTTATTTGTTTGTTTCATTTTCATCTTAATATGTTTTAAGTGTTTGTTACCCGATTCTGTTCCTATTTTTGTTTTTTACTTATTTTATTTAAGTTGATTTTGTGTAGTGTATTTTCAATAATTTGTTTATCATGTGCTTTTGATCATTGTTAAATTAATTTATTTTGGATTATTTTACTTTTGTTGGAATAATATTGAAGATGATTTGTTAAATTGGCCAATGAGAAAATTTCTCCGTCGGTTTTGGAGGCCTTCACATTTTAAAAGACGGAAAAATTTAGTTAACTTTATATTTTTTATTGTTAAAAATGGCCAGTGAAAAAATCTATCCGTCGGTTTTGGAGGCCTCCCATGTTAATAAGACGGATTTTTATTTTTAAGTTATTATTTCATGTATTCAATTTTATTTACATTTATTTGTTACTAACACTTTTACTAAGTGTGTTTACAGGTACCCCGGAGTTGCTTCCCATTGAAGTTATTCGAATTAAGTTTGAATTATACTCTTTATTCAATATTTTGTATATATTACGTTAGGCAAATTTTAGGCCGTTTCTTATATTTTTCTTATTTTATTATTTGTGTATATTGCATGTTTATTATATTTGTACATTAATTTCGTCTCCTCCTCAATTTTAAAAAATGAACCCAGTCGGGAACCAAAATTGTGGATTTCGAAGGATGCCTAACCCCTTCCCTTCGAAATAATTTGAACCCCTTACCGAGATCAATTGGTTTCGTAAACTATCTTTTAAGTTAATTTGTTAATTGGTTTCCTAGTTTTCCTAAAATTAGGTGGCGACTCCCTTTTCCCTTTAACCGCCTTTTACCCGTTTTAAAATTCTTTTAAATAAATTCTTTTTTTAATTGAGTCACCGCGACGTTGCTCCCATTCAAAGGATGTCAACAGAATGGCGACTCCGCTGGGGAACATAGAGGTTCTAACCATTATGGGTTCTTTTTTCAAATTGAGGATACTATTCTTTTATTGTGTTATTCATTATATCTTATATATTTTGTTGATTATTTGTATATTGTACTCAGTATTGATTCATTATTTATTGTATATTGACATTGCATGCACAACATTTATTCCGTCAAACGACACCTAATTTTGTTTTTTTTACTTAAAGAACGATTATGCGGGTTCGCAATCGTTCGTTAACCAAACTTTTTCTCGGGGCACCCTGACGAATGTAGTTGACTACTGGATAGTCAACGGTCGTTAACTGTCTCAACCCAAGTAGTCCGCTTGGGTCACCTATCCACAATAAACAAAGCCACTCTTAGTCATCTAGTGTAGAGCGAAGCCAAAACCTTATATTAAGCATGATACAAAACTCGATGCACATTTGTATAGGACTTGTATTCATTGTTTGTATGTTATGTTATATATTTGTTATACGTGAATATGTTGCATAATAGTCCATTATTTTAAAATCATTTTTGCTAACCTAGTTTTAGAATATTCATAATTGAAGGTTTTTATTCAAGTTATAATTTGTTGGAACTACGTTTGACCTGATTCCTGTTTCAACGGGATACGTAGGCGCCATAAGAGCTCGGTCATGTTCCCCACAAGTTTTTCAAATTTTTAAAAAGGAAACTGGGGCAAAAAAATTTGAGGAGGTCTCCAAAATTTTTACAAAAGAGATAGTTGTTACAAGATTATATACCGGAGGTTGTTGAAGCTGACAGGGGCAAAAATTTTTAGGAATTCCCTAAAAAATTTCACCAAGGTTGTACACACACTTTTGAATTTATGAGGCTTCACTCCGAGTTGGTTTGTATATTTTGCAATAAGTTTTTGTACATAATGTCACATTCATTATATATCTTTGATTTTATTTATCTTACATTCCATTAAAAAAATTATTTTAATTGACTTTTTGTTAAGTTGGATTGTCCGCCCTTCAATGTGACTCATTCATTTTTAACTTCGGTTATTTTTTTTTATTTATTAATAATATTTTTTGTTAAGTTTGGGTAGTCCGCCCTTCAATGTGACTCATTAATTTCTTATTTTATTTTTGTTACTTTTGTTAAATTTCCCGCCCTTCAATGTGATTCACTGATTTCTTCGTTCTTGTTCAATTTTTTTTTATTAATAAAATATTTTTTGTTAAATTTAGGTTGCCCGCCTTTCAATGTGGCTCATTGGTTTTTTATTTTTATTATTTTCCTTTAAAAAATTCATTTGTTGTTCAAATTATAGGCTTTATGCCAAATCTGGAAGAACTACGCAAACCTGATTCTCATCAATGTGATACGTAGGCAACCCTTATTGGGTTCGGTATTCTTTATTCAAAAGATTTTTTATTTTTATTCTTTTAATGTTAATATTTTTTGAAATCATTTTTTACTTGGTTGGTGCCAACACTGTTCAAGTGTGATGTGAAAAATAATTTGTACAATAACGAATGATGACTTCTTGTTAAACCATAGATTCTTTTTGGTACCTCTCATTCATACTTTTGTTACACTTGTAAATGTTTTCTTGTATACATTCAAGATTAGAACAAAACTAGATTCATTGTTTCATGTGCATTGTGTGGTGAGTTTTGAATTAAATTCAATTGTTTTGCATTGTTGATCTAGAACTTGGCCTAAATGTTATTGAGGCAAAATTCTGAGTAATGTTTGATTTGAAAAATGATTGTAGGTCTCCTTTGACCCGTTTGAGCCTTTCAAAGCCTACCAAATGACGTCAATCCTTAGTATGTCCCACTTTGAGCCTTAAGCCTTTTTCTTTGGACAACCACATTTTAGCCTATACCTTTTTTAAGTGCTTGTATGCACTAACACTCTTTTGACCAGACTTTCTTGAGCGCACTGAAGACGTGCAAGTTACAAAAGAAGATTCAAAGTTTAAATTTGTCAATGACAAAAGTTATCAAAGTCCCTGAAAGTCAAGAAAACAAAAATGACTTTAAAAAAAAAAAAAAGTTCAAAATTTCCCACAAGTTTAAGAAAGCAGAATTTCAAGAAAAGAAGAAAATACTCCAAACAAAAAGGAGAAAATTCAAAACGGGAAAAACTCAGACAAACAAAGTTCCAAAGAAGTTAAAAGAGCAAAAAAAAAAGGACAACAAAGAGAATCAAACGCTAAAAGTGTGACAAATGTTGAAAGCATCTATTTAGTGCAATGCTCAAAAAGGGAATAAGTCACTTTTATCCCAAATGACTATCCTACCCGTCCCTAAGCCTACATTACAAGCTATTAACAAGCCCTACATGATTTCAATTCATTTGTTCTCATATTAGTGGAGATTTACATGAAGGCCAAGCCTATGGTATCACAATTGCATGTGTTGAACATTTTTTCTGAGTGTGGGTGTGCTTTTCCAAATGTTCCCAAATCAAAATATTTTAAATGTGTGGAAATTGGGACTTTCTTTATAGTGAGGGCACTTGAAACATGATTTTAGGTCTAGTTCAAAGTCTTTGTTTATAGCAAGATGGACAAATCTTGTTGTTACTTAAGTACATTTGGGGTACCAGTTGAATCCATAGGATTTACCTCGAAATCAATCTCAGTTGAAAGATAAAGAATTGTGAGAATTTTTTGTACAATACTTTTGTTGGTGCTAACCAAGTTAAAATATGTTTCATTGTTCATAAAATAAAAATGGGTTAAAATCCACTTTTCAATATTTGTCCAAACAACTTTGTGGACTGTTTCATTATTGATATTTGTCCAAATAACTTTGTGGACCGTTTCAAAGTTTAAATCGTATTTTTTGGATAGTCATACCCTTCAAAATGACATCTTTTTATTTTTGGGTCGTCATATCCTTCAAAATGACATATTTTTAAATTTAGGTCGTCATACCTTTCAAAATGACATCTTTTCATTTTTGGGTCGTCATATACTTCAAAATGACATCTTTTAACTTTGGGTCGTCATATCCTTCAAACTGACATCATTTTAAATTTTTTATCATCATATTTATCCAAATAACTTTGTGGACCGTTTCAAAGTTCAAATTGCATTTTTCGGTAGTCATACCCTTCAAAATGACATCTTTTTATTTTTTGATAGTCATACCCTTCAAAATGACATCTTTTTATTTTTGGTAGTCATACCCTTCAAAATGACATATTTTTAAATTTGGGTCGTCATATCCTTCAAACTGACATCATTTTAAATTTTTTATTATCATATTTGTCCAAATAACTTTGTGGACCGTTTCAAAGTTTAAATTGCATTTTGATAGTCATACCCTTCAAAATGATATTTTTTTTAATTTTTGGTAGTCATACCCTTCAAAATGACATTTTTTTTATTATTTAGGTCGTCATACTTTCAAAATGATATCTTTTAGAAATTAATTTATTATCTCAAATAAACTAATTCTTTTCAAATTGGTTTGTCATGCCGTCCAATATGACACTTTTTAATTTGTTATTCCATTTTAAATTGATATTTTATTTAATTCATGATGTTATTAAGTCTGAGTCGTTGCATTGGTTAATACCTTGTTCATATGGTCATGTTTGCATAATTTATGTTATATTTGCTACTAACATGGTTATTGCAGATTTTGTGATACACCATTCTTATTAAGTCAAAGATTGGGTTGTCATCTCCCTTCAAATGACACGTTAAGTTCAACATTGGGTTGTCATCTCCCTTCAGATGACACGTTAAGTTCAAGATTGGGTTGTCATCTCCCTTCAAATGACACGTTAAGTTCAAGATTGGGTTGTCATCTTCCTTCAAATGACACGTTAAGTTCAAGATTGGGTTGTCATCTCCCTTCAAATGACACGTTAAGTTCAAGATTGGATTGTCATCTCCTTCAAATAACACGTTAAGTTTAAGACTGGGTTGTCATCTCCCTTCAAATGACATGCTAAATTCAATTTGGGTCGTCCGCCTTTCAACGAGACACGTTGGGTTGTCACCTCGTTCAAAGTGACATGTTATATTCAAGATTGGGTTGTCATCTCCCTTCAAGTGACATGTTAAGTTCAAGTTGGGTCGTCCGCCCTTCAAAGAGACACGTTGGGTTGTCACCTCATTCAAAGAGACATGTTAAGTTCAAATTGGGTCGTCCGCCTTTCAAAGAGACAAGATTGGGTTGTCATCTCCCTTCAAATGACATGTTAAGTTCAAGTTGGGTCGTCCGCCTTTCAAAGAGACACGTTGGATTGTCATCTCCCTTCAAATGACATGTTAAGTTCAAGATTGGGTTGTCATCTCCCTTCAAATGACATGTTAAATTCAAGTTGGGTCGTCCGCCTTTCAACGAGACACGTTGGGTTGTCGCCTCGTTCAAAGTGACATGTTATATTCAAGATTGGGTTGTCATCTCCCTTCAAGTGACATGTTATGTTCAAATTGGGTCGTCCTCCTTTCAAAGAGACAAGTTGGGTTGTTACCTTGTTCAAATTGACATGTTATTCGCATCATCCTTCTTTCAAAAGGTACACCACCTTCATTGTGAAATTTGCAAGTAACATCGAAGGTATGTGAACATTCTCAGTTTACAATCCATTTCTGTCTTTTGTTTGTTATATTCAGCCCAGTCGACGGATATGGAGTCTTGCTCAAAAGCTCTACTAGCGTCTCAATTGTTTTGTTCAAAGTTTATCAAACCAAAATTGGGTTCGTCAACTTTGTTTGCCCAGGATCTCTTTCATCGATCCTAATCAAACAAAGGGGCAAGTTATTGACACCAAATTTCGGTCTGATAGTTTTAAAAATTAATACATTTTTGCGTATTTTATTTTAAATAGTTCAAAATACATGTTTTTGTCATTTTAATGAAATTTGTTGATAATCATCACTTTGTCAAGTATTAGCATTTTTATCGATTGTTATGTTTATATTATTTTGTCACAGTCAAACGTTCAAATATTTGTTCATTTCTTATAAAATTATTATTTCTGTTAAATTGCATTATTATATGTAATTGATTTTGTTTATTACATTTTCTTATTCATTTTTTTTCTTTGTTACGCTGTTAATATTCATTTTAATATTTTGCGCAGTCTAATAATTTATTCAAATTTTGAATACGATTTGCATTCACAGATATTTTATCAATCAACAAGTTTTGAGTCATGATCTCAAGCCCATAACTTAGGCCCATTTTTTAACAACTCCCTATTTAAAGAAAGGTTGATCCATTAGGTTTTTGGGGATGGTGAATACATTTTAGAATTGGGGTTCAATTTTCAGAATTTTTTACTTTATTTTTTTCTACTGTTCATTGTTTTCCGGCAACTTTCCGGCGACCAGTCACCATCCAACCCCACTGGTCGACCCTCCTTTCCCCTCTCGTTTCCGGCAACAACTCCAGCAGCAGCGATTGGATGCTACAACAGCTAAGGCCAGTAAACCTCTCTCTTTCTCGTTTCTCTCCGACCACCACACCCAAAACCCTTCTGTTTTCTCTGCTGCAACCAACAGCTGTGATCCATTTTCTCCTTTCTCGCTCCCAACAACTTACAAGAAAACCAGCAACAACAAAAAAAACCTCATCTTTTTCTTGTTTCCAGCCACCAGCTCGCCGCCTCCAAGAGCTCGACCCAAAGACCCCATTTTCCAGCATACCAGCTTCGAACAGAAACACAACAACCAGACCAAACCCCTCTTCGTTTTTCTCCTTTTTCCGGTGAATATTTCACCGGAAACGACACCAACAAATGCGCCACCAGTTCCCGTTTTTCCCCATTTTCTATTTTCTATTTCTTTTGCAGGTCAACCTTCTCCGAACAACTCAGGTAAACGAGCAATAAACCGACCCATCTCCGGCAAGGCAACAACAGTGGCACCATCGCTTAAAGCGGTAATTACATTGATTATTCCTTTATTTTATCTTGTTCTATTTTGGTTATTGTTGGATGCATTTTTATTATTATAATTAGTTATTTTTGTCGTCTTATGCATGTTTATTTGGTAACCTAAAGTTTCTTCTTAGCTATACTTATAAATTATATTTTATATATGTCTTATTATATTGTGTGTTATTTTATTTTATGTGTTTAGTCATTTTTTAGTTTGTTGCTTGAATTAATTATTTATTTTAGTTTCTTACTGCATTTTATCATTGTTCGCATTTTTATTTATTAATTATTATATTAATAGTTTTATGTGTTTAGATAATTTTGTCTTACTGTATTGCCTAGTGTTTAGGAGTTGATGGGTTACCTTTTTATTATTATTTTATTCTTATTGGATTTTATTTGTTTGTTTCATTTTCATCTTAATATGTTTTAAGTGTTTGTTACCCGATTCTGTTCCTATTTTTGTTTTTTACTTATTTTATTTAAGTTGATTTTGTGTAGTGTATTTCCAATAATTTGTTTATCATGTGCTTTTGATCATTGTTAATTTAATTTATTTTGGATTATTTTAGTTTTGTTGGAATAATATTGAAGATGATTTGTTAAATTGGCCAATGAGAAAATCTCTACGTCGGTTTTGGAGGCCTTCACATTTTAAAAGACGGAAAAATTTAGTTAACTTTATATTTTTTATTGTTAAAAATGGCCAGTGAAAAAATCTATCCGTCGGTTTTGGAGGCCTCCCATGTTAATAAGACGGGTTTTTATTTTTAAGTTATTATTTCATGTATTCAATTTTATTTACATTTATTTGTTACTAACACTTTTACTAAGTGTGTTTACAGGTACCCCGGAGTTGCTTTCCATTGAAGTTATTCGAATTAAGTTCGAATTATACTCTTTATTCAATATTTTGTATTTATTACGTTAGGCAAATTTTAGGCCGTTTCTTATATTTTTCTTATTTTATTATTTGTGTATATTGCATGTTTATTATATTTGTACATTAATTTCGTCTCCTCCTCAATTTTAAAAAATGAACCCAGTCGGGAACCAAAATTGTGGATTTCGAAGGATGCCTAACCCCTTCCCTTCGAAATAATTTGAACCCCTTACCTAGATCAATTGGTTTCGTAAACTATCTTTTAAGTTAATTTGTTAATTGGTTTCCTAGTTTTCCTAAAATTAGGTGGCGACTCCCTTTTCCCTTTAACCGCCTTTTACCCATTTTAAAATTCTTTTAAATAAATTCTTTTTTTAATTGAGTCACCGCGACGTTGCTCCCATTCAAAGGATGTCAACAGTATCCTATGGTGGCAACATAGGTCAAGAACTAGGAGATGTATTAGAGACCCATAGTTCCACATTACATGGCAGTCTCAATATCATGAGAGTCATTGTGACCTACCTTCCAACTAAGGAAGGGACACCTCTCATATCTAGTTCATCGGTGCTTAGCTTAACTCCCTTTCTTGAATAACCTTTAAGTTGACTTTTATCATAAACTTATCATAGGTCAAAGGAGATTAACTCCTTGTATAAACATGATCATGAGCTCTTTAGGATTAGATGAGAATTTCCTTTCATTCTAACCCTTCGTTTGTGAGATTAACATAACATAGTCATCTTGTTTAAAGCATATAAGAGAATATCGTAGCTTGCATTTTTCGTGTTCTTATCATGATCTCAAAAGTAACACGTTCATAGACCAACATATACGCATAGCAATATCAAACATACTTCCATAACATAGCATCATGATTTAATAGGCTAACATAAACATCGTAGAGTAATCACAACTTTAGAAGACTTACCTCTTCCTTCCAAGAACCTTATTCAAGAACTTAGTTCAACTTACAACATTCTTAACCATAACATAGTGAAATACTCAATAGCATAATCAAGAACAACTCTTCAAATCATATACAAGGTCAATGCATAATGTAGGATAAGGAAAATGGGTCATTTAAGAGTTCATTCAAGTCTAAGTCCCAACCTCAACATTTTCATATTATCAAGTAGTAGGTATAACCTATTCGAAACCATCAAATTGATAATAAACATGCTTCACAAGAAAATATATCATTACAAGTCAAACACTCAACAATACATGCAAAAATTAACCATAGAAAACAATTGCTTTTCATCGAGAATAATAAATCTAGAGTTAGGTTTAATGATTTTATATTTTAGCCTAAGTGTGAACAAGTTGTCTAACGTGTTCCAACAAATCAGTAAGGACAGTAAGTAAAAACACAATATTTTTACGTGGAAACACTCGGCTCAAAAGGTGTAAAAACCACGACCTGTACCCTTACAGGAATTAACTCCAACTTCACTAAGTCAACTACGAGCCTCCACAAAAGATAGATTACAAACTTTGAAACCTACCTTAACTTCAAGTTATGGATTTGAACTACAACTCTTGTAATCCTAGGAACTAACTCTAATTCCCAACCTTCAACACAAACCTCCCAAGGTATGTGTTCCCAACTCTTCGAGTTATCACAACCCGAAGACAACACTCCTAATTCAGTTTATAACTCACTGAACTAAGATTACATCAAGACTCATTCACAAAGAAAAACTCTTAACACATAAACTCTGTAAAGGATCAGGTTCTCCGATGTGTTCCTTCTATGTGTTCCTTCAGTTCGTTGGTAGCACTTGTGAAGTCAATTTCTCAATTGCTATTTAGCTATGTAAGTGCACCTGTATTCTGAACGACTTCACTTCTACTTAAGCTCAATTCTTCATAGAGTTATTGTTTACTTCAAACTCCTTATTGACTTGAACTCTCTTGTCTTAGAGTTCTACTTCAAGTAAGACTTCTTCTTCAATTCAAACTCCTAGCTTCTTTGGACTTCTTCTTCAAATTACATTCATTGATTCTTTTGTATTGTAGTCGAACTCCAACACTTCAAGTCAGCAGTAACTTAAAGAGTTAAACTGTAAGTGAGACTCCTTATTCAATTAAAACTACTTGCCTCTTTAGACTCCTTCTTCAAATCAAACTCATTGATTCTTTCTCTTCAATTCATCAGATGTTTATTTCCGTGGGGTTTCTAACAAAGTTAACATTATCCATTCCTTTATTTCTGCACTCTTGTCTTTATTCATTTTAGAAGCGTTCTCGAATTCAACAGCTCGTGATAGTGCACCTTTGGACCATGTTGACTGACGTGTTTCTTCTTTCGTTGTCAATCATCAAAACTGCATAAATCCCAATAATTCCCCCTTTTTGATGATGACAAACCTCTTTTCTTTGTTCAAACATTTTTATATGTAGACACTGAAGCATAAAATACTAACATGAAACAAGTTAGTCAATGTGTTATAAACACTGCATAACTCTTATCTTCCCCCTTTTGGCATCATTGAAAAGCTATGTCAATCCTATAATATACAAGCTATATTGATCAGTTAAACAATTCATGGTCACTGACTATCACCAAGACAATTAGATAACGACTTCATGCAACATAATAATGTATTATAGAGAGCAAGAACATGAGACATTAAAGCAATCAATAATCAATCCATTAAACTACCAGATAATGTTTTATATAGGATCAAAGGCATATTGAACGAAACAAAGACTATTGAGCACTAATCAAAAAACAAATACTTGACATGAGTAGAATGAAGCCAGAGGTACTACCATTGGAAGTGAAGAAAGGAATGGAACAAGCGGAGATAGTAGTGTCAACAATCTTTATCAAGAACAATCTTTAGAGCTTAAAGTCATATCTAATTTTTTTCCATAAGCAATATGACCAACCTCCAGTTCAATAATCTTATCAGTGAAAATATTTCTTCAACCTTTTCATTGGAGTAGCAATTTTCCTCATTGACGCATATAGGTCAGCATGGTTCACCTATTCAATAATTTTTTTTTTAATTTTTTTTAATTTTTTGGAAAAACCATGCATGAATTGGAATTGAGTATTCCTCAAAACTTACAATGGAAATCATGTTATCTTTTTTTTAGCTCTAAGATAATGGCATCTTGTTGACACTTTTGATTTCTAGATGAGAGTTCAAGGTGTAATAGAGAAAAAAATGTGTTTTAGGAGTTGATTCTTCCTCATGAACTGAAAATGAAAAACTATATGCTTTAAGCTTGAAAAAAAATCCAAGAAGACAAAGTGAGAGAGAACAATTTGAAAGAATTAGACTCTTGCGCTAGGACGATTAATATTTTCTGTATTAGAACAATTAATACATGGAACATGAGTGCTCAACTGTTTCACTTTATACAATATTAACCTCTATCAATATATAACATACCTGATAAGAGCAATTTTGTGATCATCATTGCTTGTTTTTACCATTTCTCTGCACAATCTAATACAAAATTAGGTTAAAACAAGTCAAGGATTTGGAATTGGGACACACAACTAAATGTGTAAGACTGAATTGAATAACATTTTAGCTCATAAAGTTAGGAGAACAATTATTCTAGCCAATCATTGAGGGGAGTTCATGCAATCTTAATCATCCCCAAATATAACTTATTCTTTTCATAATATTTCCTACTTAGCGTCACAATTCATCAATTGTCGTTTGAAAAAGAATAACGTGATCCAACAATCATATACTTTGTAGACAAATCAGTTTTAAGATTCATTGTTCCCCCTATCAATATGACCTTAGTCTGTTCAACAAATGAAACATGTGGTACAACGTGTTCCAATGCACTCTCTTCAGTTTCACTTTTAATCCTCGGCTATTTTTTTTCTTGCTTCCCCCTTGCACATGCATTGCCTCCCTTGTTTTTAAATAACACATTCCCCTTTTTTTGAAGTGAGCGAAAGTAAATTTTGTTTGTCTTCATTGATATCTCTTAAGCAAGCAATATTTGTGAACTGCATCACTTGCTTCCTTTCTGTTTCACCTGCAAAATAGCTTAGAGGTTAGTCTTAGGAACCCAGAGAAGCTTGGGTCCTTTCTTATGATTAAAAGGGTGAATCAAATTTCTTCTTGCCCATCTAGGCAAATGGTTAGTGGACCTGATTCTGCCAACAGACATAAATCTGTTTCCATTTGCAAAATTAATATTTTTTTATCTAAAATCAGTAGCAACTGGACACCCAGTTGTTGGATGACCAATTTTTCCACAAATATAACATAAATCTTCAGAGATAATATTTTCTTTATGGAATCCTATGCCAGCCTTCTCATTGTGCACCCTATCACTCAATTTGTTAACAATTCTAGATGAGTGAGTCCATCTATTTGTCTTCTCAAGCTTTACTTTTATTTGAGAGATTTCAATGTTTAATTTCCTCACCTTTTCTTTTTCAAAAAAATAGTCATTTTTGCATTTTTTCAACTCTTTTTCCAGCTTTTCTTCAGTTTCACTCATTTTTCCTTTTCCTTTTTCAGTAACTGTCATCCTTAAAATTTCAGACTATAGATCTAGGTTAGATGACTCAAGTTTTTCAACATGTTTCTTCAGACAATTATTTTGTTTATCAGTTACAATTTTGTCATCTTTGAGATCCATGTACTCAAATTTTTTATCTGCAAAGGCTTTAAACAGCTGATCTCTTTCACATGTTAATTCTTCAAGGTTATCGATTAACCCATTCATCAATCCAATTAATCTTTTTTAGAAAATGAATGCAGATTTTCTTTAAGATCAGTGATACTAACCTCAAAGTTTTCATCATCTTCAGCGTCTGAATCGCCCAGAGCCATGAATGATGATTCATCTATTTCATCATCAGATTCTCCATCTCCTGAACCCCAAGCAGCTATCATTGCATATTTCTCCTTTTTCTTTGAATTTCTTTCCTTTTCCATTCTTTCTTAGCTTCCCATTGCAGGCAGTTCTTCACATGATGATCCATTTTTCCACACTTATCGCATCCATTTTAAGATTTATCATTTACCCACTTTTTCATATTGGTTTCCTTCTTTTCATTTTCCTTCTCCTTCCTAAGATACTTCTTAAAGCCTTTTGCTAGAAGTGTTATTTGGTCCTCATCATACTCAGTATCTTCACCATCAGACACATTCAGGGCTAGTGCTTTTTCGCTAAGCATTTCCTCCTTCTTTAAGTCATCCATATTCATCTCATAAGTTCTGAGATTTCCCACAAGTTCATCAAGTGTCATGATGGAGATGTCTTTAGCTTCTCGTATGGTAGTTACTTTTACATCCCATTTGTTTTTAGGAAGGATCCTTAGCACCTTGTCAACCTGTTCTTCAGTAGTGAGAATTTTTCCCAGTGATGACAACTCGTTCATCAACTTAGTGAGTCTAGTAATCATTTCTAACAGAGGCTCACATTCCATTATTTTGAATGTTTCATATTCAGTGAATAGCATGGCTACTCTGAATTTCCTCACTTGACTTGTTCCTTCATGAGCATTAACCAATGCATCCCAGATTTGTTTAGCAGTAGTACAATTTGAAATTCTGTTGTACTCATTCGGTCCAAGACCACAAACAAGAATGTTTTTGGTCTTTGAATTTTCCTGAGAGCTGATAAATCTTCCGCAGTGAAGTCAATCCTAACCTTTGCTACTTTAACTCCTTCGACAATCTTCATTGGAATAGTGGGTCCTATAGTTATCCTATCCCATAATTCATAATCTTCCGCTTGAATAAAGTCCTCCATGCGTGCTTTCCACCAGCCAAAGTGAGACCCATTGAACATTGGGGGTCTGACAGTTGACTGTCCTTCGCTATGACCAATAGGTGGTGCATAATTCATCTCGATCTTTTATCTTAAGTGTTAACCTATAAAAGACAACCTGCTCTGATACCAATTGATATTCTACACGACCTAGTAATTTATTGATTTTATATTTTCGCCTAAGTGTGAAACAAGTTGCTTAACGTGTTCCAACAAAGCAGTATGGACAGTAAGTAAGAACACAATATTTTTACGTGGAAACACCCAGCTCAAAAGGTGTAAAAACCATGACCTTTACCCTTACAGGATTTAACTCCAGCTTCACTAAGTCAACTACGAGCCTCCACAAAATATAGATTACAAACTTTGCAACCTACCTTAACTTCAAGTTATTGATTTGAACTACAACTCTTGTAATCCTAAGAACTAACTCTAATTCCCAACCTTCAACACAAACCTCCCAAGGTATGTGTTCCCAACTCTTCGAGTTATCACAACCCAAAGACAACACTCCTAATTCAGTTTATAACTCACTGAACTAAGATTACATCAAGACTCATTCACAAAGAAAAACTCTTAACACATAAACTCTATAAAGGATCAGGTTCTCCGATGTGTTCCTTCTATATGTTCCTTCAGTTCGTTGGTAGCACTTGTGAAGTCAATTTCTCAATTGCTCTTTAGCTATGTAAGTGCACCTGTATTCTAAACGACTTCACTTCTATGTAAGCTCAATTCTTCATAGAGTTATTGTTTACTTCAAACTCCTTATTGACTTGAATTCTCTTGTCTTAGAGTTCTACTTCAAGTAAGACTCCTTCTTCAATTCAAACTCCTAGCTTCTTTGGACTTCTTCTTCAAATTACATTCATTGATTCTTTTGTATTGTAGTCGAACTCCAACACTTCAAGTCAGCAGTAACTTTAAGAGTTAAACTTTAAATGAGACTCCTTATTCAATTAAAACTACTTGCCTCTTTAGACTCCTTCTTCAAATCAAACTCATTGATTCTTTCTCTTCAATTCATCAGATGTTTATTTTCGTGGGGTTTCTCACAAAGTTAACATTATCCATTCCTTTATTTCTGCACTCTTGTCTTTATTCATCTTAGAAGCTTTCTCGAATTCAACAGCTCGTGATAGTGCACCTTTGGACCATGTTGACTGACGTGTTTGGTCTTTCTTTGTCAATCATCAAAACTGCATAAATCCCAATAATTCCCCCTTTTTAATGATGACAAACCTCTTTTCTTTGTGCATTCAAACAGTTTTATATGTAGACACTGAAGCATAAAATACTAACATGAAACAAGTTAGTCAATGTGTTATAAACACTGCACAACTCTTATCTTCCCCCTTTTGGCATCATTGAAAAGCTATGTCAATCCTATAATATACAAGCTATATTGATCAGTTAAACAATTCATGGTCACTGACTATCACCAACACAATCAGATAACGACTTCATGCAACATAATAATGTATTATAGAGAGCAAGAACATGAGACATTAAAGCAATCAATAATCAATCCATTAAACTACCAGATAATGTTTTATATAGGATCAAAGGCATATTGAACGAAGCAAAGACTATTGAGCACTAATCAAAAAACAAATACTTGACATGAGTAGAATGAAGCCAGAGGTACTACCATTGGAAGTGAAGAAAGGAATGGAACAAGTGGAGATAGTAGTGTCAACAATCTTTATCAAGAACAATCTTTAGAGCTTAAAGTCATCTAATTTTTTTCCATAAGCAATATGATCAACCTCCAGTTCAATAATCTTATCAGTGAAAATATTTCTTCAACCTTTTCATTGGAGTAGCAATTTTTCTCATTGACGCATATAGGTCAGCATGGTTCATCTATTCAATAATTTTTTTTTAATTTTTTTTTAATTTTTTGGAAAAACCATGCATGAATTGGAATTGAGTATTCCTCAAAACTTACAATGAAAATCATGTTATCTTTTTTTTTAGCTCTAAGATAATGGCATCTTTTTGACACTTTTGATTTCTAGATGAGAGTTCAAGGTGTAATAGAGAAAAAAAATGTGTTTTAGGAGTTGATTCTTCCTCATGAACTGAAAATGAAAAATTATATGCTTTAAGCTTGAAAAAAAATCCAAGAAGACAAAGTGAGAGAGAACAATTTGAAAGAATTAGACTCTTGCGCTAGGACGATTAATTTTTTCTGTATTAGAACAATTAATACATGGAACATGAGTGCTCAGCTGTTTCACTTTATACAATATTAACCTCTATCAATATATAACATACCTGATAAGAGCAATTTTGTGATCATCATTGCTTGTTTTTACCATTTCTCTGCACAATCTAATACAAAATTAGGTTAAAACAAGTCAAGGATTTGGAATTGGGACACACAACTAAATGTGTAAGACTGAATTGAATAACATTTTAGCTCATAAAGTTAGGAGAACAATTATTCTAGCCAATCATTGAGGAGAGTTCATGTAATCTTAATCATCCCCAAATATAACTTATTTATTTCATAATATTTCCTACTTAGTGTCACAATTCATCAATTGTCGTTTGAAAAAGAATAACGTGATCCAACAATCACATACTTTGTAGACAAATCAGTTTTAAGATTCATTGTTCCCCCTATCAATATGACCTTAGTCTGTTCAACAAATGAAACATGTGGTACAACGTGTTCCAATGCACTCTCTTCAGTTTCACTTTTAATCCTCGGCTATTTGTTTTCTTGCTTCCCCCCTTGCACATGCATTACCTCCCTTGTTTTTAAATAACACATTCCCCCTTTTTTGAAGTGAGCGAAAGTAACTTTTGTTTGTCTTCATTGATATCTCTTAAGCAAGCAATATTAGTGAATTGCATCACTTGCTTCCTTTCTGCTTCACCTGCAAAATAGCTTAGAGGTTAGTCTTAGGAACCCAGAGAAGCTTGGGTCCTTTCTTATGATCAAAAGGGTGAATCAAATTTCTTCTTGCCCATATAGGCAACTGGTTAGTGGACCTGATTCTGCCAACAGACATAAATCTGTTTCCATTTGCAAACTTAATATTTTTTTTTCTAAAATCAGTAGCAACTGGACACCCAGTTGTTGGATGACCAATTTTTCCACAAATATAACATAAATCTTCAGAGATAATATTTTCTTTTTGGAATCCTATGCCAGCCTTCTCATTGTGCACCCTATCACTCAATTTGTTAACAATTCTAGATGAGTGAGTCCATCTATTTGTCTTCTCAAGCTTTACTTTTATTTGAGAGATTTCAATGTTTAATTTCCTCACCTTTTCTTTTTCAAAAAAATAGTCATTTTTGCATTTTTTCAACTCTTTTTCCAGCTTTTCTTCAGTTTCACTCATTTTTCCTTTTCCTTTTTCAGTAACTGTCATCCTTAAAATTTCAGACTATAGATCTAGGTTAGATGACTCAAGTTTTTCAACATGTTTCTTCAGACAATTATTTTGTTTATCAGTTACAATTTTGTCATCTTTGAGATCCATGTACTCAAATTTTTTATCTGCAAAGGCTTTAAACAACTGATCTCTTTCACATGTTAATTCTTCAAGGTTATCAATTAACCCATTCATCAATCCAATTAATCTATTTTTAGAAAATGAATGCAGATTTTCTTTAAGATCAGTGATACTAACCTCAAAGTTTTCATCATCTTCAGCGTCTGAATCGCCCAGAGCCATGAATGATGATTCATCTATTTCATCATCAGATTCTCCATCTCCTGAACCCCAAGCAGCTATCATTGCATATTTCTCCTTTTTCTTTGAATTTCTTTCCTTTTCCATTCTTTCTTAGCTTCCCATTGCAGGCAGTTCTTAACATGATGATCCATTTTTCCACACTTATCGCATCCATTTTGAGATTTATCATTTACCCACTTCTTCTAATTGGTTTCCTTCTTTTCATTTTCCTTCTCCTTCCTAAGATACTTCTTAAAGCCTTTTTCTAGAAGTGTTATTTGGTCCTCATCATACTCAGTATCTTCACCATCAGACACATTCAGGGCTAGTGCTTTTTCGCTAAGTATTTCCTCCTTCTTTAAGTCATCCATATTCATCTCATAAGTTCTGAGATTTCCCACAAGTTCATCAAGTGTCATGATGGAGATGTCTTTAGCTTCTCGTAGTGGCGGTGTTTACTTTATGTCACTATATATGTGTTGACCATGGCCTTGAAGGCAAATTGATGATTATATGAATGAGTGGTGATGATCACACTATGTGAAGCTTATGCCTACTTTTCCTATTCTAGTTGTGATTTAGGTTGTATGGATATTGTGTAAGCATGTGTATATCCATGGTAGGGTAAAGTGTAGGTACTACCATTAATGAATTAAAATGGTTAATAATCCCTTACCTATGTACCCCTATGTGAATGCATGGATAGTCAAAGTTAGGAGTCTTAACTGTAATATGAAGTTGACTTGTCTCCTATACTATTGTGTGTTGTATGGTCTATGCTTGGAAGAGTATTGTGGTCTTAAGAGGGTGGCTGCCTCAAATGTGTTGTTGATAGCCATTATGTGATCATGTTGACCAATGTATACACACACTCACACACTATGCATGCTGAAAATGTAGTAAATGTTCATAGTGTCTAATGAAAGGTTGTTCTCATATTCACTACTGTCTACTACTATGCATGTAAAGTATGTGTATGTGAAGTATGGTATGTATTCCTTACTAGGATGACTTGATAGCTGTACTAGTGTGGGCAAGGGTATGGGACCTTGTCTATGCATTGCACATGTGTACCTTGATAGGATAGTTCCTAGGTTTGGTTTTTATGTACATGAAAAAGAATGTATGGACATGTTATGAGTATGATTTATATGACATGATCAAGTATGAATGTGAATAGAGTCTTAGTGGATTTATATGAAAGGATTGTTCATGTTGTTATACCTATAGACTTATGCATTGAATAATGAACATGTGTGGCATTATGTGTTATATGAAAGGTTTGCTCACATCTATGTATACACTCACACACATGTATGAAGATCTAGTTAATAGAGGGGCCTTGAGAGGGGTGCCCAAGATTACTCTATAACTAGATAGGTGCTTGAGTATGCTATAAGCATATGAGAATCAAATATTCTAAGCCTATGTTTTATGAAAAATGTAATAATGGCTTTTCAATAAAGGAAACTTAGTTAGCACCGAGTGAACTTGACATTGAGAGGTGTTGACTTCCCTTGGAGGAAGATTCACCATTTGTCCCTTATAGAGTGTTGACTTCCCTTAGAGGAATACTCACCTATGGACCCACATGAGGTGGTGACTTCCCTTTGAGGAAGGTTCACCCATTGTTTCTCATGAGATGAGGCCCCAATTGCCAATGGCATGTAGAGGGATTATACCTATCTCTTAGTTCCATAAACTATGCTTGCCACATAGGATCTAGCAAAGTGAATTCACTTAGGATGCTAGGATGTATGTTAATATTCTACCTTGGCTAGGTAGGAACACCTTCCATTGGTGTAAGTCTCTACAAACACCAAATTCCATGTTTAGCACCCATGGTCTTAGTGTCGATTAAGGCTACAGTTTCCCTAAAGTAAAATAGACAATGGAAGTAAATAACTAGGATCCTAACTAGGATGAATTAAGGGAGGTTACTTAGGATAGGTGGAAGTAATGAACCCATCTAGACATTGCTCAAGTAGCTCCTTAGGAAGTCCTAGAGAGGTGACCTAATGTATATGATTATGATTATCTCTTTGTGCATGACATTGTAGTATTTGTCTACTTGTGATGAAGATGTGCATGGTATGAGTTTATATGATGTGACATTATCACTATATGCACTATGTTGGTCTAAAAAACTATATGATTAAGGTCTTGTATTGACATGAATGAAGTTGTCTTCACTTACTTGTTGATGTATGAATTTGATGGTAAGGCTTGTGGTCTTATGATAGGTTTACTAAGTATGTGTGAGGTTATGGGGCTTCACATATACATTGCACTAGTAGAGTTAGATTAGGATTATTAGTAAGGTCTTATAATGCATTGATGTGAAGTGAAGTCGGTATATGTGCAAGTTGAAGGTAACTTACTGTAATTGTCCTATGGTATTGGCTTAAATATGTTTATGTTATACTATACATCTATGATGATATGTGTTGCCTTGTGTAGATGGTATGTATGCTTTCCTTGTGACCTTAAGGTGATGCATTGCACCAAGTATCACTAAAGGGTTACTTTGGAGGTTAAGGAAAAAGAAAAGGATGTTCACTGTAAAATAGGAATAGTTCACTGTAATGTGACTTCAAAATGTAACAAATTCTATATGTGATTTTATATAACGTTTGGCCTTTGATTATGCTTATTTAAAGTATGTGAATGATATGAATGCAATTGACTAAAGGTTTTATGAAGATTTACTCAAAAAGGCATGAAGTATGATTTCAAGAAAATGTCCCTTTTAAATGCATGTTTTGCATGGTTGCCATACTTAGTGCATTCTTGTACTAATCCAATTCTTCTCTAATTTTTACACAAAGTGTAGGTTATAGATGCTTAAAGGATGTCTTAGCTTGATAGATGATTCTCAAGCTCAATTAAATGAATCCTTCAGTTCAAGGATCTCCTACTTATGTTTAATGTAAAGTTTTTATAAGTTGTATACTTATGCTTATGTAGTAACGGCCGTGTTCCTAATGTACTCTAATGTTATTGAGTCTAAGATGGCAAAGACACTTAAGGTCTAAGTATGTAATAGGATATTTTATATATATGAAGTAAAGTTACTAGCATATGATGTGCTATGAAAAGTTTTAAATTTTCCGCTAAATTTACTATGTCAATGCGATGAATGATAGCTATGGGCTTGTATAAGACCTCCGAGAGGTCAAGTACGCCATGTTACTTCTAGGGGATGCTCCCTGGATGTGAAACCCAAGACTACCCCGTTTTAGGATTACGCACCTCGGGAGAACAAATCCCCACTCTATGACCAAACATTAGAAGAACACTCAAACAACACACCAAGACTTCCCTTTCGGAATGCCTACTTAGTGCAATGAGTAGATGGCGTCCCATTCCACCACCTACCCTAAGTAATACACTCTTTTAGAAGACTTAGCTCACTCAATTGATATAAGACTCACCAAGAATCCCCCTTTGGAATGCCTACCTAGTGCAATGGATAGATGGCGTCCCATTCCACTACCTACCCTAAGTAGTACACTCTTTTAGAAGACTTAGTACTTTCATTTATTTTGTGGGGGTTAGCTTAAATGACATAGACCATGAGAGCTAGACATGCAATCCCAATATTAACCCCTATCGGATGAGGGATCCTCACTTTCCTAGAGTAAGGTCATTCTCTTAGCTTTTACATGGTTTTCCAAATAGATACACCTATGCGGGCGCATAGTTAAGGGATAAGGAGATTGCTACTAAGTAACTCATTCTCTACTAACGAGGAGTACTCATCTCAAGAGGTACATTGGAATACATCATCTCAACTCACGAAGTGTAACCACCCCTTCTTCATATCCTCTCGGTGCTAAGCATAATTCCCCAAGGATTCTCAACAATATATAATATAGGTAAAGGATAACTAGTGAACACCACATCTCAACTCACGAAGGGTATTCATCTTCTGACCTATCTTAGAAAGCTCTTAGGATGTAGTGAGGTTGCTACTAAACACTTCATCTCAACTCACGAAGAGTGTTCACCCCAAAACTTCCCTTTTTACTTAGCTTCATTAATTCATTCAAGTGTGTGTGTGTGTGTACATGTGAACATACCTTGCACATAAGTATCATTTCATTTACATTCAATTCTATACATTCTTAGACCTTTATTCATCACATTACACACTTTAACATGCTCAACATATACATTACTTCATTTAGCATAATCAAAGCAAAACATGCAATTCAATCTTCATAATACACATTACTAGAACTATCTTCATTATCACTTCATTCACACATTAGGCCTTCAAAGCGACACTTATAATACATACCAAGTATATCCAAATTCATCAAGTAAACACCGCCACCAAGAAGGTGGACCATACCACTCAAGACCATTTCATAAATAAATCTAAGAAAAATAACAAACTTACCCTTTATTCAAGCTTCCTTCACCTATAATAATTTCTTCAACAATTCATCATAATATAGCCCTTAGGTCAGTAGCTAAACATCAATATCAACATAAGAAACCAAAGCTCAAAGACTACAAAACCATGCTCATATAACCAATTTCTTAAGCTAAAAGTTGGAAATATGCATAAACATGAGTTAATTAGGGTTTTGACACTAAAATTATCAATTAATACTAGGAGAAACATATTTGAATCATTAAAACACTTTTACATGAAGACCCATGCTTAGAATCAAAACTAGAAGAAGGTAGAGTTGGAAAACCCTTTTTGAAATCTTTTAGAAATGACTCCTTGAATGGAAGAGGGTTCAAGGATGAATACCATACCTCAATGAGAAGGGAACCCACTAATTCTTTTATGAAGAAACACGTCCAACTAGCCCTCCTAGCTGTTCCTTGAGTCTTAGCTCCAATGGTGACTTGAGAGAGTTTTTCCTTTAGAGAGAGAGTTTGCATATTTGAAGTGAGGGGTCTTGTCTAGGTCTAGGACGTAAAACTAATCTAATATAAATTTAAAACCCTAAAACTATCATCCTAGGGTCATAAAAGACTTTGGGTGAATTTACCAAACACCCCAAGTCAAAATAGAAAAGTAACAGCTTTTTGGCAGCCTCACAGACGACTCCAACCAACAGACCGTTTGTCCATCGACAGCCCGTTGGTGGTGGTTCATTAGTGAGCCTGAAACTTCCAAATCCTACAGGCCTGCAGGTCCAATCAACGGACCAAGTAGACGAGTCGTCGATTGGTCTCGTTGGTGGACACTACCTAGGCAGTTTTGGGTCTAAGTCTTGGGCCCTTCTCTAGGGCCCTTCGTGGATTCTAGGTGGGATCTTACCCGGACGTTAAACTCCTAAAAATAGTCATCTAGGTCTTAGGAATATCTCACACCAACTTCAAATAAAATGAACACGTAAAACTCACTCAATTACATAAGGACACAAGCACTTTCTAAGGCACACCTTGCGAACGTCATGGATGCTCTTGGACGTTTGACCTCCAAACTTAACCAAACTTCACACACTGCCTAAGGACATCATTATAACTCATTTTAACAAAAAATTAACTCAAGAAACATTCACAAATCTCTAGTTCACCTTAAATCGTTTTAGGGTGTTACATTGGGAGAAAAAAGAAGAGAAGAAGGAGAAAGGAGAAAAGACCAAGGTTTCGCCTAGATCGTTGAGTGAGTTTTGTCAAGGGTGTTACCTGTCACGCCCCGAGCTACCCCCGAGATGCGGACACGGAACCTAGGACCACAAGTGATCCCAAGCTAACCCTGTTGGCATGATCATGAGCATACTAAAGATAATAAACTGATGCGGAAGCTAAATCATAACTTATAATGAAAATATGGGGAATACCCATATTCTATAACTGAGATATTTGAAAACAATGAGTTTAATACAAAAGAAATATTAACTCAATACTAAGCTGAATCTAACTATGTCTGAAATAAGCCTCTAAACTGGACTAGAAGTACTGGGACAAGCTCCAACTAAATCTAGCAAAAACTGAAACTAAATGACTAAATACTGAAAAGAAGCTCATGACTATTGTCCTCGGAGAATGATGACTCACCATTGAATCCGCTGAACTGGAGATCAGAAAATCGATCTATGCATGATCTAGATGCTGAGAACCTGAACCTACATCACGAGAAGATGTAGCGCACGTATGCGTCAGTACTTGAAAGGTACTGAGCATGTAGGATAGAATAAAGCTGAAATAAAACATAACTGAACAAGCACAAAAGCAAGTATAATAATCTGACATGATAAACTGAATTTTGAGCTAACTGGATGCAATGACCAATTTATAACATGCTAAAACTGAGTACTGAATATACTGATAAATGGTCAATGCAGAGAGTCTGACTGATCTGTGGGAGCTACTAGTAACCAATAATATAACCACATGAGCTAAATGTGGAGTTCGATGTATATGCCCCATCGAGAGGACCCAATATACCCTGCCAAAGGTATAAAGGCATGCTGGCGTGATCACTAAACTGATTGCCCACAGAGGGGACTTACAACCTACTTGGCTAGTAGTTCTGGGACTATTGGGTATGCTAAACCCTAGTCCAACTCGGTATTATGCTACTCCCAATAAATTCTGTAAATTAACTGATTAGGACTGAGTTTCTGTAAATACTGGATAGCTCGAAACTAAACATGCAAACTGAGAATACAACAATTAATCTGGTAATTATGCATTTATAACTGAGGCATGTATATCTGAAGTATCTGAAATATGTGACCTAGCATGTGTAATTCAAGAACTAAAGAAATACAAAGCTAGGGTTCTGAAATTCATGCGATAATCTGAGAAATAACATGATAATCTGATTTGTAACATATATTTAATAAATTCATGAAATTCTATCAAAGTTCTATAAACCCTAGGTTTAATCATGATAAGAGAATCAAGATTCTGACTGAAAACTAGGGACCAATGGGTGAAAGGAACCCACTAGTGAAATCCCACATATCTGGTGATGAAATCCACGGAAAAATACTTAGGTTTCGGTTGGGCTTGTTCGACAGGCCTTTACTAAAATGGGCATAAAGTTTTACTCGGAAGTCTGATTTTAGCAAGGTCGGTGGATATGAAAATCTAATTCAATTATCTATCTGTTGGTAGGTTATGGTACTTCTAATTCCTTTTGTCCTGAGACTTATGACCATTTGAAGTTGACCCTACTGCATTTCCCCTTAATTGTCTGCTAACTTTCCACCTACGGACCGTAGGTCCACCTACGGACCGTGCTGGTCATCCGTATCTCTTGTCAGAGAGTGGGTGAAGGGAGTCTTGAACGACGGTCATGGACTACGGACCGTAGTCTGACCTACGGACTGTAAGTTCGTCCGTCGACCAACACTTAACCAATTTTCCTGGCTGAGATTTTTGGGAGTTTCTGATCCCATCGACGGTTGTGCAGGATGGACCGTTGGTCAGGCTACAGTTCGTCGATGGTCTCGTCTGTTGCACCAGTAGATTTTCTGAAGAACTGATTTTTTTTGTCTTTTTTAGCTACGGGGTGTTACATTATCTCCCCCTTTGGAACATTCGTCCTCAAATGAAGACTAAACTTGCTTAAATAGAGGGAGAGAGATGCAAATCCTACTACTAAACACTGAGAACTGAGTTTCTGACTGAATTGAGTTCCGAGTACATGCAAATACGCTGAAAATGCAAGTACAAACTGAGGGAACATGATTCTAAGACTGAATTTGCGCATGAATGACTGAAAAAAACTGAAGAGGAACTATTACCTCAAGCTGGAGTGGAATCGGAAGGAAAGAGGTGAGGATACTTGGCTTTCATGGCTGCTTCTGCTTCCCAAGTAGCTCCCTCTACGGATTGACTCCTCCACAAAACCTTGACTGAAACGACTTCTTTGTTTCTCAACCTTCTAACCTGATGGTCTAGAATCTCAACTGGTACATCCTCATAAGAAAGACTATCTTTCACCGCCACACTCTTCAATGGCACTATAGAGGTTGGATCACCCACACATTTCTTCAAGAGTGAGATGTGGAAGACCGAATGCACTGCTGCTAATTCTGCTGGCAACTCTAACTCATATGCCACCTTGCCAACCCTTTTCAAGATCTTGTAAGGGCCTACATATCTAGGACTGAGCTTCCCTTTCTTTCCAAATCTCATCACCCCTTTCATAGGTGAGACTTTCAGAAAAACCCAATCATCAACTTGGAACTCTAGTTCCCTTCTCCTTACATCTGCATAAGATTTCTGACGACTTTGGGCTGTCTTAAGTCTATCTCTATTGAGTTGCACTTTCTTCATAGCATAAAGGACTAAATCTGGCCCTATCAAAGCTGCTTCACCTACTTCAAACAAACCAATAGGAGATCTACATCTACGCCCATATAAAGCCTCAGAAGGGGCCATCTGAATGCTGGAATGGTAGCTATTGTTGTAGGCGAACTCAATAAGAGGAAGGTGATCATCCCAACTACCTTTGAAATCGATCACACAAGCCCTCAACATATACTCTAGGGTCTGAATGGTACACTCTGCCTGTCCATCCGTCTGCGGATGAATTGCTGTGCTAAGGTTAACTTGAGTACCAAACCCTTCTGAAATGATTTCCAGAAATAAGAGGTAAGCTGAGGACCTCTGTCTGATATGATAGACAAAGGAACTCCATGTAACCTCAAAATATCATTAATGTAAAGCTTGGCATAGTCCTCTGCTGAATATGTAGTCTTGACCGCCAAAAAGCGAGAAGACTTAGTCATCCTATCAACTATCACCCAAATGGAGTCATGCTGTCTGCGAGTACGCGATAACCCTGTGATGAAATCCATATTAATTACTTCTCACTTCCAAGTAGGAATGTCGATCTTTTGAGTCATACCCCCTGGTTTCTGATGTTCTACCTTGACTGGCTGACAATTGGGGCACTTACTCACAAAATCTGCTATATCCCTCTTCATGCCATTCCACCAATAGACTTCCCGCAGCTCGCGGTACATGTTAGTGGCACCTGGGTGAAAAGAATATCTGGAGTTATGGGCTGCTGCAAGAATATGTTGTCTCAACTCGCCCACATCAGGAACACACAAACTATCCTGGTAGCGAAGTACACCATCTCCCCCTTGGGAGAAAACCTCCACTCTCTGATTGTGGACTGCACCTTTTAGTTCAAGCAAGATTGGATCACTGTCTTGTTTTCCTTAACCTCCACTACCAAAGAAAATTCTGCTCCATTCTGAACTGTTACACCACTGTCTGATATGTCATAAGGCGAACTCGCAAGCGAGCAAGCCTGTGAACATCCTTCACTAGCTCCTTCCTTTCTTACTCAACATGGGCTAAACTACCCATAGATAATCTACTAAAAGCATCTGCTACTACATTCGCCTTACCAGGATGGTAATGCATACTCATATCATAATCCTTAAGGAACTCAAGCCATCTCCTCTGGCGAAGATTCAACTCCTTCTGGGTGAACACATACTGAAGGCTCTTATGGTCAGTGAACACATCTACATGAACATCATACAAGTAGTGTCTCCAGATCTTGAGTGCAAACACCATTGCTGCAAGCTCGAGGTCATGAGTTGGATAGTCCTTCTCATGCACCTTAAGTTGTCGAGAAGCATAAGTTATAACCTTATCTCACTGCATCAACACACAACCAAGGCCCACTCTGGATGCATCACAATAGATCACATAACCATGTGAACCCTCTGGTAGAGTCAAGACAGGAGTTGTAGTCAATCTAGTTTTCAATTTTGCAAAGCTTTTCTCACAATCATATGACCATTTAAACTTGACCATCTTCTGAGTCAACCTAGTCAACGGTGAGGCTATGGATGAAAATCCTTCCATGAACCTTCTGTAATAACCCGCTAGACCTAAGAAACTTCTGATAACTGTAGAAGATGTAGGTCTGGGCCATTGTTTCACTGTTTCTATCTTCTGCGAATCCACTCAAATCCCTTCGCTAGACACAATGTGACCAAGGAAAGCAACGGATTGCAACCAAAACTCACATTTGCTAAACTTAGAGAATAACTGGTGATCCTTGAGAGTCTGTAGAACAATTCTCAAATGACTCGCATGTTCTTCCTCATTACCAGAGTAAATAGGATATCATCAATGAAGACGATAATGAACAAGTCCAAGTACTGCTTGAACACTCTGTTCATCAAATCCATGAAAGCTGCAGGAGCATTGGTTAGTCCAAACGACATAACTACAAATTCATAATGACCATACTGAGTTCTAAAGGCTATTTTCGAAATGTCACTGTCTCTAACTCTGAGCTGATGATAACCCGATCTGAGGTCTATCTTTGAGAAATGACAAGCACCCTGAAGTTGGTCAAACAAGCCATCAATCCTGGGGATGGGATACTTATTCTTGATTGTGACCTTGTTCAACTATCTATAGTCAATACACATTCTGAGAGAACCATCTTTCTTCTTTACGAACAACTTTGGTGCACTCCATGGTAAAATGCTAGGTCTGATGAAACCCTTATCTAGAAGGTCTTTCAACTGCTCTTTCAATTCCTTATGCTCTGCTGGAGCCATTCTGTAAGGAGGAAAAGAAATAGGCTGGGTATCTAGAAGGAGATCAATTCCAAATTCGATTTCCCTTTCAGGAGGAACTCCAGGAAAATCTTCTGGAAACACCTTTGGAAATTCACTGACTACTGGAACTAACTCAAGAGTTGGGGTTCAAGGCTAGAATCCTTAACCCAAACTAGATGATACAGATAACCCTTAGAGATCATCTTTCTGGCCTTAAGGTAAGAAATAAATTGACCCATAGGCGCTAAGCTACTACCCTTCTATTCTAAGATTGATTCATCTGGAAACTGGAAATGAACAATCCTAGTTCTATAATCGACTGAGGCATAACATGAATGTAACCAATCCATGCCTAGAATGACATCGAAGTCTACCATTTCTAACTTTACTAGATCTGCTGAGGTGACTTTTTAGAGACTGTGACACGGCAAATTCTGTATACTCGTCTAGCTATAACTAGGTCACCGACTGGAGTAAAGACTGAGAAAGGTTCTGAGAGAGTTTCTGGATTGACACTGAATTGGACTGCTATGTAAGGAGTTACAAAAGAAAGAGTAACCCCTGGATCTAACAATGCATAAACATCAAGGTCAAAGACTCGTAACGTACCAGTGACTACATCAGGAGAACCTTCCTGATCCTGGCGAGCCTGAAGAGCATATAGTCTATTTTGGCATTGACCAACACCTGTACCAGATGAGTTACCCTGCTGAGGCGGGAGACTTGCTGGTGCTGATGAAGTTGTAGGATGAACTCTACCATTTCCACCTCCTTGACCCTGTCTAGAAGGACAATCCCTCAACCTGTAACTAGAATGAACGCACCCAAAACATCCTTCTTTTCCTACTAGGCACTCGCCTGGATGGTTCTTACCACGCTTAGGGAAAGTGGGGTAAGTCTTGGTGCCTGAAACACTTCCCTGAGACTTAGAGCCAGATGCTCTACCCTTCTGGTCATACCTGTTCTTGAAGGATGGAACACTAGCTGATAAAGGGGCTGGAGCTGAAAACTTCTGCTGACCCTGAGAGCGATTTCCACCACCCGATTTCTGCTGAGAATAGTCATAGTTCCCAGTCATAGCCTTCTTATTCTCCTTGCCTGTTCCCTAAGCTTTTCACCCTCAATCTGCTGAGCATGAGTCATAAGCCTAGAGATGTTCATATCTCCCAGCAACATAGCATTTCTACACTCTGTCTTCACCAAATCTGACACTCCAAACAAGAAATTATTAATCTAAGCCCTGGAGTCAGTAACCATGTGAGGAGTATACCTGGAGAGTTGGTTAAACTTCAGCCCATACTCTTGGACTGTCATGTTTCCCTGCCTCAAGTTCATGAATTCTTGAGCCTTTGCTTCTCTCAACTCTATTGGGAAAAACCTATCCAGAAAGGTCTCACTAAAGCAATCCCAAGTGATAGGAGCTGCATCTGTACCCCTATTTTCCTTCCACTGAGTGTACCAGATATGAGCGACATCCTTCAACTGATATGATGCCAACTCAACCCGATCATTCCCAGTGACTTGCATTACCTCAAAGATCTTCTTGATCTCATCCAAGAAATTCTGAGGATACTCATTAGTCTGTGATCCTAAGAACTCAGGCGGATTCATCCTAACAATGTCACGGACCCTTGCTACTGCTGATCCACCATTTTTATTCACAGGAGCATGAACCCGATTGTTCTAGTTGGTCATACTCTGAGCCAACACCTGTATAGCATTCCTAAACTCAGCATGGGAGACTTTTTGATCTGGGACTGGAGGAGCTGCATTTGCATTCCTGGCATTTGCATTCCTAGAATTAGCTCTACGAGGAGGCATGATCTGAAACGTAGAACGTCAAGTTAGAATGGGATAAGATCATACCTTACGCACGATAAGAGCAACAAGAAAGTGAAGTTTTCCTAAAGTACTTCATAACCTCCCTCTCATTAGATGTGGTGCACTACACACCCATGAAAAGGACTCTACTTAGTGCGACTTTTCAGACATCCTAGGATTCTCGAACCTAGTGCTCTGATACCAAGTTTTGTTACGCCCCGAGCTACCCCTGAGACGCGGACACGGAACCTAGGACCATAAGTGATCCCAAGCTAATCCTGTTGGCATGATCATGAGCATACTAAAGATATTAAACTGATGCGGAAGCTAAATCATAACTTATAATGAAAAGATGGGGAATACCCATATTCTATAACTGAGATATTTGAAAACAATGAGGTTAATACAAAAGAAATATTAACTCAATACTAAGCTGAATCTAACTATGTCTGAAATAAGCCTCTAAACTAGACTAGAAGTACTGGGACAAGCCCTAACTAAATCTAGCAAAAACTTAAACTAAATGACTAAATACTGAAAAGAAGCTCATGACTATTGTCCTCGGAGAATGATGACTCACCACTAAATCCGCTGAACTGGAGATCAGAAAATCGATCTATGCGTGATTTGGATGCTGAGAACCTGAACCTGCATCACGAGAAGATGTAGCGCACGTATGCGTCAGTACTTGAAAGGTACTGAGCATGTAGGATAGAATAAAGCTGAAATAAAACATAACTAAACAAGCACAAAAGCAAGTATAATAATCTGACATGATAAACTGAATTTTGAGCTAACTGGATGCAATGACCAATTTATAACATGCTAAAACTGAGTACTGAATATACTGATAAATGGTCAATGCAGAGAGTCTGACTGATCTGTGGGAGCTACTAATAACCGATAATATAACCACATGAGCTAAATGTGGAGTCCGATGTATACGCCCCAATAAGGGTGGCAAACGGACAGGATTTTGGCCGGTCCGGTCCGGTTCCTGTCCGGTTCCCGTACCGGTCCGTCCGGTACCGGTTGAACCGGTAAGGAACCGATCTTTAGGTGTACCGGACCGGTTCCCAGAACGGTTCACGGTTTTTTATCCGGTTGAACCGGTTACGGATCGGTCCAATCCGGTAAGGACCGGTTTAGCTAAGGTTGCGTATTGAAATATTAATGTAGAAAATAAAAACAAAATTGCCTGTAGCTCAGTGGATTGAGCGTCTGTATCCTAAGCAGAAAGTCGTAGGTTCGACCCCTACCTAGCGCGTTTTTTAAATTATTTATTTTATAACGAATTTTTTTTAGAATTTATGGAAACGAACTTCTATGCTCTCCATATGCAAGAAAATTCTGCGTCTATTATATCGGCTCTAGCTTAACTAATGATTCTTAGGTTCATTTATTGAAATTTGAAAGAAACCTCTCTACTACGAAATGTCTCTCTGCTCCAATGCAAATGAAGTCTCTACTTCTATTATGTCTGATCTAATAGCCGCCTCTTATATACGATTAATAGTGTTCATTTATCGGATACACTTTTTCTACCTTGGCAACATTCATTATATTCCTTCAAGATTAAACTAGTTTAGTCATTTTCTCTATTCAACCTAGAATCCTAACAATCACTTAATATAATGTATTAATGAACCTATCACCAGTTCACCACACATTTGCATATAATAATTATTAATTAATATTCAATTCCTCCTAAATTATGTACTCTTATTTTCTTTCTAATATTTATATTGTATAATTTATTTATTTGAATAAATATACGGCTATTCGCCTTGATTTTCTTTTATAATAGTCTCTTCTATTTAATTCATGTCATTTTATAAATTTATTTTTTAATTATTTTAATATAAGTTTAAATTAAAACTTTAAATTCAATATAAACTTTAAAGTTTAAATTCAATTTCAAACTTTAAATTTAATATAAAGTTTAAACTTTAAATTCAATATAAAAACTTAAGTTCAATATAAAACTTTAAATTCAATTTGAAACTTTAAATTCAAACTTTAAAGTATAAATTCAATTTCAAACTTATATAAACTTTAAAGTTTTCAATTGAAGTTTTAATATAAATATATAATATTGATATAATAATTAAAATAATTAAAATTTATAAAAAAAAAAAAAATCCGAATGATCCGGTAAGACCCGGTTCCAAACCGGTCCAACCCGGTTCCAAACCGGTTACTACCGGACCGGGCGGAACAGTTCGGTTTTGTCCGGTAAATGCGGTCCGGTAAAATCCAGTACCGGTAAGAAATTCCGTAAGAAAAATCCGGTACCGGTACCGGTTCCGGTAAAACCGGTCCTGTTGACCCGGTCCTGTCCAATAGCCAGTCTTACGCCCCATCGAGAGGACCCAATATACCCTGCCAAAGGTATAAAGGCATGCTGGCGTGATCACTAAACTGATTGCCCACAGAGGGGACTTACAACCTACTTGGCTAGTAGTTCTGGGACTATTAGGTACGCTAAACCCTAGTCCAACTCGGTATTATGCTACTCCCAATGAATTCTGTAAATTAACTGATTATGTCTGAGTTTCTGTAAATACTGGATAGCTCAAAACTGAATATGCAAACTGAGAATGCAACAATTAATCTGGTAATTATGCATTTATAACTGAGGCATGTATATCTGAAGTGTCTGAAATATCTGACCTAGCATGTGTAATTCAAAAACTAAAGAAATACAAAGCTAGGGTTCTGAAATTCATGCGATAATCTGAGAAATAACATGATAATCTGATTTGCAACATATATTTAATAAATTCATGAAATTCTATCAGTTCTATAAACCCTAGGTTTAATCATGATAAGAGAATCAAGATTCTGACTTAAAACTAGGGACCCAATGGGTGAAAGGAACCCACTAGTGAAATCCCACATATCTGGTGATGAAATCCAAAAATACTTAGGTTTTGGGGCTAGAACTGCTGGAACTTGTTGCGTTCTTGAACTAGGGTTCATAAGCTTTTTCTCCTCTCTTGCCTTTAATTTTCTACGTGTTGGTTTAATGATTTGACTTAGATATGTTTTAATTATGTTTCTAGGCTTAAACTGACTAAATATGATAATTTAGGGTCAAATGACGTAACTTAAGGTTTAAACGAAGTGGGAAAGGTCCCAAAGACTCCTGGGAAAGTTGCTGTCGGACCAATCGACGGCCAGGACTGACGGTCCGTCGATTGACCGAAGCCCCGTCGGTTGGTCCGTCGGTTGGGCCTGTTCGACAGGCCTTTACTAAAACGAGCATAACGTTTTACTCGAAAGTCTAATTTTAGCAAGGTCGGTGGATATGAAAATCTAATTGAATTATCTATCTGTGGGTAGGTCATGGTACATCTAATTCATTTTGTGCTAAGACTTATGACCATTTGAAGTTGACCCTACTGCATTTCCCCTTAATTGTCTGCTAATTTCCCACCTACGGTCACACCTACGGACCGTGCTGGTCATCCGTAGCTCTTGTCAGAGAGTGGGTGAAGGGAGTCTTGATCGACGGTCATGGACTACGGACCGTAGTCTGACCTAAGGACCGTAAGTCCGTCCGTCGACCAACACTTAACCAATTTTCCTGGCTGAGATTTTTGGGAGTTTCTGATCCCATCGACGGTTGTGCAGGACAGACCTTGGTCAGGCTACGGTCCGTCGATGGTCTCGTCTGTTGCACCAGCAAATTTTCTAAAAAACTATTTTTTTGTCTGTTTTAGCTACGGGGTGTTACATTTCCTTTCAGGTATGTGAGACCTTTCTGTGTTGGGTTCGTTCACTCACACACCAACATGTTTAATTCAGCAAGTTTTGTATTGATTGAATAATGAATCTTGAAGTTCTTGATAAACAATTGTTGTATCCTTGTTGGTAGAGTTGTAGTGTACCTTTAGTGGTTTTGATTCGTGTTTACGGGCTATTTTACGAGTCTAAACTATTGGGTATTGAGTATATTAGTGATCTTAAGTGTTTGGGGGAAGATCCATGGAAGTTTGAGAGGTTTAGAGTTGAACATCGGAGAAGAAAAGTCAGAAAACCCGTCTGACAGGCCCTGAGGCGCCGGCCCTACCAGAGCCCCTCAGGACAGACTCTATCGATCAGCTCTGGCGCCACGCCAGCCAGCGCGCCTGAGGACAGTGTCTGTCCATGTCACATTCGGGGAGCACCCCCTAGACATAACCGGCACTGTCGTCCTCGAAGAGGACTAAGACTAGCCTCTTAGCATACATCATTACATTCATAGGTTAAAATGCGGAAAATTTAAAACTTTTCTTCCATATCTATCATGAGGTTTACACAGACCTCTCGCATACATATAATATATTCATATCGAGTATACTTAGACCTTTCGTATAAGAAGATTACATAGTCTTCTACTTTTATGAAATATATTTATATATATATATATATATATATATATATATATATAAGATACAATATAATCTTAAATCGGATATCTCATCTCATAACTATCTAAACAAGAGTATAACAATTGGGCATAACCCATACATCAATACAATAAAAGCAATATATAGGCTATACAATCTTAGTACTCAAATGAAAGGAAATGAACAAAGTGTCTTTAAGACTAATCAACATCCAAAGCTAGAAAGTGGCATTTTTCTCGAAATGGTGAGGACCTACCCAACTTAGAGAATGAGGATCCAAGTCTTCTTCAAATGGTCTCAACCTCGTCAACGACCGAAACCTAAAATATTGGGAAAAGGGAGAAAAATAGGGGTTAGCACATCACTTGTACTAAGTATATGAACCATGCACACACAACATAGAAATCATGCTTGAAAAGGGACAATTTGTAAATATATGTCAACTTACTGTAAAATCCCCTTTTATGCACAATTAAGAATCATATGAACCAATAATCGCATAATCATCATTACAATATCATATTCAACACAAGACCAACAATACAAAGTCAAGTCAACATAGGTATAGCCAAACAACCTCTACATCATATTATAAGCACAAGGCATATATATAAGTACTTCATAACATTTTAACATATGCAAGACCTTTACCCATAGCCCCTTATCAAGTCTACATGTGCAATGACCAACAAAACCCCTATAACCTCACTTAGACAAGTAAACCAAATGAAGGACCATAAGCAATTCCAAATCTTCATATAACATACATCAAAAGTAACCATCATCATACTTTTGCAATATCGACCAACAACATTCTCATAAGTGAACCTAACATCATATAAATTCAATAACATGTAAAGTCAACATATACATAACATATACATTATAGAACACAAGAACAAACTCCTAAGGCTTCCATCAAGTCAAACTAGTGCAAGGCATATGTAGAGTCCCCTACCCCTACCTAGGCTAAGTCAAACCTCTTAAGTCACCCTAGTTAGTGTTTACTTCATTACTTCGTTTTACTTTCGGGAAAACTTGCCTTAACCGACATAGACCACAAGATCTAAGTGTGGAATCCGGTGTTGTAAAACCTTACACTGATAGAATGTAGTCTATCGGCCAAAACTAGAACCAAACATGAACGTAACATCTAGGTGGATCTACTAGCGAGTATTCATATGGAGGCAACATAGTTCAAGAACTAGGTGATATAGTTGGGACCCTATTTATGTACAACACATTATAGTCTCCAATCTATTTGTGTACAATGGTGAACCCTACCTTCCCTCTTTGGAAGGTTCCACCCCTCACATCTAGTTCACTCGGTGCTAAGCTAGAGTCCCTTTTTTGAAATGTCTTTCATTAATAATCATAACATAGTTTAGGTCGTAGGAGACTACTCCTTGTATATCATCATAATTATCTCATTAGGAATTGTATGAGAATCACCTTTCAATACATCCCTCATAGTGAGATCAACATCATATAACATATCATAGTAATGCACACAAATGAATCAACATCATTCGTATATCATTACAACCTTAACATGATCTCACAATTCATAAGATAAGACATATGAATATAAACATCATACCATCCTAATCAATCTAATAACATCACATATACTTTAATTGAATCATCATCATTAGGTATAAGTCATCACAATAGAGTTAAGAATTGGAAATCACAAAGTCTTACCTCTTCCAAAGCCATCATCATGGTCTTACCATCAACCCATCCCAATTCACTCATAAATTGGCATAATAACAACATAGAATAGTAATTCACACATTAACCAAGCCAGTTGTATCAATACTAGATAATTCAATTCAAGATCACAACCTAGGGTTAAGGGGAAAAGGTCATCTTCCACAAAATAGGTCAATTCATCAAGAAATAGTATAATTGCATTATAATAAATGTTAATCTACTCCTAAAAACCAAAAGGAATCATAAACAAAGCAATTTATAAGATCAATTTCGTATTGGAAGGAAACCCACATGAAACTCAACTTTTTGAAATAACTTTTGGAAGAACCCTTTGAGGAAAGGAATCCCAAAGGTGAAAGGTTCACATACCTTGTAAATGATGAATACTGGTGGAGAAAACTTGATCTTTGCAGACCTAGAACCCTCTTGACCTTGGTCTATTATGGAGTTTCTTTAGAAAGAAGAGAGAAGGAAGAACAATTTGTTTTTTGGAAATTATGAGGGTTGGTTAGTTTAATTAGGTTAGGGTCTTTATATAAGTCATTAACTAACTTAATTAGACCTCCCTTAACCCCTAACTAATTAACTTACCACCTAATTCATTTAATTGAACCAACTAAAACATGGCAGCAAAACAATGACCTGACCTACGAGACCCCGCCCTACAGGTCGTAGGTCAGTCGACGGCCATGCTCCCCCTCTGTGCTACTCATCTATCGTTTGCGACAGAGATTCGCCAAAATGACTTCCCACGAAATTGTCTAAGTGTACAACGACACCCTGTCGATTGGACCACGTCTCGTGGTTTGCCCCTCGTCGATGGCTATTGTCCTAGACAACTTTTAGCCATTCTTCAAGGGTCCTCCTCAAGGGCCCTTGGTTGGTCCTTGGGGAGTCGTACCCGGACGTTTTGACTATAAACCAACTATAACATGTATTAGAAACCTTAATTCCTAATTATATCAAATTCCGACTCCTAAAATCTAGTCAAATAGGCTAAGGCACACTAGCACCCCTTGAACTAGTTTACGGACGTCATGGACGTTCTTTGAAGTTTTGATTCTTAAACTTCCTAAATGACTTATATTCACTGTTTTGAACTTAAAATAATGTCCTTACCCTTTGACACTCATGTAGGATCTAGATTATGTCTTAGACTTTTCGGAGTGTTACATTCTCTATCCCTTAGGAACATTCGTCCCCGAATGACACTAAAATCTTTGGGAAGGAAGGAATAGACTCAAGACTAGCAGCCCAACCAACAACAACACATATAACATGAGTTACAACTCAATCATGGCATTCACACATAGCAATTCCAAACTTCCATCACTACACATAAGAGCTCAAAATCACAATATGAGGAATTTCCTTCTCAGAACAACATGAGCTCAACATATCATTAAGGAGTCAATTATGCCAAAACTCAACCTATCAACATGCTCAATATCATTTCATAAAGTTTCAACATACCAAAATACACAACATAAGCTCAAAACAAGCAAAAGAGCAAAATTTCATTTTTAGGCATAATGTTCACTGTGATTCACTGTAACATGCACCTTTTTGCAAAACTTCACCAAAAATCAAGACAACTTCAAATTTACTCATTATTTTCATTATTAGTAAGAACAACTAACCTTCATTAGGAAAGAGATGAGGATAATAGGACTTCATGTCGGCCTCAGCCTCCCATGTTGCTCCCTCAACTAGGTGGTTTCTCCATAACACTTTTACGGAGGCCACCTCTTTGTTCCTCAACCTCTTCACTTGACGATCAAGGATTTCAACCGTAACCTCCTCATAAGAGAGGTTCTCTTTCACACCAAGACCTTCGATAGGAAGAATGGACTCGGGGTTAACAATGCACTTCTTAAGCATGGATACATGGAAAACCGGATTAACCGAGGATAGTTAACTAGGGAGTTTCAACTCATATGCGACCTAGCCAACCCTTTGCAAAATTTCATAGGGACCCACATAACGAGGACTTAACTTACTCTCCTTTCCAAATCTAACCACCCATTTCATGGGCAAAATTTTAAAATGCACTTTATCACCCTCTTCAAATTCAAGGTCTCTTCTCCTATGATCGGCATAAGACTTTTATCGACTACAGGCTGTTTGCAAATGGTTCCTTATGATATGAAATTTCTCTAAAATCTTATAAGTCAAATCGAGACCAAGAAGCGAAGACTCTCCAACCTCAAACCACCCAATAGGATATCTAGACCTCCTACCATACAAAGCTTCAAAAGGAGCCATAGATATGGATGACTGAAAACTATTATTATATGAGAACTCCACCAAAGGCAAATGCTCATCCAAATTTCCCTTGAAGTCAATGATACAAGCTTTAATCATATCCTCAAGAGTTTGAATAGTGTGCTCCGCTTGACCATCCATTTGAGGATGAAAACCGGTGCTTAACTTCACTTGAGTACCCAAACCTCTTTGAAATGACCTCCAAAACCTAGATGTGAATTGAACACCTCTATCTGATATGATGGACAAAGGAACCCTATGAAAACTCACTATCTTGTCAATATAGATTCTTGCATGATCTTCCGCCGAATAAGTAGACTTAACGGGAATAATGTGAGCGAACTTCGTCAATCTGTCCACCACCACCCTATAAAGTCATATTGCTTTTGAGTCCAAGGAAACCCAACTACGAAATCCATGTTAACATCTTCCCACTTCCAAGTAGGAACTTGGATCTCTTGTAGTAAACCACCCGGCTTTTGGTGCTTGGCTTTCACTTGTTGGCAATTTGGACACTTTGCAACAAACTCCGCAATGTCCCCTTTTAAGCCATCCCACCAAAACACTTCCCTAAGATCATGATACACCTTAGTAGAACCTGGATGAATAGAGTAACGGGCTCCATGATCTTCCTCGAGAATACGATTTCTCAAATCATCGATATTAGGCACACACAATCTCCCTTGGTACCTAAGAACACCATCCCCCCCTTTGGGAGAATGACTCATTCATCTTTCCAAGAACCAATTCTTTCAACTCCATCAATAATGGATCAAGTTATTGCTTAGACTTCACCTCAACCACCAAAGACGACTCAGAGTTATGATGTACCATAACACCACCATTTGAAGAATCTTTAATTTGAACCTGTAAATGAGCCAACCTATGAACATCCCTCACTAGGTTTCTCTTGGATTCTTCCACATGGGATACACTTCCCATGGACAAATGACTTAGAGCGTCCGCTACCACATTAGCCTTGCTAGGGTGATAGAGAACACTCATGTTGTAGTCTTTCAACAACTCTAACCATCTCCTTTGCCGGAGATTCAACTCCTTTTGAGTGAATACGTATTGAAGACTTTTATGGTCCGTATACACATCAACATGAACCCCATAGAGATAATGCCTCTATATTTTCAAGGGAAATACCACGGCTGCTAACTCAAGGTCATGAGTCGGATAATTCTTCTCATAGACTTTGAGTTGCCTAGAAGCATATGCTATAATTTTTCCATGTTGCATAAAAACATACCCCAACCGGACTCGGAATGCATCACAATATACCACAAAACCCTTAGTACCCTCCGGTAGGGTCAATACCGGAGCGAAAGTAAGCCTATCCTTCAATATTTAGAAGCTTCTTTCACATGCTTCCAACCACTCGAATTTCACATTCTTTTGAGTCAAGGTTGTCAAGGGGAAACCAACACATGCAAACCCATCGACAAACCTCTATAATAACCGGCTAGGCCTAAGAAACTCCTAATATCCGTAGGAGCCAAAGGTCTAGGCTATTTTTTCACCGTTTTGGTCTTCCTTGTATCAACCTCTACACCCTCACTAGAGATGATATGACCAAGAAACGCTACCGACCTCAACCAAACTCACATTTGCTATACTTGGCAAATAATTGATGTTCCTTAAGCACTTGTAAAACTGCTCTCAAATGGTCCATGTGTTCACCCTCATTTTTCGAATATACCAAGATGTCGTCAATGAAGACAATGACAAATAAATCTAGGTAACTTTGAAACACCCTATTCGTTAGGTCCATAAACATCGTCGGAGCATTAGTGAGACCAAAGGACATTACTAAGAACTCAACGTGAAAATATCTTGTTCGAAATGCCATTTTGGGAATATCCTCACCTCTCACCCTAAGTTGGTGATATCCCGACCTCAAGTCAATCTTGGAAAAGTAACTCACACCTTGGAGTTGATCAAATAAATCATCAATCCTAGGGAGAGGATACTTGTTCTTAATTGTGACTTTGTTGAGTTGACGGTAATCGATACACATTCTAAGGGACCCATCCTTCTTTTTCACGAACAATACCGGAGAACCCCATGGAGAAATACTAGGTCGAATAAAGCCCTTGTCTAGTAAATATTTGAGTTGAGCCTTCAACTCTTTGAATTCGGCCGGAGCCATCCGATAAGGAGGAATTGAAATGGGATTTGTATCCGGTAGCAAGTCGATACCAAAATTAATTTCCCGTTCGGGAGGAATATCGGGAAGATTATTAGAAAAGACCTCCAAAAATTCCCTTACTACGGGGATCCACTCAATGGGAGGAATTTCGGAGTCTAAATCTTTGACTCTTACAATATGGTATAAACACCCATTAGAGATGATCTTACAAGCTTTCAAACAAGAAATGATACGACCTCTAGGAATAAAATTTTCCCCCTTCCACTCTAAAACGGGCTCATTTGGAAAGTTAAACTTCACCACCCTTGTTCTACAATCTATGGAAGCAAAGCATGCATACAACCAATCCATACCCGAAATGACATCAAAATAAAACATATCAAGTTCCACTAGTTCGACATGAGTAACTCTATTTGGCAACATTATAGGACAATTTCTATACACATTTTTTGCAACAACTGAATCACCCACCGGAGTAGACACTGCAAAAGGTTCATTCAAGATATCGGGCAAAATGTCAAACTTTTTAGCTACTAAAGGGTTAACAAATGACAAGGTAGCAATGGGATCAAGTAAAGCATATACATCAATAGAAAAGACTTTCAACATACCGGTCACCACATCGGGAGAAGTATCTTGATCATCCCTAGAGCGGAGAGCATAAAAGCGATTCTTCTTTGGAGCATCAACATTTGAATCACTTGCTTGAGCTTAACCACTACCCTTGTCTTGACCCTTCAAATTTGGGCAATCCCTCACCTTGTGGACACTCTTACCACAACTAAAGCAATTGTCCGTCCCAATGAGGAAATCACCATAATGCTTTTTGCCACACTTTCCACAAGTTGGCTTCTTGGTTGGTAAACTAGTACCTCTTCCCTTTTGAGACTTAGGGTTAGACCCCATATCATCACGAGCCTTAGGTAACTTGGAAGGAACTTGATTATCTCTTTTTGAACCTAGGCTTGTCTTGGATATCAAGTCTACCCTTTGAAGAACCACCATCAAAAGACTTTGCCCTATTGGCATCCCTACTCTTCCTCTTAACCCTTGTCTTCTCCACTTGTTGAGCATGAACCGTGAGAAGAGAAATGTTCATATTATCATGTAGCATAGCCTAACGACATTCTTCTTTCAATTCATCCGACACTCCCGTCACAAAGCGGCTCATCTCATCCCTAGGGTCAGAAACGAAAGAAGGAGCATACTTTGAAATTTAGTAAATTTCAAAGAGTAGTCAAGTACACTCATACCTTCTTGAAGAAGGTTGATGAATTCTTCTACTTTGGTTTCCCTCTTCTCCTGAGGAAAGAACCTATCAATAAAAGCCTTCTTAAAAATCTCTCATGTCACGTGTCCACCCCTTAAAGGCCTATTGTCTCTCCATTGGACGTACCAAGTTTGGGCCACATCTTTGAGTTGGTAGGTGGCTAACTCGGCCTTGTCACTAGTAGTCAACCCCATAGCATAAAGAATTTTGTATGTTTCATCAATGAACTCTTGGGGGTCTTCCTCTACTTTTGACCCATAGAAAGTAGGGGGATTCATCCTCATGAAATCTCTTAAACGGGAGGACATGGTGCTAACATGTTGGTTTCCTCGGGGTACCACCTACCGATTAGCTTGGGTCGTCATGGCTTGTGCTTGAGTTGTGACGGCTTGTGCTTGGGTAGTAATGGCTTAGGCCATTTGGAGAAATACTGCCCTTATGTCCCCATCCGTCAAGGGCGGATGATTGACCGGAGCTTGATCATCATTAGCCACTACTTCAACAGGAGGGACTAGATTGCCCCATGGAGGAACTCCCACATTGGCAGTCTCTTCATCAAGTCTTCGTGCGGCTGTCCTTCGAGTATTCATTGCCTATAATCACAATAAAAGGATTAGATGCTAAGGGCACATAGAGTCACGACTCTCGAGGCACGATATTGGATTTCTAAGAAAAATGAGAGTTTCCTAAGAATCATATAGTTTCCTATTCATAAGTATGGTGCGCTTCACTATTACGAATAAGAATATACATAGACGTGGTTTTTATGAGACATCGACTCTAAAGATATCCAACCTCATACTCTGATACCAAATTAGTCACATTCGGGGAGCACCGCTAGACGTAACCGGTGTCGTCGTCCTCCAAGAGGACTAAGACTAGCCTCTTCGCATACATCATTACATTCATAGGTTAAAATGTGGAAAATGTATAACTTTTCTTCTATATCTATAATGAGATTTACATAGACCTCTAACATACAGATAATATATTCATATTGAGTATACTTAGACCCTTCGTATAAGAAGATTACATTATCTTCTACTTTTATGACACACATATATATAATATAAAATAGTCTTAAATTGGATGTATCATCTCATAACCATCTAAACAAGAGTATAACATTTTTGCAGCCCATATATCAATACAATTAAAGCCACATATAGGCTATACAATCTTAGTACTCAAATGAAAGGAAATGAACAAAGTGTCTTTAAGACTAATCAACATCCAATGCTAGAAAGTGGCATTCTCCTCGAAGTGGTGAGGACCTACCTAACTTGGAGAATGAGGATCCAAGTCTTCTTCAAATGGTCTCAACCTCGTCAACGACCGGAACATAAAATATTGGGAAAAGGGAGAAAAATAGGGGTTAGCACATCACTTGTACTAAGTATATGAACCATGCACACACAACATAGAAATCATGCTTGAAAAGGGACAATTTGTAAATATATGTCAACTTACTGTAAAATCCCCTTTTATGCACAATTAAGAATCATATGAACCAATAACCACATAATCATCATTACAATATCATATTCAACACAAGACCAACAATACAAAGTCAAGTCAACATAGGTATAGCCAAATAACCTCTACATCATATTATAAGCACAAGGCATATATATAAGTACTTCATAACATTTTAAAATATACAAGACCTTTACCCATAGCCCCTTATCAAGTCTACATGTGCAATGACCAACAAAACCCCTATAACCTCTCTTAGACAAGTAAACCAAACGAAGGACCATAAGCAATTCCAAATCTTCACATAACATACATCAAAAGTAACCATCATCATACTTTAGCAATATCGACCAACAACATTCTCATAAGTGAACCTAACATCATATAAATTCAATAACATGTAAAGTCAACATATATATAACATATACATTATAGAACACAAGAACAAACTCCTAAGGCTTCCATCAAGTCAAACTAGTGCAAGGCATATGTAGAGTCCCATACCACTACCTAGGCTAAGTCAAACCTCTTAAGTCACCCTAGTTAGTGTTTACTTCATTACTTCATTTTACTTTTGGGAACACTTGCCTTAACCGACATAGACCACAAGATCTAAGTGTGGAATCTGGTGTTGTAAAACCTTACACTGATAGAATGTGGTCTACCGGCCAAAGTAGAACCAAACATGAACGTAACATCTAGGTGGATCTACTAGCGAGTATTCATATGGAGGCAACATAGTTCAAGAACTAGGTGATATAGTTGGGACCCTATTTATGTACATCACATTATAGTCTCCAATCTATTTGAGTACAATGGTGAACCCTACCTTCCCTCTTTGGAAGGTTCCACCCCTCACATCTAGTTCACTCGGTGCTAAGCTAGAGTCCCTTTTTTGAAATGTCTTTCATTAATAATCATAACTTAGTTTAGGTCGTAGGAGACTACTCCTTGTATAGCATCATAATTCTCTCATTAGGAATTGTATGAGAATCACCTTTCAATACATCCCTCATAGTGAGATCAACAGCATATAACATATCATAGTAATGCACACAAATGAATCAACATCATTCGTATATCATTACAACCTTAACATGATCTCACAATTCATAAGATAAGACATATGAATATAAACATCATACCATCCTAATCAATCTAATAACATCACATATACTTTAATTGAATCACCATCATTAGGTATAAGTCATCACAATAGAGTTAAGGTTTGGAAATCACAAAGTCTTACCTCTTCCAAAAGCATCATCATGGTCTTACCATCAACCCATACCAATTAACTCATAAATTGTCATAATAACAACATATAATGGTAATTCACACATTAACCAAGCCAATTTTTTCAATACTAGATAATTCAATTCAAGATCACAATCTAGGGTTAAATGGAAAAGGTCATCTTCCACAAACTAGGTCAATTTATAAAGAAATAGTATAATTGAATTACAATAAATGTTAATTTACTCCTAATAAGCAAAAGGAATCATAAACGAAGCAATTTATAAGATCAATTTCATATTGGAAGGAAACCCACATGAAACTCAACTTTTTGAAATCATTTTTGGAATAACCCTTTGGGGAAAGGAATCCCAAAGGTGAAAGGTTCCCATACCTTGTAATTTTATGAATATTGATGGATAGAAATTGATCTTTGCAGTCCTACAACCCCCTTGACCTTGGTATTCTATGGAGTTTCTTTGGGAGAGAGAAAGAAGAGAGAACGAAGAACAATTTGTATTTTGGGAATTATGAGGGTTGGGTTAGTTTAATTAGGTTAGGGTCTTTATATGAGTCATTAACTAACTTACTTAGACCTTCCTTAACTCCTAACTAATTAACTAACCACATAATTCATTTAATTTAACCAACTTAAACATGGCAGCAAAACAGTGACCTAAACTACGAGACCCCGACCTACGAGTCGTAGGTCAGTCGACGGCCAAGCTCCCCCTCCGTGATACTCATCCGTCGTTTGCGATAGGGATTTGCCAAAATGAATTCCCACGAAATTGGATAAGTGTACATCGATGGTGGCCATCGACGCCCCTTTGATTGGACCACGCCTCGTGGTTTACCCCTCGTCGATGGCTACTGTCCTAGACAACTTTTAGTCATTCTTCAAGGGTCCTTCTCAAAGGACCTTGGTTGGTCCTTGGGGAGTCGTACCCAGACATTTCGACTATAAACCAACTCTAACACGTATTATACACCTTACTACCAAATTCCATCAAATTCCGACTCTTAAAACCTAGTTAAATAGGCTAAGGTACACTAGCACCCCTTGAACTAGTTTCCGAACGTCATGGACGTTCTTTGACATTTTGATTATAAAACTTTTTAAATGACTTATATTCATTGTTTTTTAGCTTAAAACAGTGTCCTAACCCTTAGACACTCATGTTAGGCTCTAGATTACGTCTTAGACTTTTCAGAGTGTTACATTATCCCTTTCATAAGAACATTCGTCCCCGAATGACACTAAAATCTTTTGGAAGGAAGAAATAGACTCAAGATTAGCATCCCAACCAAGAACAACACATATAACATGAGTTACAACTCAATCATGGCATTCACACATAGCAATTCCAAACTTCAATCACTACACATAAGAGCTCAAAATCATAATATGAGGAATTTCCTTCTCAGAACAACATGAGCTCAACAGATCATTAACGAGTCAATTATGCCAAAAACCTATCAACATGCTCAATATAATTTCATGTGTCTTTGCTTCATATATATTGCATGTGTCTTTACTGTTTTATATTGAGTTGTGACTTCTTGAGTTGAGGAAAGTCAAGGTATGTTCATTCTTAATCCTTTCAAGCTTAGTAGTTGTTGTATAGCATTGCAGCTCGCATACTCGTACGTCCAATGTACTGATGTCAATTGGCCTGCATCATTTTATGATATTGATACAGGTAACTAGGATCAGCACGCAGTGCTTCATTGATCCAGTTTGAGCATCCAGAGTCAATGGTGAGTCTCCTTGAGTTCGGAGAACTCCTTTAATTTCTTTCTGTATTTCCTTTATAGAATGTTGTGGGGTTTGTTCCAACATTCATTTTATTAGTAGTAGAGGCTTCATAGACAGTCAGACAGTTTATTTTTAGTCTTTTTTATCTTACATGTCATATGTTTTAACTTTGAGAGTTAAGTGCCATTTTGGCCAAAATAATTATTTAAAGTATTTGCTTATGAGAATATTCCAGTTTTGTGATTGAGTTAAGTTAAATCTTCCGCTGAGTTAAGAAAGTCAGGCTAAGGGTTCGCTCAAGGCCAACAATGGGCGTTGGATGTCGGCCACGTCCAAGGATGTAGACTCTGGTCATGACAAACTTGTTACAAGAGCACATAGTTCAAGAGTCCTAGGGAGTCTATGAAGCCATGTATTTAGAGTCTTAGTCATCGGTGTGAAGCGCACCACATCTATGATTAGGAGGCTACAACATTTAGAAGTTTCTCACTTCTTTCATACTCATTTCGTGCATTAGAGTTTATCTCTAAAAGTCTCTCTCTAATTCATGCTTGCGCGTGTTTTAGATTTATCATGCCTCCAAGAAGAGAAGCAATAGGTCGTCCCGCCATAAAAAAAAGTTGGAGAATCGAAGGTACCTAATGCACCAAATGTGCAACCTGAAGGAGAGGTCGCCAATGCTAAGTTTCGTGAGGCTATGCGGATGCTAAGCCAAATGGTGACTAACCGGGTTGGTCAATAGAGGAGAGCTCATCAAGAAGGCGCTGAAACCTTGAGGATACATTAGTTCCTGAGAATGAACCCTCCCAGCTTCACCAGTTCAAGCACTACCGAGGATCAAAAAAACTTTATGGAAGAGTTGAAGAAGGTGTTTGAGGTGATGCATGTGGTTCACACTGAGAGAGTTGAGTTAGCTACATATCAACTCATTAATGTGGCTAGAACCTGGTTTGATCAATGGAAGGATGGTAGAGATGAGGATGCACCACATCCAAGTTGGGATGGCTTTAAAGAAGCCTTTTTGGAGCATTTATTTCCACGAGAACTAAAGGAAGCAAAGGTATGGGAGTTCCTTACCCTGAAACAGGTCTCCCTGAGTATTCATGAGTATGGGTTGAAGTTCACCCAACTGTCTCGCTATGCTCCAGATATGGTTAAGGATATGAGGAGCAAAATGAGTTTATTTGTCATTGGTTTGGATCGTGCTTCAAGCAAAGAAGGTAGGGCTGCAATGCTGATTGGAACATGGACATATCCAGGCTAATGGTCTATGTGTAACATGTTGAAGAGGATAATTTTAGGGACATAGAAGAGTAGAAAAACAAGAAGGCCAAGACTGGGAATGAGTCTGGGCAACATAAAGGTGGTTCGAGTCGGCCATAATTTCAGAAACAGAAGGGGCATGCACCATCATCTGCTAGTGCACCTGCGCCAAGAAACAAAGGTGACTATAATGTCCAGAATTTGCAGAACCATAAGGTTGGACCAGCCTAGTCCCAAGGTAGTATGGCACAAGGAGATAGTTGGGCTCCGGTATGTGGTAGGTATGGTAGAAACCAGGCTGGTAAGTGTCATGATGGTCAGTCGGGCTGCTTCAAATGCGGTCAAGAGGGGCATTACATGAAAGAGTGTCCCAAAAATAAGAAGGGAGGTGTTAATCCGGGCAATAGATCCCAATCTTCATCAGTTGCTCCACCAGACAGGGCTGCACCTAGAGGAGCCACTTCTGGTACTGATGGAGGGGAAAACCGTATCTATGCAATCACTAACCGCCAAGAGTAAGAGAACTCTCCAGATGTTGTCACGAATATCATCAAAGTCTTTACTTTTGATGTTTATGCTTTGTTAGACCCAGGAGCAAGTTTATCTTTCATAACTCCTTATGTTGCAAATCAGTTTGAGATACTTCCTGAAAAACTTTGTGAACCCTTCTGTGTTTCTACACCTGTTGGAGAGTCTATCCTAGCGAAAAGAGTCTATCGTGATTGTCCAATTTCCATCAATCACAAGAATACCATAGTTGATCTAGTAGAGTTAGACATGGTAGATTTTGATGTCATTTTGGATATGGACTGGCTTCATGCCTGTTATACGTCAATAGATTGTAGAACTCAAGTTGTCAAGTTCCAAATTCCAAATGAGTTAGTCATAGAGTGGACTAGTAGTTCAGCAGTGCCTAAGGGTCATTTTATTTTGTATCTGAAGGCAAAAAAAAGGGGTGTATCTGTCACTTAGTCTGAGTTAATGACTAAAGTGTTGAGGTATCTTCCTTTCAGTCAGTTTCTATAGTGAAAGTTTCCAGAAGTTTTTCCTAATGATCTACCTGGAGTCCCGCCTGAAAAAGAGATAGACTTAGACATAGACATCATCCCATATACTCATCCTATTTCTATTCCGCCATACAGAATGACACCAGAAGATTTAAAAGAACTAAAAGCACAACTGAAAGATCTGTTAGATAAAGGTTTTATCCGACCAAGTGTCTCACCTTGGTCACTCCGGTCTTGTTTGTGAGAAAGAAGGATGGTTCCCTTAGGATGTGTATATACTACCGCCAATTGCATAAGGTGACCATCAAGAATAAATGTCCTCTTCCAAGGATAGATGATCTTTTCGACCAGCTTCAGGGTGCTTCTTTCTTCTTGAAAATTGATCTCAGATCAGGCTACCATCAGTTGAAAGTTAGAGAATGTGATATTCCAAAGACAGCTTTTAGAACCATATATGGGCATTATGAGTTTTTGGTTATGTCCTTTGGTTTGACCAATGCGCATGCAGAATTCATGGATCTTATGAACAGAGTCTTCAAACCCTACTAAGATTTGTTTGTCATCGTCTTCATTGATGACATACTGGTTTATTCAAGGAATGAAGAAGATCATGCTAGTCACCTCAGGATTGTTCTGCAGACTTGGAAAGATAAGGAGTTATATGCCAACTTCTCCAAGTGTGAGTTTTGGCTTAAGTATGTAGCATTCTTGGGCCACATCGTTTCTGGTGATAGGATTAGAGTTGATACACAAAAGATAGAAGCAGTTTAAAGTTGTCCTAGACCCATATCTCTAACAGATATAAGGAGTTTCTTGAGTTTGGCTGGGTATTATAGGAGATTTGTTGAAGGGTTTTATTCTATATCGTCTCCTTTGACCAAGCTAACTTAGAAGAAAGTCAAGTTTTAATGGTCTGAAGCTTGCGAGAAAAGCTTTCAGGAATTTAAAAATAGATTAACTACTGCTCTGGTTTTGACCTTACCAGAGGGTACTCAAGGTTTTGTAGTGTACTGTGATGCATCGAGAGTTGGTTTGGGATGTGTATTGAAGAAGAATGGCAAGGTGATAGCTTATGCCTCCAGAAAATTGAAGGTTCATGAGAAGAATTATCCAACTCGTGAGTTGGAATTGGTTGCAGTAGTGGTTGCCTTGAAGATATGGCGCCATTACTTTTATGGTGTTCATGTTGACATATTCACGGATCACAAGAGCCTCCAATATGTGTTCACTCAGAAGAAGCTAAATATCATACAGAGGAGGTGGTTAGAATTACTTAAGGATTATGACATGAGTATTCTTTACCACACAGGTAAGGCTAATGCGGTTGGTGATGCTCTAAGTAGGTTATACATGGGGAGTACCGCCCATGTTGAACAAGAAAAGAGGGAGTTGGCTAAAGATGTGCACATACTCGCATGTTTGGGAGTCAGACTTATGGATTCCACAGAAGGAGGGATAGTGGTGACTAATGGGGCTGAATCATCACTAGTGTGAGAGATGAAATAGAAACAACACCAAGATCCCATTTTGCTTGAGTTGAAGGCAAATGTTTATAAACAAAGAGTATTAGCTTTTGAACAAGGGGGAGATGGTGTGCTAAAGTACTAAGGTAGGTTGTGTGTAACTAGGGTGGATGGACTCCGAGAGAGGATCCTAGAGGAGGCTCATAGCTCCAGATATTTCATCCATTCGGGTTCCACCAAGATGTACCGCGATTTGAGAGAGGTATATTTGTGGGAAGTCATGAAGAAAGATATTGCTGAGTTTGTTGCCAAGCGCCCAAATTGCCAACAAGTAAAAGTAGATTACCAAAGGTCGGGAGGTTTGGCTCAGACTATAGAACTTCTGGAATGGAAGTGGTAGATGATTTATATGGACTTTATCACAGGCTTGCCATGATATCGCAGGCAACATGATTCTATTTCGGTGATTGTCGATAGAATGAAAAAGTCAGCCCATTTTTTGCCGGTAAAGACTACCTATTCGGCCGAATATTATGCTAAGTTTTACCTTCAAGAGGTGGTGAGACTGCATGGAGTTCCAGTCTTCATTATTTCACAGAGAGGTGCACAATTTACTGCACAATTCTAGAAATGTTTCCATAAAGGTTTAGGTTCGAAGGTGAACTTGAGCACTGTTCATCCGCAGACATATGGACAAGCAGAGCGTACTATATAGACTTTGGAAGACATGTTGAGAGCTTGTGATTTACTTCAAATGAAATTGGTATGATCACATACCTCTCATTGAGTTCGCTTACAACAACAGTTACCATTCGAGCATCCAAATGGCCCCATATGAGGCTCTTTCTGGGAGAAGGTGCAGATCTTCTATTGGGTGGTTCGAAGTTGGTAAAACAGGGTTCATAGGACCAGATTTAGTGCACTAATGCATTGAGAAATTGAAAGTGATTCAAGAGAGATTGAAAATGGCACATAGTTGCCAGAAGTCCTACACAGATGTTGGGAGAAGATTGTTAGAGTTTGAGGTGGACGATTGGGTGTATCTGAAAGTTTCACCCATGAAGGGGGTAATGAGGTTTGGAAAGAAGGGGAACCTTAGTCCCCGGTATATTGGTCCTTACAGAGTCTCCAAGAGGGTTGGCAATGTAGCATATGAGTTGGAGCTACCCCAAAAGTTAGAAGTTGTTCATCCGATATTCCATGTGTCTATGTTGAAGAAATGCTTGGGTGATCCTTCATTGATTGTACCAACTGAGAATGTTAGGATTAAGGATATCTTATCCAATGAGGAGATTTCGGTTCAAATTTTGGATCGTCAAGTTCGCAAGTTGAGAACTAAAGAATTTCCATCAGTCAAGGTCCTTTAGAGGAACCAATTTATTGAAGAAGCAACTTGGGAAGCTGAGGAGTATATGAAGAAGATATATCCATATCTCTTTGAATGCGGAGAGAATGTATATCAAGGTACAAAATTCTCTTCTTAGCACTTTATAAGACTATGTGTAAGCATGTTATTTCTTGTTTGTGTTGTTGAGTGCTGAAATGATGTTGTACCTTTAGCTTAGTGAAAGAGCTCTCATTCGAGGACGAATGTTCCCAAGGGGGATATACTGTAACATCTCGTCACTTTAAATAACTAGGAATAAGCTAGGAAACCAAGGACAATCATTTTTGGAAATAAAAAAAGAAATCTGGAAAGTTTCTAGATTTTAAAAGTGAGTTTTAGGTCATTTTCAAACAGCCATAACTTCCAGCTCAGGAAGTGTTAGGGTGAGTTCTTTATATGGTTGGAAATCCTCTGGGAAGAGTCTTCTAATGGCACCAAGTTTGCGTATTTTTGATGTCGGATAAGGGAGATAGACCTTTTAGAAGTTGGGTTATTGGACTGAGGAAAGTCCAATCCGGATTTTAGTAAGGGTAAAATAGTTTTTTCACCCTAGTATTTCCTAATTTGTTTTAAGGATTTATTAGGGAAAAAGTTAAGCCTTAAGTTAGTTTTTAGAAAATTGAATACGCTTAGGGCTTGGGAGAAAAGAGAAGAGAAGAAGGAGAAAGGAGAAAAGACCAAGGTTTCGCCTAGATTGTTGAGTGAGTTTTGTCGGGAGTGATCCCTTTAAGGTATGTGAGATCTTTTTGTGTTGGGTTCGTTCACCCACACACAAACATGTTTAATTCAGCAAGTTTTGTATTGATTAAATAATGAATCTTGAAGTTCTTGATGAACAATTGTTGAATCCTTGTTGGTAGAGTTGTAGTGTACCATCAGTGGTTTTGATTCGTGTTTCCGGTCTGTTTTATGAGTCTAAAATATTGGGTATTTAGTATATTAGTGATCCTAAATAATTGGGGGAAGATCCATGGAAGTTTGAGAGGTTTAGAGTTGAAAATCGGAGAAAAAAAGTCGGAAAACCCGTCTGACAGGCCCTTGGGCGCCATGCCTACCAGAGCCCCTCAGGACAGACTCTGTCCGTCAGGTTCTGGCGCGCCACACCAGCCAGAGCGCCTGAGGACAGTGCCTGTCTGTCAGGCTCTGGCGCCCTGCGCCTCTCCGGGCGCTAAGGTCACCTGGAGATCCCATTTCTCCCCCGTCTTTTCATACTATTTCCTAAGTGATGTACCTATCATTTAGAGTTTATTCCAACAATCTAAAGTATATCTAAACATCATGAAATCATCCATAAACATGAGATCATGATCCTTGAATCCATAATCCAATTCAAGGGAAGTTAAGATCAAAGTCAAAGGAGTTTAGAGTCGATTCTATAAGTTAAGAAGCAAGTTAAAGTAAGTTTCTTAAACATTCAAGAGTCTTAAACAAATATTTTAACTTTGTTTTAAGGTTCAAGCAATGAGTTGAGCAAAAAGTAAAGTATTGAGTTAAATTCTCAAAAGCTATAAGGGAAGTAAGTATTTCCTAAGAGTTAAGTTTCAAGTTAAGCAAAGAGTAACAAGTTGAGTTCACTTCTCAAGAGTTATAAAAGAACTAAGTAGTCCTTAAGAGTTTAAACAAAATGTTTTCAAACTTTTGATAAATAAAGGAAACTAGACTTCCACAGAGCCTATGACTAGTTTTAGTAAAAGAAAAAGGAAACTATGATTTCCAAGAAAGCTTTTGAAGCTAAGTTTGAGCAATTATCTCAAACTAGAGAAGATGTTGTTTTAAAAACATATGAGCTAAGTATTTTGGGAGTAGTATTGAACATCGATATGGTGACGCGAGTTCATATTAACTCAAGTCTCCATAAACCATGTAGCCAGCATGGACAGATGAAGGACCATACATTAATATGATTCCTTAGTGCTTTTTAGCATAGACTAGTGGATCCACTTAGTAGTTCAAGTTCTATACCGACGACAAGGTATAGAGCGGTCCTCTTGCAATGTGAGGTAAGATGTTGTACCATCGCTTAGGCTCATAGTGATGGTTGTCGACTAGCGAATCTCTCATAGAAACTATATTACTTTCATATATAAGTCAAGTTGAGTTTATTGTTGCATTACTTTTAATGAACTAAGTGTTTACACTGTTTTACAAGCTTCATATATATTGCATGTGTCTTTACTGCTTTATATTGAGTTTTGACTTCTTGTGTTGAGGAGAGCCAAGGTAAGTTCATTCTTACTACTTTCAAGCTTAGTAGTTGTTTAGCATTCCAGCTCACATACTCATACGTTCAATGTACTGATGTCAATTGGCCTGCATCGTTTTATAATGTTTATACAGGTAACTATGATCAGCATGAAGTGCTTCGTTGATCCAGTTTGAGCATCCAGAGTCAGTGGTGAGCCTCCTTACGTTCGGAGGACTCCTTTAATTTCTTTTTGTATTTATTTTATAGAATGTTGTGGGGTTTGTCCCAACATTCATCTTATTAGTTTTAGAGGATTCATAGACAGACAGTTCAGTTTCAGTCTCTTTTATCTTACATGTCAAATGTTTTAACTTTGAGACTTAAGTGTCATTTTTGCCAAGATATTTTTTAAAGTATTTGCTTATGAGAATGTTCCAGTTTTATGATTGAGTTAAGTTAAATCTTCCGCTGAGTTAAGAAAGACATGTCAAGGGTTTGCTCAAGGCCAACAATGGTCGTTGGGTGCCGTCCACGTCCAGGGTGTACATTCCGGGAGTGACAAAGAGTATCGGGAGTGGTATACTCCCAGAGCCTTGAGATATTTATTTTCCTATTCTCCACTAGCTCTAGGAGTTCCCGTTCTCGCTTTTCTTGATCTTCCAAGCATGAACCTCGCCTACTTTGAGAGAGGAGAGACAACCATTTGAAGCATGACAATGGAGAAAAACTTACCCGCATCGGGTGGTTACAACAATCCAATACATGCATGCCATGTGTTTAAATTTATAGTTCATTTTATTTAACCTTTATTAATTAACATGTGTTTTAATAATGAAAATTAAATTAGTTTGGTGTAAACATCTAGTGCGGGTAAGTTTTTCCTGCTCTCTCCATCCCATTTTAAATGTCATCCCTTTCTATTAATAGTTGAACCACAATACTTGTCACTTTATAAAATTTATGCATAAATTATCATATTTTGCCTATTATACCTTTGATAGAGTAGTTAATTAATCTTGAAAATGTATTCATCATTTCTTATAAAGTTGACTTACGAAAATATTAAATAAGAGTAGAAGGGTAAAGTGATGTCACACTCCTTTTTTGCACAAGCGGTAGGGTTTTTACAATTTAAGTGACGGTATTAATTAAGGGATTATTTTCTTTCAGAGTCGCCACTTGGAATTGAGTTACGGTGTTCCAAGTCACCTTTTCTTTTTAATCCCTAACAAAAAGGAAATGACTCTTTATTTTGGTCCGCGAACCAGAGATTCAGGTAAGGAATTCTGTTGACCGAGGGGAAGGTATTAGGCATCCCTCGAGTCCCGTGGTTCCAGCACGGTCGCTTTTATTGACTTATACTTATTTTATAATATTTTTGGATATATTATTTTTAGGTCATGACTTGTTTGCATTTTTATTGTTGAATTTTTATTTGGTCTCAAATCAGATGCATAACTGCATTCTCGACTTTAACATTTGGAGACATAATTGTCTTCATCTCTCAAGTTCCTCCCACCTAATTATTGTCTATAAGTGTTACTTTAAATTAATAAAGTTATTTATATTTTTAAATAAGGTGCGTCACCGCATCCTTGAATTTTTAATGTCTCAAAAAAGATGTGTAACCGCATTCTTAATCGAAACAAATATTTATTAATATGCCTAAAGCTCATCTAGTCATTAAAACAAATTTTTTTCCTTCATATATAAAACTAAATAATGTAAAATAAATATAAATGTTGAGGATACAATATATAATTTTGCACTATCTCTATATCTTTTATTTTATATGTTACTATTTTATATTTATTACTCTTAAAGTTAATGTCAAAAATGAAGCGTACACGTTTTACTACAACAAAACAATAACAATTTGTTAAAATAAATATTATTTTTTGTGTGATAACATGAAACAAAAATAATTTGTTTTATTTATTTATTTATTTATTCATTAGTATAGCTATATCTACTTTATCATTATTATTTAAATCAAAACAAGAAAAATGTTATGACCCATTCATTTTAAGAGATCACAACTAACATTTTTTTCAAAAAATCAATGTACTAACTCTAAATCCTTAATTATTTTTTTATATTCAATGAGATTCTACGTGACATTAACTAGAAACATATTCAAAACATCAAAATTGTACAACAATAATTACAACAAATATATTTAATTTTACATTTTATTTCAATTGAATTATGAATGAAACAAAACTATATATAAAAATAAATCCATAAAATTACATCACATTCCATAGATAAATTAAAAGAGATAAGTTAAAGTTGATTACCACAAAGATCTTGATTGAACCTCGACTAGAACACTCACAATATTTTTATATGAATGTGTGTTGTGTTTTTCCTTTCTGTTTCTTTTGTTGTGTGTGGGTGTGTTTTTGATTCTTTTTATTGCTGAAAATTTTCAGATTTGAGAGTGATTCTTCTCCTCTCTTTCTTTTTTTTTCATATGCTTTTGCTGAAATTCTTTTTTTTTCTTTTTCTGTTTGTGTGTGTATATATATAGTGTGTAGTAGTGTATGTGAGTGAGTGGAGAAGATCATGTGAGGAGTAGTGTGTAGTGGAGTGAAGTGGTTTGAGGGAAATGGGTAGTAGTGGAGTTAAGGAAGGCTATTATTAATAATTAATATAAAAATTATAATAAGAAGAATATTAGCTAATTATTAAAATAAAATAATAATTGAATAGCTAATATAAAAATTATAATTAAGAAATATTAGTTTAAACCAAAATTAAAATATATTTTTTTGTTTCAAAATTTTAAAATAAACTTATTAAAATAAGACAAAACTAAATATCTAAAAAAATATTTAAGGAATTAAAAAAGACATTGACTTGAGTCAACGGATTTTTCAAAAAAAAAAAAATTGTCGGCCAAGAGCATTTTTGTATTGAAAGGGCACAAAATAAAGTGTTTAAATAAATTTATTTATAAAATATATTTCATAGACTAAATTTTGAAATAATAAAAATATTAAATATTTTGTCTCGGATCTGGGGTGATGAAAATGACAAGAAGTCAATAGGCAATTAATCTATACATAAAGTCCCACCTCCTAAACCTATTAACATGCTACTAAACCGATCATATTGAAATTAAGTTAGTTCTAACATCTTGAATTAATTAATTACAAGGTATTCCATTAATTTGATAGTTATAAGTTACCAGATATTGAATATCTTTTCTTTCATACGATTTAAAATTCTTTATAGATATTTAATTTTAATTGAGTCAATTCTTGAAATGGATCTCTATCATTGCCGTCTTTCGTATTTCCTTGATTCATCACTTTTTAAATTGTAAAAGTGTTTAAAGAGCTTTTATCAAAATTCTACGAAAATATTACTTAGTATCATGTTCTAGCTTCTACTTATTGACTCTTATATAACAACAACACAACATATGGGTTTTGGCAGGATAGATGTAGAATCTACATAAGCCTTGCATCTACCTCAGAGTTGAGATAAAGAGGTTATTTATAGTTCTTCGGCTAAATATAAAAACAATTTATAAAATAATTATAATGAAATTACGTATAAGAGGCAATAATAGATCGTAAAAAATAACAAATAAAATAGCAGAATATATAGTACTACAGTAAAATAATGCTGTAATTGAACTATATGAAACTATATAAAAAGCAAAGAATAAGAAATTACAAGAATAGATCTACGACTACTAGTAACGACAACAAGAAAATGCATTCCTTACTAGTATATATGGTCGCACTCCTACCCACTAACTTTTTACTCTTATTTGTACATGTTCTCCATACTTTCTTAATAATGTTTTAACAAAAATAAATGTAAAAACTTTTATTAAACTGTATCGGAATCAAAGAGATCGAACGTTTAATTTTAATGATGTAAAGCAAAATGATAAAATTGATATGATACAAATTTTATAAAATAATCGATCGAACCTAACCACTACCAAAAAAATCTCAAATTGCCAACAGATTTTACTAACAACTTAAGTTGGTTAGTATTCTACTAACATATTACCAACATATTTCTAACCGAATAATATTTTAAACTTAACAACGAAATTCTAACAGATTACCAACATAAATCTTACTAACTAAGTATTTTAGTTGGTAAATACGGCGGGAAAAAATGGCGCCAAATTTAGCAATCTTCTATCAATGAATTACCAACAGAATTATTACTAACGCACACCTTTTGTTGGTAATATTACCAACGAAGTATATGTCGGTTGATAAATATGACAAAAAATTCCTTATATAATTTATTATCATATTGTTGGGTTTTAAAAGGTGTGAATGGAAAATGAAGAGTTGCGACTTTTATAAAGAGTTGTGACTTTTAAGAAATGTTGCGACTTTTATGAAAAGTTGTGATTTTTATGAAAAGTTGCGACTTTTATGAAAAGTTGTGACTTTTATGAAAGGTGACGACCTTTCCGAAAGATTGTGACTTTTCAAAGGTTTGTGACCTTTCCGATAAGGCACAATAAGAACCTTTTCACACTACCCTTTGTTTTCTATAAATTGAGGGATTTCCTGTCATTTTAAATATAGAATTTATGGACTTCTTCTTCAACTACTAAATCTATTATTCTAAGTGTACTTTATTGCCGTTGAATGGTTTGCTGACACCAGAGTTTTTGGTATCTATACTCTGGTGATTGAGATCATTTTACCCTGGGAGGTCATATTCCAAATCAAACCTCGGATACTATAGGGGAATAATTTCCTTAAGGGGACACTGTGAGTTCAGTAGACTTGATCTTTTTCCTATGAAAATTTTTCCAGATTCTGGTACGTGTTTTACAAATTTTAGATTTATGAAATAATTTCAGTTCTTCTATTCTTTTATTTTTTTACTGGTTCATTAAATTTGGTAACTTCGCGTTTGTGCAAAGTTTGTTGGAATCAGTAAGATTCTTTTGACACATATTAACAACAATTTTTTTTAAGAAAAATATTTCGTATATTTTTTTTCTAATCTGTTTCTGATTCTAGTTTCGCTACTAGTTTTAATTTCTAGTTGTGAAAATATTCTTAAACTTTGTTGTCTCACAAAGATGTTCAAAGTTTTGTTCTAAGTATGTTTGAAATACAAGATGAACAACAATCTTAAGGAAATTAGTATACTGTTAATATTTTTTGTATTCTACTGATTGAGAGAATCTGATCATGGAAGTAGAAGATAAAAGCATTACTTCTCCATAATTCGTTGCTTTGTTTAGCAAGGTCGAAGTGAGAATGTAACAGACAATTTTGTGGTATTCCGTTTAAAGATTACCAGGTAACCTTCTTATTAAATTGTCTAAGGAGGAAAATAGTTTCTAAGAGTAATCATCTTTGAATTTTTTTTATAATGTGTATCTTTGAAAAAAGATCTGCAAATCATATGTTGTGGAATGAATTTTACTTGGCAAATATTGTTGCTTTTAAAATTCTTTAGTTTGCAAAAATGAGATATGCATATTTTTGTTTGATAAAATAGTATGTCAAAATGTTATAGTTGGAAGACTATTTGATAAGAAAAATATTTCTAAAGAATATGTGTTATTCTGTTTGGAGAAAAAAAAAGACTTTTGTAGTTTTGTACTCTATGAGAAATGTTAGTGTGTCTGATTTTTGTAGACTAAGAACTTTTGTGGTTTTATAATCTGGATAAATTGGACTATGCAATTGGTTTGAAGAATATGAAAACTTCACATAATAAGCCAGTGTTGTACTTTTGATTTTCTATAAACTTCAATGTAATATAGAAATAAATTGTACAATTTTTTTTTGGTCTTTATTGTTAGTATTTAAAATACTAAGTGGTATGTCTATTTATGATGGAGGAAAAATACCAGTGACTTAGAATTTGTGATTTTTTTCTCTATGGAATGAACTTTGACATTGTGTAAACATTGTCAAAGAGAATTACAACACTATAGTTCTTTCGTAGAATAATGTTTCCAACATTAAAATATGTGGAAAAACTATTTTCAAATACTTGAAACATATTTTTGAATTCACATTTGAAATGTGGGGGTTCTTTGCTTATGATTAGACTAGGTGTCTAATTTAACTTTGGAGCAAAAAATATGAAAGTCAATGATACTTTTGTATTATGTTATACCCACAAAATTCTTGGAGTATATTTGGTATTGTGGTTGTTGAGTTTCTCTATTACTAGTATATAGTGTGACTAGTATGAAACAACCAAATTATATATATACTTGTTCAAAATAATTGTGTTCTTTTATAAGGAAAAAAAATATCATTTAAAATGTTGTGATTTTTCATGAAAAGATATGTCTATTATAATAAAAGTATTTGCATAGACAAGAATATTGGTGAATAGTTATTTGTTATGTTTTTGTAAAAGTAACATTTGGACTATATTGCCTTTATTTAACCTGATAAACTTTGTTCATGGGTAGTTCTATAACAATCAAATTGAAAGTTATGGAAAGGTCCTTCTGAAAAGGACATTTGACAAGGTGATGACTCTAAACAATGTTTGTATCACACAAAATTGTAAGAAATAGGAACAAAATATTAGTGAGGAAAAAGCTACATTGCGAAGAGCTTTTCAAACTCAATATTTTTATTTGTTCTTACTTTCTTGAGTCAATGTTTGTGACATGAACACTTGGGGCATGTCAATTACAAAACCTTGTATGAAAAACTGATCAACTTAGAAGTTTTGTCTAACTTTGAGTGCAATAAATAAAAAATGTCAAGTTTTTGTGGAATATAAGTTTGTTGAGCATTCTTATAAATCTGTTGCAAGGAATTATAATCCTTTAGAATTGATTTACACTGACATTTGTGATATGAAGTTAATACCATCTCATGGTGGGAAAAAGTATCTCGTTACTTTTATTAACAATTGCATTAGAAATGACTATGTCTATTTGCTGAATGGTAGTCTAGACAATGTAATATCGAAGTTGAAAATCAGTTTGAAAAAAAAGATAAGAAGTGATAAGAATGGAGAGTATAAATATCCTTGTGCAGAATGTTTGGAAAATGGAATTATCCATCAAACTACTGCCCTATTCACCTCAATCTAATGAAATACCGAATGTTGAAAGAAATGATGGATGCATTATTTATAAGTTCGGGTTTACCACAAAACTTTTGTGGAGGAACTATTCTTATTGCAAAAGGGATTTTTTTTTTATCTTTTGATAAAGAAAGCAATTTTGTTTGTTCAGGACACAATCTATTCCATATGAGAAATGGATATGAAGGAAATCCAACTTGAAATATTTCAAAATGTGGGGGTGTCCAGCCAAAGTCAAAGTTCCTATTCCTAAAAGAATTGAAATAGGACCTAAGACTGTGGACTGTAAAATTAGATTTGAGTAGTCTAGTAAAAGGTCTAAAATACCTTGGAAAGAACAAAAGGAGAATGTACTTAATAAATAAATTCAAAGGCGTAGTAAATGTCAAGGGACATATACTTTCTTCAAATATGATTTTGTAATATTTCTTGTGTCTTATGTAGACTCATCCTTTTGGACAAATGGTGTCAATAGTGAGATTGGTTCAATCTTGAGCAATCCTATTGGAAGTTAGTTAATCTACCTCTAGGAAATAAAGTTTTGGGTTCAAAGTGAATCCTCAAAAGGAAAATGAAAGTGGATACAACTGTTGACAAATATAGAGCAAGACTTTGTGTCAAAGGCTTTAGACAAAAAAAAAAAAAAGATTTTGATCTTGTCGATATATATACTCGTTAGTAACTAGAAGTACATCCATTCGGATGCTAAAATTATTAGTTGTGGTATATGAACTCCAAATTCATCAAATGAATATGAAAAGAACTTTCTTAAATGTAGAATTGGAGAAAGAAATTTACATGGAACAACCAGAGGATTTTGTGGTTCCTGGTAAATAAAAGAAAGTGTGCAAACTTGTTAAGTCACATTATGGACTAAAGCAAGCACCCAAACAACGCCATAAGAAATTTGACCAAATCAAGTTGGCAAATGGATTTAAGAATGATGGAAATGATAAATGTGTTCACATTAAAATCATAAGGTGATTGTTTGTTTGTATATTGGTGATATGTTGATCATCAATAGAGACACTAATGACAAAAATGCTACTAAACGTATGCTAGAAAGCAAGTTTGGAATGAAAAATATTGGAGTTGCTGATGCGATCTTAGATATAAGAATCCTTAGAACTCCATAATGTTTAGCATTTTCACGGTCTCATTGCATTGAAAAGGTACTTGACTAGTTCAAATATTTGGATGTCAATATTGTCAAGTCTCCAATAAATGTGAGCTTTGCATTTCAAAAGAGTGAAAGCAAAAGTGACTCACAATTGGATTGTCCTAGAGTATTGGAAGTATGATGTATATCATGAAGTATGCGCGATCAGATATAGCATTTGCTATTATAAACTGAGTCGGTTCACAAGTTATCCCAAATAAACTCATTAGATGTCAATAAATAGAGTTTTGGAGTATTTAAAATAATACTTAAAACTATGCCTTGTATTATAACAATATCCAGCAGTATTGAATGGATATAGTGATGTAAATTGGATCATTGGACAAATAAAGTAAAATCCACGAGTGGATATGTATTTACTCTTGGTAGAGGAGCAGTCTCTTGGAAATATTTCAAAAGAGACATGTATCGCTAGCTCTACAATGATCTCTGAGCTAGGTGCTCTAGATAAGGTCGGTGAATAAGTTGAAAGACTCCGGAATTTCTTGATAGATATTTTTTTTTGGCCCAAACCATTGGCATTAGTATGCATACACTTTGATAGTCAAGATGCAATAGGTAGGCATGGAGCATGACGTATAATGGAAAGTCTCGTCATATATGACATAGACATGATATAGTTAGAAAGCGACTCTCTAGTGGAATTATCAGAACTAACTATGTAAAGTCAAAGGATAATGTGTTGGATCCACTTACAAAAAGGCCTAACTAGAGAGAAAGTTGAAAGATCATCTAAGGGAATTGATTTACGGCTTATGACAAGTCATCATGGCGGTAACTCTATCTAGCAGACTGGAGATCCCAAGAGCTAGATTCAAGGAGAAAAACAAAGTTGTGAATGACGGTTCGGCATTGTCAACAAACTCAATCCATTCTCATGATGAAGACAATGCTCAGGGACAAGGATACAACATTAAGGCTTGTTAATGAGTTAATAAAGCTTAATGGTTTTAATGATTTGCTAAGTTTGGCAGAGTTGACCAAATAGTGTATCTACGCGATAACACAGTTAGGAATCACCTATGTGAGTGTGAAGTGTAAGCCGCTTCAAAGAAGATGATTGTCAAAAGCCCATCTCTCTATACACTCATGAAACCAGGAGGTGTTCATGGCTAAAACGAACACAACCGTAAGAACCATAAACAATAAAGGGTTAACTGTGTGACATATGGTTGTCTAGGTATACACCAAAGTTTGACGGTTCAAAAATATCACATCTACCGATTGGCCGAGTATATCCGACATATGTTCACTACGGAAAGTCCAAGGGGAAACCTACTTATCCAGATGCAATTAATTCTTGCTTGTAAAGTACACATAATTGTCCGTTTCTTTGTCTTAGAGTCATTCCCCATTCATGCGGGGGATTGTTGGGTTTTAAAAGGTGTGAATGGAAAATGAAGAGTTGCGACTTTTATAAATAGTTGTGACTTTTAAGAAAGGTTGCGACTTTTATGAAAAGTTGTGATTTTTATGAAAAGTTGCGATTTTTATGAAAAGTTGTGACTTTTATGAAAGGTGACGACCTATCCGAAAGATTGTGACTTTTCAAAGGTTTGTGACCTTTCCGATAAGGCACAATAAGAACCTTTTCACACTACCCTTTGTTTTCTATAAATTGAGGGATTTTCTGTCATTTTAAATATAGAATTTATGGACTTCTTGTTCAACTACTAAATCTATTATTCTAAGTGTACTTTATTGCCGTTGAATGGTTCGCTGACACCAGAGTTTCTGGTATCTATACTCTGGTGATTGAGATCATTTAACCCTGGGAGGTCATATTCCAAATCAAACCTCGGATACTATAGGGGAATAATTTCCTTAAGGGGACACTGTGAGTTCAGTAGACAATATCTTTTTCCTATGAAAATTTTTCCAGATTCTGGTACGTGTTTTACAAATTTTAGATTTATGAAATAATTTCAGTTCTTCTATTCTTTTGTTTTTACTGGTTCATTAAATTTGGTAACTTCGCGTTTCTGCAAAGTTTGTTGGAATCAGTAAGATTCTTTTGACACATATTAACAACAATTCTTTTTAAGAAAAATATTTCGTATATTTTTTTTTTCTAATCTGTTTCTGATTCTAGTTTCGCTACTAGTTTTAATTTTCTAGTTGTGAAAATGTTCTTAAACTTTGTTGTCTCACAAAGATGTTCAAAGTTTTGTTCTAAGTATGCTTGAAATACAAGATAAACAACACATATTACCAATGAATTACTGACCAAACATTTACCAACGAAAGATGGTGTTACTAAATTTACCAACCAAATATAAATGTATTGATAAATTAGTAACGTAAGGTAATTTGTTGGTAAACTTTTCAACCAATATCAAATTAGTTGAAAATTTTGCCTACGAATAAAGATTGTAGTTAGTAAATTACTAACATCATTAAAATAGTTGGTAATATATCAACCTATCACTAATTCATTGATAAAATTTATCAACATATTAATTATTAGTTGGTAATATTACATATGAATGTTTAGTTGAATAGTAACTATTACCAACTCTGATAAAATTTATTGGTAAATTATTAAGTACTAACTTATATTTTAATAGTTGGTAAATTTACCAATTGAAGTTAATTTTTTTAGTAAATCAACGTCTAGTGTTGAGGCTTTCATATTTAGTTTGTGTCATTAGGCGTTTTAACTTTTAAATTTTAACCAAAATTTGAATTTGTTCAATATTTTTGATAAACGTGTTTAGATTAGAACTCTGTCAGTGTCATTAGTTTTGAAAGATCATTTTTTATCTAATGGGAAAGTTTATTCATGTTTTGAGGCTTTCATTTTTTGTTTGTGCCGTTAGATGTTTTAAATTTTATGTTTAGGCCAGAATTTGACTTTGGTTAATATTTTTGAGAACGTGCTCAGATGAGAATTTCGTTAGCGTAATTAAATGCAAAAGGCATTTTTTATCTAGTAGGATGGTTGGTTTGGGTTTTAAGGCTTTCATTTTTACTGTGTGCCCGTTAGGTGTTTTAACATATCAATTTTGGCAAAAATTTAACTTTGATAATTTGATAACGTTCACAGATAAGAAATTTGTCAGTGCAGTTAGATGCGAAAAGTCACTTTTGATGTAATAAGATAGAGGATTCGGGTTTTGAGGTTTCCATTTTTAGTTTATGTCGTTAGGCATTTTAGCTTTTAAGTTTTGGCAAAATTTCACTTTAGTCAATATTTTTGGTAATCGTGCTCGAATTAAAATTTTGTCACAGCAATTAGTCATATAAGTTCAGTTTTGATTTCATAGGATGGTTGATTCGGGATTTGAGACTTTTATTTTCAGTTTGTGTCGTTAAGCATTTTAACTTATTGAATTAGGTCAATTTTTGTTGGAAACATGCTCAAATTTGAATTTTGTCAGCGCGGTTAGCTATGGAAGGTCATTTTTCGCTTTATAGGATGATTGGTTTGGATTTTGAGGTTTTCATATTTAGTTTGTACCGTTAGGCGATTTAACTTCTAACTTTTGACAAAATTTTGATTTTGCTTAGTATTTTTTGTTAACGTGCTCTGATGAAAATTCTGTCAGCTCGATTAGCTTTGAAAAGTCATTTTTATATCTAACAAGATGGTTATTTCAGATTTTTAGGCTTCCATTTTCAGTTTGTATTGTTAGGCGTTTTAACTTTTAAGTTTTTGCCAAAATTTAGATTTAGTTAATAATTTTGGTAATCGTGCTCAAATTATTATTTTTTTGGGAAAATGCATAAGTAAACCCTCAACCTATGCCTGAAATCTCAGAGACACACTTATACTATACTAAGGTCCTATTATCCCTGAACTTATTTTATAAATAATTTTCTACCTCTTTTCGGCCTACGTGACACTAGTTTAAAAAAAATGTCAACACATGTTTGGCCCACAAGATAGTGCCACGTAGGACAAAAAGGGGTAAAAAATTATTTATAAAATAAGTTCAGGGGGATAATAGGACCTTAGTATAGTATAAGTGTGTCTCTGGGATTTCGGGCATAGATTGATTGGGTACTAGTGCATTATTCCAATTTTTTTTATATAATGATATGTGTCATATTGAGATCAATTTAACTTGTTATCATAGATTTTGCATTATTTTATTCAAATATGATTTATGAAATTGATTAATATTTTTGAATTTATATTTGTGTTCTTAGATTTTTAAATGCAATAAATTAATAAATTTTTAATATTGAATAATCATTCAGTTAATAATATTTTGAACATATTGTCAATCAATTACTAACCTAACATTGAACTTGAATGATATATTACCAATAAACTAACAATCAATTAGTAAATTTATTAGAAAAATAAATAATCATACTAACATATTTAAAATTTATTACAAACAAAAATTGTGGTGTAGTGGTAAGTACTCCTGCATTCTTAACCAAGAGGTCTCAGGTTCGATTTCTGTTGGGTACATAATCATCTTTACACCGGATGAAAAATAAAAAAAATTATTAAAAAAAATATTTAAAATTTATTGGCATCGAAAAATGAAGAAAACAATTTACTAACTCCGTTTCAATTTGTAAGTGTACTAATGATATACTAATAAAAAATTAATTGCAAAATTTACCAACGGAAATTTTAGGGCCATATTTCAAAATTTTGTAACATCTTTGGATGTTTACCAACTGATTTTTGATTGGTATGTTTACCAACAAATTAAAATCAGTTGATAATTTTACCGACGATCTTTTTAGCAACAAATTAATATAAGTTGGCATTTGGTTGGTAACTCAATTTGCCAACCGATTTGATGAATTTACCAATGAATTTTTTTGTTGGTAATTGAGGTTCCTTTTGTAGTGAACTTGATCACCCCTACCCTACACATATCTAGATCACGCATCCTGTTAAGGGCACTAGCAATAACCATATTGAAGCTATTGTGTCAAAATTCGGAAGTCAGTGGTACATCGCAAATGATTGCAATAACATATGGATAGTGCTTGAATCTATGATAATCACCAACATGTTGATAGCCAAGAATACTGCCAACCTGGAGTTGAAAACTATCATTCAAGATACTATTAAGATTTTGAGCAATACTAATTATCATATATCCCATTGTTTGAGAGAAACAAATAATGTGGCTGATCACTAGCTAAATTAACTGCTACCAGTGGAGATGGAGCCTTCTACCTCTCATACCAACAATTATCAAAGGAGGTTAAAGGCTTAATACTTCTGAATAAAATGACAATTTCCCTCGATGAGAAGGAGATATGAAAAGTGTAATTTTTTTATTAGTTAATATTTATATGCTTAGCATGAAAGGAACTTGTATAGACTATTTCTTTCATCATAATATTTGGATGTTACTTGTTTCAACAGTTAGAGGTTAGATTCAATATGTCCCATCTAACTAATTGTAACTTTTTGTTATGAATAGACATGATAGGGTCAAGTCTACCCCATACATTGGGCCCACAACCTAGCTAGGCGATGCTTAATTATTTTTAAAAAAAATAAAACATGTATGTCTCTTTTTCTCTCTCTCTATATATAATAGATACTTCATAGCAATAAACAATTCACGAGAAGCAAGAGTTGGAGTAGAACAAAAGAAGAAATAACAAAACCAAAGAGGTAATTTAGTTCAATTTCTCGTTCTATGCTAAACACGATCAATTAATTATATTATTTTGTACCTCAAATTGAAGAACATGACTCAACCGGATATATAATCATTTTATTTAAAATATTCTTAGTCATCGACTCATCGTTATTTTTTTAATTGTCAATAGTATTTAATTTGATATTTTCTTTATAATTTAATTAATTTAAATTTGCGATAAAAAATCTCATTAAAACATAAGTCTATTTTTAGAACTTAAATTTGAAATCTTTAATCAACGAGAAAGGAGTAATACCACTTAACATTAACTTTTGCTATTTACTCATCGTTTATTAGTTGTGTTTTTTTTAAATGATTTGTGTTGTTAATTACTTTATCAAGTAACCTAGAGGAAACTATACAATATCCATTTTCTTAAAGAGTATAATTATTTATTTAATTATTTTTGCAAAGAAGTGTTGAATACTCCTCAAATTGCCATTAATTTGGTATGATATAAAAAAAGGTCGACTACATATGTTAGCCCTTTAAATTTGTCCAATGTTTTCCATTTAAATACTTATACTAAAGATTATACCTATTGAATATTTGAATTATGTTTAAAATATAATTTTTAAATGCTTGATTTTCACGCATTTGACATGAAAATAGTTGTTAGAAGAACTTCTGTTGATATATTATGAAGAAACTTCGTCGATTTTCTAGAGCTCATGAATTTTCTATTAAATTAATAAATTAAAAAGTGTTTATAATATTTTTAGAGCTCGATTTCAATATTTTGTGATATTTTATTGCTTTGTTTTTTTTCTTCTTTTCAAATCAAATTTTGCAATGAATATATTGCTTTGGATTAATAATAATAGCCATGCTATCTATGAATTGAAATTTAAAAAAATTGTGTCTTTTGTAGGAATTACGGTTGAAGAAAAAGGGATGGCACACTCCATTGAGAGGACTTCAGTAGATGACCAAAATCCACTTCTTCCTCAAACTGAAAATGATGAGGTCTCTCTCAATTATATAAATTTGTTTTTGGGCAACTTTCACATGTAGCAAACATAAAAATTATATTTGTATATTATAGCTATAATTTACAATTAAATCAAATTATGATTATAGCATTACAATTAAATCAAATTATGGTTATAACATTTAATTTAAATTAATAGTTTACTATTTTATACAATTTTCTTTCATTAGCTCACTTTTCTTTTGTCAATTAAATATAGAATTTTTGAGACTACTTTCTTTCGTATTATTTTAAGTCTATCCTAATATATTCACTTACCATGGTTTTATACCTTTTAGATTTTTTTAAAAAAAATTAAGTCAGGTTTGGAGGAGTAAAGAAAATGGGTAAGGTACATTTCTAAAGTCACGTGGCATTTTTAAAATTATTAATTTTACTTCGTCATGTTAACGAAAAGGGTAAGTATTCACAATTTTATCAAACAATGAAGGTATAATATATATGTACCACTTTAAAACGATAGATATATCCAATCTAGAACAGAAAGTTGATAGTATTAAAAGAATATGTAATTGTTTGCTTATTGCATATATATAGTACTTGCAATAAACATTTTAAAATTTTTGAGACTACTTTCTTTCGTATTATTTTAAGTCTATCCTAATATATTCACTTACCATGGTTTTATACCTTTTAGATTTTTAAAAAAAAAATTAAGTCAGGTTTGGAGGAGTAAAGAAAATGGGTAAGGTACATTTCTAAAGTCACGTGGCATTTTTAAAATTATTAATTTTACTTCGTCATGTTAACGAAAAGGGTAAGTATTCACAATTTTATCAAACAATGAAGGTATAATATATATGTACCACTTTTAAACGATAGATATATCCAATCTAGAACAGAAAGTTGATAGTATTAAAAGAATATGTAATTGTTTGCTTATTGCATATATATAGTACTTGCAATAAACATTTTAAAATTTCTTACTCTTTTCCGTTACAGATAGAAAGGAGGAAAGAGCATCATTTGATCGAGATAAAGAAAACAAACAAAAGGATTGGTAAAATGCTTGAGGATTTAGACAATTCATCTATTAAATCGTGTTCCATATTCAAAGTAAATGTGATGCTACGTTAATCAAATCTAGATGCTTATATACCAAAATGATCTCTATCGGTCCTTACCATAAGGATAATCTTGAACTTGTGTCCATGGAAAAGTACAAACTATTGTACCTACAAAGATTTCTCGAACGAAAAGAGGGGCTTGATGTGGAAAGTTGCACCATTGAATTGCAGATACTGAAGAAGGAAGCACTGAAGTGCTATCAAGATATAGAAAACGATGGTGAGTTTTGCCAAATGTTGTTGCTTGATGGTTGTTTTGTGGTTGAGTTTATTCGAGAGAGTTGTAAACTCTATCCATACGGAGAAGACAAAATTATCAAAATTCATCAGAATTACATATTCAGAGATTTGATGTTACTAGAAAACCAACTTCCTTTCTTTATCCTCAACAAGCTTCATGACATGACAAAGAAAGATGATGAATTATCATTGGCAATATTGATGAATAATTCGTTAAACTTTCTTACTGACTTGCCAGAAATGACCTCTGAATCCTTTAGAGAGATGGAATGTGATGTAGAAAATATCAAACATTTACTTCATCTAGTACACATACTTTTATGTCATGGGAATCCCATGAAAAACTCAACCGATCAAATAACGTGGAATATGGTTATGCCAAACGCAACAAACCTTTTAGAAGCTGGAGTTAGCTTTGCAAAGGCTAGTGATATGACACATTTATTGGATATAAAGTTTGACTATGAATTGATGACAATTCCTTGTTTACGAGTAGACAATGGTACAGAAACTTTCCTACGAGATCTCATTGCTTATGAACAACAATCATCTGATGTACATCCTACATATTTCAGTGATTTTACTTCTTTCATGGATCATCTTATCTATTCAGACCAAGATGTGAATTTGCTTCGCCAGAAAGGAATCATAAACAATTGAATAGGAGATGACAAACAAGTGGCTAGCCTCTTTAACAAACTCGGAAATGGGGTCACTACATATTCCGACTTCTATTACAAAGAAGAATTCAGAAAAGCAATTGCACATTGTGAAAAACCATGGAACAGAATGAAGGCAAATTTGAAGCACAATTATTTTACTAGTCCTTGGGTAGGAGCTTCAACTATAGCAGCCATCATACTCCTAATACTCACAACTATACAGACTGTTCTAGCTTTCACTGGTTCCATTAAGTGAGTAGGAGTAATTGTAGAGTTGATGGGCCTGTTTTCCCATTTTAATTGTAACTTATTGCTTTGTATTGTGCATGTCTTCAATGATTTGAGTGATATCAGACTTGTGACTTTTTTTTTTCCAGGAAATTAGTTATCAGTCCAATTATATCAATTGTGGGTTTAGGAGTTTGAAAAATAGATTTGCACCAAACAAATTTCGTTTCTGATGGGTAAGTGCATAGGGAGTTTGAAGCTAAAATTAAATTTCATTCAATTTTGAAGTTATATTCGAAATTGATTTGATTTTGGTTTTAACCAAAAATCAGTTCAAATTGATCAACCCCAATCAATTATTATTAAATTAAGGGAAAAGGGTCAAAAATATCCCTCAACTTCGATTTATTATTTAAATTTATCCTCGCCGTTAAAATAAAGTTAATTTACCCCTCGCCGTTAAAATAAAGTTAAAATAAAGTTAATTTTACCCCTCCTGTTACTAATTTCACCAAATTTACCCCTCATTAGACGGATTGACCCAAACTGACCCGAATTTACCTCTTTGATATATTTAATGGAGATTTGGGAGAATGGGAGAATGTGTATAGGAGATTTGGGAGAATGGGGTCGGGTTATTTTAAATGATCGGGTTAATGGATTAAAATAAGGAATAGGTTTTATTTTTAAAATTCGGGTCAATTTGGGTCAATCCATCTAATGAGGGGTAAATTTAGTGAAATTAGTAACAGGAGGGGTAAAATTAACTTTATTTTAACGGCGAGGGGTAAAATTAACTTTATTTTAACGGCGAGGATAAATTTAAACAATAAATTAAAGTTGGGGGATATTTTTGACCCTTTTCCCTTAAATTAATAAGACGTTCTCACAAGATTATTTAACTCATTTCTTACATATTAAAAATGAAAAAGAATATAAAATATAATTTACTAAGTAACCCTATTGGCTATTTATTAGATGTTATATAGTTTTCTAATATCCACCTTACAACAGCCCCCCCCCCCCCACTATCAACCTATGGTTGTTCTTTAGGAAATAGCAATCATCATAGAGTCTTCTTTTAATTAGAAGTTATAGTCCAATTATATCAAGGGTCGGTTGTTTATGAGTTCGATATTCTACTTCTAGTTTAAAAAATTGATTTGCACCAAATGAACTTCGTTTCCAATGGGTCATTTAAAAAACATCAAAGGGACTTTAAATTTAAAATTTGAGTAAAAATCAAGCTATTTTTGGCATGACTTTCAGTCACAGTTAAACTTTCTTCTTGATTGACATAATTTTACATTATTTAAGCATCTTCATTTGCAATATCATCATGGAGTATATTACAAATTAAACTCTGTGGTGATAAAAAAATACTTAGTTCTATGACTACTAGTAACGACAACAAAAAAATGCAGTCCTTACTAGTATATATGGCCGCACTCCTACCCACTAACTCTTTACTCTTATTTGTGTTCTTCACACCTTCTTATTATAACGTTTTAATAAAAAAATATAAAAAAATAACTAAACCGTATTGGTATCAAAGAGAATTCGAATGTCCAATTTTAATGATGTTAACCAAATGTAACGACCCGAACAATCGTTATTTGAGAAGGGCCAAAAACCGCGAAAAACCTGGACCCTGTCCCGCTACAACGGGATAGATGTCGCTGGCGCTGCAGCGCTGAAGCGGAATCAGTGAGGCAGAAACCTTAATTACGAGACATACTTATTTTTCCATCTTTCTAAAAATAACCAATAGGTCATAAATTACCCTAGAACCTCAGAAAAGTTGTTCCAAGTTTGGAAAAGAAGGAGCAGGAGCTTTCTAGCATGGGGACGACGGAATCTTGCGAAATCTTGGCAAAATTCACCTTAGCGAATTCGGAAAAGTTGGAAAAGAAATCAAAACTATGTGCAATTGTTTGGCGCCCAGGTAGGTAGGTTTTTATGCATTGAGTAGTTGTAAATATGTGCTTACCATGTAGTATACGAAATCAATCGTAGAAAATATGCTTAAACCTTCGTGCATCGAGTAAATTCATGTATAAAATTGATGATTGATCGAGTATTCTAAGTTGTTTTGTTGAGTAGAACCTTCATTAAACAAGGGTATTCGGTAGAAGAGAATAAATTTCGGTCTATGCTAGGTTCTACCAATCGCAGTGACAATTTGATGAATGTTTAGTAATTTAGGTTTAAAACCCTAATGACGAAACGTAATGAAGAACTAGGGTTGAACTTGGTCTCTTGTGTGATAAGAATTGGGGGAAATTCTTAGGTGGTGGTTGTGATTCTACGATGTTTGTGATATATGCTCGTTCACGCTTCATTATGATACGTGTATGTGTATGCATGTTACGGTGTTGTTCACACTTGTTGAAAATGAGATATAAGAGTTTTTAATACCATAAAATCATGAGTTAAATGTATGATTTTGATGATTTGTTGTGATTGTGATTATGGTGTGAGATTAGGGATCGGATTGTCACGTTCCGACAAGCTAACTATTGGATAGAGTTGACACGTTCTGTCACAACTATTGAATCAGATTGTCACGTTCCGGCAAAATTATATTTGATTGAATTGCCACATTCCGACACAACATGAGATCAGATTGTCGCGTTCCAGCAAGCTAACAGTTTGAGTTTGAATTCCGTGAGAGGACCAACTACTTGTGACAAAAGTATAGGGTAAAGTATGTTATATTTCGGTATTGTAATGTGCATATACTTTTGATGATTACGTTCATATCTAATGATAACATGGTGTAGGTGGAACTATGTGTCTCTATATGTGAGTATTGGGTGATATGTAGAGATTTGGTGTAGGTGAAACTATGTGTCTGTATGTGAGTATTGGGTGATCTGTAGAGATTTGGTGTAGGTAGAAATATGTGTGTGTATGTGAGTAGGGGGTGATATGTAGATATTTTATGAGGGGTACTTCTCGAAAAGAGTGAATTGTCGGGGTGTTATATGGGTAAGTACCCAAGGAAGATGGAATAGGGCTAGAGATTGAGGTAAGGAGCAACTATATGGCTTGGGGTAAGAATGTGACATGATCGATTGGTAGGAATAAGGGATGTTAGCGGTGCTTGAGATTATCCAATGGGGTTAGCATGTTTAGACTATGATTTTATAGTACCAGAAGTGTTAGTGGTTGGGAAAGAAAATAGTTAGTAGTCAGAGCATTGGTGTAAGTTGAAGGTGTTCTAAGAAAGGCAAGGGTGAAAAAACGAGTGGTACATGCATGATCCTATTATTCTTTTCTTATATTATGAGGTGGACGTCGGGTTGACCGATGATGCCTACCAGTAAGTGTGGTTGTACTGATACTACTCTTGCTATGTCTTTTTGACATAGTCTAGATGCATGATTGGTGATGGTTCATTAGGTGAAGACGAAGAAATCCTCTAGCAACGTCGACTCTTCTTTCCACATGGTGGAATTTGTGTTCTTTTATTAATTATTGTCCAATCTTTACTCTTAGTAGCTCTTGTACCTGTTAGACTAGGTCCTTGGGGTTGTTAAATTATTTTCAAGTTTAACAAGGAGTGTACTTGGAAAGTGTTATTTATTTAATTTCCTTAATTTTGTTATTCCGTCTTCTTGATTTTCGCATGTTTTCTCTATTAAGATGTGAGAATTCTCCTACTTAGATATTAGAGCGGGTGCCCGCATGACCCGATGAGTTGGATCGTGATCGTAAAATAATTTAAAACTGATATGATACAAGTTTTATAAAATAATATACCGAACCTAACATTGACACCCCCTACCCTACATATCTAGATAGTATCTTTAATTACATGTATGATCTTTTTTTCTTCTTCTATATAATAGATATTTCATAGCAATGAAAAATCCAGGAGAAGCAAGATTTGAGTAGAACAAAAGAAGAAACAACGAAACCAAAGAGGTAATTTTGTTCATTTTCTCGTTCTATGCTAAACACTATCAATTAATTATATTATTTTTTCCCTCAAATTGAAGAACACGACTCAACCGGATAATCATTTTATTTAAAAGATTCTTAGTCATCGTTATTTATTCTTTTTATGGTTAATAGTGTTTAATTTGATATTTAGTTTACAATTTAATGAATTTGAATTTGCGATAAAAAATTTCATTGAAACATGAGTCTATTTTTAGAACTTAAATTTGAAGTTTCTTAACAACAAGTTTTGCTATTTACTCATCGTTTATTAGTTGTGTGTTCTTTTTGAAATGGTGTACCACTACAATTTTAATTTAATTTACACAATATCCACCTTGTGGAAATGATTCGTGCTATTAGTTTCTCAAGTAACCTAAAGGAAACTATACAATATCCATTTTCTTGAAGAGTATATCTTTTTTTTCTGTTGAAAAGAAGTGTCTAATACTCCCTCAAATTGCCATTAATTTGGGATGATTTAAAAAGAAAATGCTGAATACACATGCTAGCCCTTTTAATTAGTCTGGTGTTTTTCATTTAAATACTTATACAATTATGCTTAACTAAAATGTTCCTATTAACTATACTAGTATACGTACCCGTGCGTTGTGCGAATATTTTAAAATGTAATAATTTTTAAACTTAGAAATAACTATTATGATTTTTTATTGAGTAAAAAAGTGCATGTGTAATTCACTACTTGTATGGCGTTCATGTTGATATATTCATTGATTACAAGAGTGTACTATATGTGTTCCCCTAGTAAAAGCTAAATCTCAGACAAAGGAGCTGGTTAGAATTACTTAAGGATTATGACATGAGTATTCTTTACAACTCAGGTAAGGCTAATGTGATTATTGATGCTTTAAGCAGGTTATCCATAGGTCCCATGTTGAGGAAGGAAAGAGGGAGTTAGCCAAATATGTACACAGACTTGCACGCATGGGAGTCAGACTTATGAATTCCACAGAAGGAGGAATAACCAATGGGGCTGAATCATCACTAGTGACAGAGGTGAAAGAAAAACAAGACCAAGATCCCATTTTGCTTGATTTAAAGGCAAATGCTCATAAGCAAAGGGTATTAGCTTTTTGTTGCACCCAATTGCACACGCAAGTGTACGTGGTCGCACAAGTAATATCGTGGCTCTTAAAAGAACTAGATTATTGATCCCAAATGACTTGTCAATTAACTATTTTTATTAAATTATACTAGTCTATTTATTTACTTAAGAGAGCCAAAAAAGAAGAATACAAGAACAAAATAATAAAATTATTTGCAATAGTTGGAAAATCCCAGGGCTGCAACATATATTGAATTTCATGTATCATATTTTTGGCTTAGAACTAATTTTAGTTGTCAAGTTACTGGTTTATAGGGTTAATTGTATGAGTCGGTCTACACACCTCTCGTCGCTTACTCCAATTAGATACGTAACTACATCGTTGAGCGATGATAAGTAAACGAGCATTTATATTTTATCCTATTTCTTAACCAAGCAAGTTATTCGTCCGTGCGTCACTCATTAACATAAATCATCTCAACTTAATGGGTAGATCAAGCTCTTTATATTCTCTGGTCTATGTAACCCCTCTCTCCCCATTTTAAGATTGGACAATATATTTATATCATGGTGATCAAGCACGAAATACTAAAACAAGAATATAGAAGTAACTTATATTGACAACCAAAAATTAATTCAAAATGCCATTCATAATCAACATTCAATCCGTAGATACAACCCCAGAACAAGCTACTAATCTCTAAGAAAACAAGGAGAAGAAAAGAACCCTAAAAAGTATTGACGACTTTCTCTTCCAAAGTACCTACTCTCGATTCCCTCCTTTAATTTTATCTATGGACTATTTATAAATGTAGAAAACCCTAAATAAAACAACTAAGTCCAAAACCAATTGGGAAACCAGAAACCAAACGAAATCCAACTACCATGCGCAAACAACCTCAAAATTTGAGGGCGTCTGATGTAGATAACCCGTGGCAACAACTAACTAGCTAACTCCAATTAAATTTGAATTCTGCCAATCTTTCCTTATGCATTATTATATTAAATTTATTCCATGAAACTGCCTGCTTAATTTCCTTATGTAATCTTCCATCTTTAATTCGTTTTCTCTTGAAAGAAGTTCTTCAACTTTATAATCCTACAAATAAAATACAATATTTAGCACATTCCATAAAATTTATACTAAAAAGAGACATATATAAATCATAAATGTGAGACAAATAATGATAAAAAATATGTCTTTTTGACCTTACATCACCACCCCACACTGAAACGTTTGCTCGTCCTCGAGCAAGCATTAAAGCTTATATCAAATAAACCATACTAGGAATGTCATTCGTTTGGTTAATAGAAACAATTATACCATATATCAATTTAAAAACATCAAGTACTCTTCTCAATCATTATGCAAGATATCCATATAAACAATAAACCTCTAACCTCAAGGAAAGACTTTGAACTCATCAAATTTAAGTTTGTTCACCTACTCTCATCAAAGAAAGCTAATAAAGTCACTTATCCATCATGAAACAAGTGCCCTCACAAAAGGAAATAGTCCACACACACAATTCAAAAGATTGAATAATGAATCAAGGACTTCATATCAAGTACAACTCTCATACTCACAAATAAAATTAACAATATGCACAAAGAACCATAGGCTTGCTCATTATGTACATCTCCACTAATTAAGTATGCTTGAATAGAATCAAATAGGACTTTAAATGATTGTAATGTAGTCTAGGGGACATGTAGGAAAACTATATAATAGTTACTTACACTTCCTTAAGCACTTTGCAATTTTAGACTTCATCATCCATTATTTCTTCTCCTTATTTTCAGCCCTCTCTTCAACAATTATTTCACAAGTAATTCTCATTATCTCAAGAATGTTTCAATTTTTATTTTTTTTAAGTTTTCATAATTGCCACCCTCAACTTATGTATTTTACATGAGTTAAGGTGCACGATGTCCTTGGAAGGATCAGAGCCATCATCAATGTAACCTTTTCTTTTTCTTTTTTAAATCACATCCTTTCAAAGAGGGCTTTAAAGCACTTTGTAGCTATCATTGATTACCTTTTCACTCATCCATCCCTTTCTCATAATTGATAATTAGAATAAGTTTATGCTATAATGCTCAAGGAAGCAAGACGTAAAAAATAGGGATTCAACAAAATAGTCAAGGGCAAAATATGACTATCAACAAAAGGTTACATGCTCAAAAGGGCTAATTAGTAATATAATATCTAAAAAGGCTAAAATTTACCAGACAAATCAAATAAAGCCTATTATCATCTTCTAAACAAAGCAACACTTCTTATTTCGCTTCAATAACATGCAAGGCAAGTTCTAGACTAAGATGCAAAATATGGAATAAACAAAATCTCACCAAACATGGCACAAGTATCAATCAAGATGGATCAATTCCACTTCTAAGAGAGAAAAGATCATAACAAACTACCAAATAAAATAAATTATATACAAAGTCACAATTATGAGATTAGGTGTCAAAGAGTATGTAATTTTTTTTCCCAAGCATTCACAAGAAAGTACTACTAAAAAATTAGACCTAAATAGCAAGTATCACATCACTCAAAAGGGACTTTTCTTTTCTCTTAAAAAATAAATTAAAAGTAAACTTATTCCTAAAAAGAAATGAAAGACATTCGGTGCTAAGGGACTATCCTCAGGAAAAGAACCGAAAACAAAAGTCAAGGAACCCATTCTAAAAAAAAATAAAAGACTCAATAAAATAATAAAAACTAGGAATTCATTCCTTCACCCCACGCTTAAAAAGATGCTATGTCTCCAAGGCATCAAATAAAATTTAAAACAAGGGTTAGGAAAACTCCTTGAGGCCTTTAGGCCGAGCTAGTAGCATGCTCTATTAATTTTCATCAAGGGTCGTCACCCCACTTAAGCTTAAATGTGCTCCTTAACTTCAAATTTTGGATACTCAGACTTCTCCAAATCCTGTAAAAAGAACACAAAAAAATACCATTAAAAAAAAGAAAAAGTTACACTATAAATTGGGTTTCCTCACAATAAGCGCTTAATTTAACGTCGCGACATGACACAAATAAGTTCACCACTTTTCTTTCCACTTTGAACTTATGAATTGTACCCCTAACTTTGCATAAACTTTTTTACTCCTCTCTAGGGATGGTGGTATAAAGCTAAAGAAATCAAGTAATATATATCGCATCTTGCATTTCTTCTCCCTTAGATGAGGAATGCCGTTTTGTCTACGTGGACTAAAAAACTTTAGAATGTAGGAGCCTTGTTACTCATCAATAAACTCATCCATTAGTTCAGATTTTATAGAAAAGTGTTTTGAACGAGATTCAAGTTTCCTCAACTCCAAAGCAATATTATTTACAACATTCTCACTTTTGTACTATTTTTCAACATCAATATCAAGGAATAAAGTATAGTTGAATGATTGGAAATACTCTTTTTGCTCCACTAGTTGATCATCATCCACGACAATTGGTAATTGGGCTTCAGTCGCCTCAATTTATTTTGTTCAAGTGAGCCTCTAAGTCATGAATATCTGAACCAAATTGATATATTTCTTGTGTGAGCTCAAGTCTTTCTTCAATAAGTTGGGTTGTCATGTATGTCAGACCATCACGGATAAACTCTTGAAACTTTAGAAGTTGAGTTTATTCTTCTAGACAATATTGACTCACTATTTCTACTTCTTCATAATTTTCTTTTTGTTGGGCTGCAATCTCTTCTGATTCAACTAGGGCTATAATTTCTAATTGAATAACGTCAAGCTCATACATAAATTTCATGATTGCTTTGTACCCTTATGTCCATCCAAATTTTTCTCCAGTGATTTTTGAATTAATTTTGTTTGACATGTCCGTACATTCCATAAGTAAAACTTGTTTCACATTCTATACTTCATCGCCCCTACCAACATCACAAGTACCATAACAATCATAATAGGGGTTTGGGGAAAAGGGAATCAGATTTCGGACAACCATTCAAATGAATATACTGACGACCACATATATGACATAAAGGAATTTCATCACCCAACCAGGATTTATCTTAATCATTCATATATTCTTCATAGAAAGAAAATAATAATAATTGTTAAAAAAAATCTAATTAAAAAAAGTAAATAAATAAATAAAAAGAAGAAGTATAACCTAGAAAATATTTAATTTCTAAGTCCCCAGCAGCGGCGCCAAAAACTTGTTGCGCCCAATTGCACACGCAAATGTACGTGGTCGCACAAGTAATATAGTGGCTCTTAAAAGAACCATATTATCGATCCCAAATGACTTGTCAATTAAATATTTTTACTAAATTATACTAGTCTAATTATTTACTTAAGAGAGTAAAAAAAGAAGAATGCAAGAATAAAATAATAAATTACAATAGTTGGAAATTCCTAGGGCTGCAACATATACTGGATTTCATGTATCATATTTTTGGCTTAGAACTAATTTTAGTTTTCAAGTTATTGGTTTATAAGATTAATTGTATGAGTCGAGCTACACACCTCTCTTCGCCTACTCCAATTAGAAACCTAACTACATCGTTAAGCGGTGATGAGTAAGCTAATTGGTGAGCATTTATATTTCATCCTATTTTGTAATCAAGCGAGTTGTTCGTCCGAGCGTCACTGCTGAACACAAATCACCTGAACTTAATGGGTTGACCAATCTCTCTATATTCTCTGTTCTATCTTACCCCTCCTTTCCTGATTTTAAAAATAGACAATATATTTATTTCATGGTGATCAAGCACAAAATACTAAAACAAGAATATAGAAGTAACTTATAATGACAATAAACAATTAATTCAAAATGCCATTAATAATGAACATTCAATCCGTAGCTACAACCCCAAAACATGGGCTTTAGAAATAATCTCAAGAACTCAAGAAGAAGAAAAGAACCCTAAAAAGTATTAACAACTTTCTCTTCCAAAGTACCTCTTCTCGATTCCCTCATCTAATTTTGTCTATGGGATATTTATGGATATAGAAAACCAAAATAAAATAGCTAAGTCCAAATCAATTGAGAAACCAAAAACCAAACGAAATTCGACTTCCCTATGTGAACAACATCAAAATTTGAGGGCATCTGATGTAAATAACACGTGGCAACACAACTGCAATTCAATTTGAATTCTGCCAATCTTCCTTATCCATTATTATATTAAATTTATTTCATTAAGCTGTCTGTTTAATTTCCTTCTGTAATCTTCCATCATTAATTCGTTTTCGCTTGAAAGAAGTTCTTCAACTTTATACTAATTTACTCCTACAAATAAAATACAATATTTAGCATAGTCCATAAAATTTATACTCAAAAAATAAAAATATAAATAATAAATGTGAGGCAAATAATGATTACAAATCTGTATTTTTGACCTTACATCACTTTTGAACAAGGGGGATATGGTGTGCTGAAATATCAAGGTAGGTTGTGTGTACCTAGGGTGGATGGACTCCAAGAGAGGATGATGGAGGAGGCTCATTGCTTCAGATATTCCATTCATCCGAGTTCCACAAAGATGTCTGCGATTTGAGAGAGGTATATTGGTGGGAAGGTATGAAGAAGGACATTGCGGAGTTTGTTGCCAAGTGCCCGAATTGCCAGCAAGTGAAAGTAGAACACCAATGGACTAGAGGGTTGTCTCAGAATATAGAACTTTCAGAATGAAAGTGGGAGATGATTAATATGGTCTTCATCACATGCTTGCCAAGGTCTCGCAGGCAACATGATTCAATTTAGGTAATTGTCGATAGAATGACAAAATCAGCTCACTTCTTGAAGGTAAAGACCACTCATTCGGCAGAGGATTATCAAAGTTATACATTCAGGAGGTGGTAAGACTTCATGGAGTCCCAATTTTGATCATTTCAGATAGAAGTGCATAATTTACTACTAAATTCTGGAAGTCTTTCCAGAAAGATTTGGGTTTAAAGGTGAACTTAAGCTCTACTTTTCATCCTCAGACGGATGGACAAACAAAGAGTACTATCCAAACCATAGAAGATATGTTGAGGGCTTGTGTGATTGATTTCAAAGGGAATTGGGATGATCACCTGCCTCTCGTTGAGTTCGCTTACAACAACAACTACTAATCGAGCATCCAAATGGCTCCATATGAAGCTCTTTATGGGAGAAAACGCAGATCTCCTATTGGGTGGTTCAAAGTTGGTGAAGCAGGGTTGATAGGACCAGATCTAGTTCACCAAGCAATTTGTTGAAGAAGCAACTTGGGAAGTTGAAGAGAATATGAAGAAGAGATATCCACATCTCTTTGAATCCGGAGAGAATGCAGACAAAGGTACTAATTCTCTTCTTAGTACTTTATAAACTATGAGTAAACATGTTATTACTTGCTTTTGATTGTGGAGTGTTAAAGTTGAGGTTATTATTCTTAGCTTAGTGAAAGAAATCTCATTCGAGGACGAATGTTCCCAAGGGGGAGATATTGTAACATCTCGTTGTTGACACCCAATTTTGACCCTATGTAATTCAAGTTAACTATCAAACTTCTTCAATTTCAAACAATTTGAAATAATCGCCTTTGCAAAATCCTATAAAATATCTTTCTAATTAGTTTTGGTTAGTATTTTTTAGAAATAATTATAAAATTTTACATATTGATTTATATAATTTCATCTTTTATATAAATATTTAAGATAAGAAATAGCCTAACAATAATGTTTAGCATAATTACACATTTATTTCTTTAAATTAGTGAATGATATAATTTTGTATAATTAGATCTCTATTTTACAACAATATATAAGTTTTGATAATTATTTTGTCTTGTTTAAATTAAGAAGCTCAAATAATTAATCGATAATTATTCATCTCATTTTTAATTTTGTTTGACTTAAATGACCAATTTTAAATAAATTCGTTCATTCTCTTAATCCCTTCATGAAAGATAAGAGGCGGGGTGGGGGTGGTGGGGTGGGGGGGTGGAGGGGTGGGGGTGATTTAAAATTAGTTGTTCAGTCGACTGCATGTGTGCATTAGTCGACTTCCCTGTAGGTTAGTTCAATAAATTATGACAAAGTAAAATACTGAAAAGTAAATGAACACTGGAAGTTTTATACTGGTTCCGATCACCAATGTGGTGCCTAGTCCAGTCCCCTTGGGTTTCAAGGGTTTCCTTAAGAGCTTGATCAAACTTGGTTTACAGAATGGGTAGAATTTCGATCCTGTCTGATGTGCAAATTAGATCTTCTATACTTGACACTTCCTATACTCGTATAACCTACTATTAAATTCTTTCCTTCTCTTTTCTTTTATAATTGTTCACTCTCGTGTACAAAGCTTTATCAAGGGCAAAAGAAGATTACAAATAAGTTCAAGTGAAGATGCGTACTTCACACTAAAGGTTGAGGAGGTTTATATAGTGATTGCTCTTATCAGAAATCCAAGGGTGTTTGAATCAAGGATCTTTTATATCATCCGTGATTCGCCTTGTGATTGATTTTATGAGTCATGTACATATCAGATATGTGCATGACAAATCAATTCTTTCCTTTGATTAGGTCTTGAGTCTTGGATTGATCTTGATTCTTGATTTGATCTTTCTTTAATGTGAGCTGGTTGATTTGGTCCCGTATTTGATTTGTCTTTCAGATTTTGCTTGTTTGAATCTTCTTTCTGTGTATCCCTTGATTTTCCAGTTGTGATGTTTGATATGATTGATCAAATATTCACTTCCCTTTTTCATTGTGATTTGATTTGTGTGCAAACTGTGTTTGGTTGATCTTTGTTTGATCAAATCTCGTTTTCCTTTTTAACTTGATTCCATTGTGATTCCTTGCAGATCGTCATGGTCTCCACCGTGTGGCTTTTCTGCAACGTATGACTTAGTTAGTGAGAGTAGTTTGTCATTATTAAGATATGCATGATATATATGGGGTTAACAATCTCCCCGTTTTTAATAATGACAACTAAGTTCAATTTAGGAGAAAAAACCTTCCCTGAATTTATCAAGATCCATGTTAATCATGAGGCTCCCCCTGAATCAAGGATCCTCATGAATTGAGTGCCTCTTCAGACAGTAGTAATATATTGTCTCCCTTTGACATAATCAAAAAGTTAAGCAAGGCAAGCATAAACGAGTAGATATAGCTAGAAGCAGTAGGAAGGCCGAAGGCCTTCAATATACAGTCCAAAATAAAACAGGGACATATCCCTGCACAAAACATGTCCAAAAGTGAGAGTAAAAGGAACAAGTACACATCAGCCCTATGCACCCAAAAAGTAATTGGGAGAGTTGATGATTCTCTCACTGAATGAGTGGTAAGAGCGTTCCATATTCCTGGATAGACTGGAGTAGAAATTCTGAACAGAGATGGCCAGTTCGTTGTTAGAGGAGTCGACTCTCCCTTTGAGTCGTTCGACTTGTTGGATAAGTATGTTAACCATGGCAATACCTTCCTACTTTATACCTGTCATTGAAATACAAAGCTTACGGACATCCGTGCTGGTATCTTTTTGGAGGCGAAAAACCTTTTCAACTGTATCATGGAGTGTCTCTACTCCACGCTCGACTGCCACGAGACGAGTTTTGAGTTCCTCGGCATCCTTGAGTAAAAAAGCTGTAGAGTCTGCAGAGATCTTTGTTGGCTTTGCTGCTTCCACTCTTTATTGGACATAATCCTTCTTTACCCATTTATTTCCTATCTCGACATAGCCCATACTTGAAAAGGTCCGCGAGTCATATGTAGAGTTTATGACAATGGGTTTATACAGAGATAGATCGATGAGACGATCCATAATTATTCGCGATATGAGCAGTCCATATGGAAAACTTGCTCATGGATTTGTTTCCTCAGAACTTTTCCACATATACTCCTTAAACCATTGCGCCCAGTTGATTATGTAATTTTTGAGCAAGCAATAAAGCACAAATACATCTCTACTCGAGATGTTACTTAGAGATCCCTTCCTGGGCATTAAAGTAGTTGCAATGATATAAGCCGGAATGCGATTTTCTAAACAGAGAGCCAGAGGACCAAAGTCGGATGGTTTGGATTCTGGTTCAGCCACAGCGGCCTTAGCCTCCTCTAGAGTTACTTAAAAATCAGTAGGCCAAGAACCATTCATGTAAGGAATAACACCAAAAATTTTTTGTACCAAAGACATCTGCAAAAAATGGTTCACTGATAACAAGATGATTACCCAATACTAGGGTTTCTAACTCTCCACTGTCGCTAGAGAGACGAAGATTAGCATAGAACAGTCTGACAACTTCTTCAAAAACCTCAATACCACATAGAGTAAAAAATAATGACATTTTCTGAGATTTAAGAAAGGGGCGTACCAGATAGTTTGAGTCATCCAGTTGACTGAGATTCATCACACGTCCAGACACAATAGGATAATTTTTGAAGCATTCATACATGTTCTTGTGATCTGGTGCCCAGAATCGATGCATGTCGTTGGAAGAGAGAGTTCCAGTGATGCTGGATTTGATCCTCTTCGCTTTCTTTGAACTGGAGACAGAGAGCTTACGCTTTGCAGAAATGGGAGGGGATTTTTGTGATTCATCGGATGAATCAGAGGAAAGAGTGAGAACGTTTGGAGGAAGAGAAGAGCTAGGGGAAGGGCTTTTAAGAGAAGACATTGAACGGGTCTTAGTCGTGATAGGGATAAAAAGAGAAGAGAGAGGAAGGGGGAAGTGAAGAAGAGGGAGAGAAGAGAGAGAGTTTTATGGAGGAGAGAGTAAACAAAAAAGACGGAAGACGAAGAGACAAAAAAGGGTAAAGAGACGGTTAAGGGAAGAAAAGCTGTCACAACACGCTAAACAAGGAAGTACAATATTAGTAATATATTAAATAGGACGAGAAAAAAAAATCAGTAAGGCAAGTAAAAGTAAATAAAGTACGGAACATAATTAATAGGGAAGAGAAGTGATACCCAACCTTTAACGTAGATTACAAAATCTTTCTTCAAGTAAAGGTCTTGTGAAGATATCTGCTAGTTGATTTTCAGAATCAACAAATTCTAATAGAAAATCACCACTTTCAACATGATCGTGTATAAAATGGTGTTTAATGTCAATGTGTTTAGCTCTGGAGTGATGCACAATGTATTTTGATAGACTGATAGCGCTAGTATTATCGCAGTAAATAGGAACACCTTCAAATGATAGATCATAATCGAGTAATTGATGCATCATCCATAATAGTTGTGTGCCATAACTTCCTACAACAAGGTATTCAGATTCTGTAGTAGAGAGGGCTACAGACGTTTGCTTCTTGTTGTGCCAAGAAATTAGAGATTATCCCAAAATTTGACAAGTGCCACTAGTACTTTTTCTGTCCTTTTTGTCTCCTGCAAAATCAGCATATGAGTAACCAATTAAATCAAAATGAGAGGAGTGAGGATACCATAGGCCCATGTCGGTGGTCCCTATCAATAACGGATGATTCGCTTTACTGCAGTGAGATGTGATTCTTTTGGAGCGGCTTGAAACCGTGCACATTTGCATACACTGAACATTATGTCAGGTCGACTTGCAGTAAGATATAGTAGTGATCCAACCATTCCTCGATACATTTTTTTATCCACATCTTTTCCTGCTGCGTCTGTTTCAAGACACGTGGAGGGAGTCATTGGAGTTCCAAACGCTTTTTCTTTGTCTAGTCCAGACTTTTTTATGAGTTCTTTCGTATATTTGGACTGACTAATAAATATTTCGGTTGAAGACTGCTTGATTTGTAGTCCGAGGAATAATGTGAGTTCTCCCATAAGACTCATTTCAAATTCTCCTTTCATAATACTTGCAAAATTCTCACATAGAGAGGAATTAGAACTACCAAAAATAATATCATCAACATAAATCTGAACAATAAGAATGTAAAGGCCAGATCTTTGAATAAAAAGGGTTGTCTAAATTTTTCCTCTTTGAAAATTATTTTTGACTAGAAAAGTGCTAAGTCTTTCATACCGAGCTTTTGGAGCCAATTTAAGGCCATAAAGTGCTTTTGAAAGTTTATAAACAGAATAAGGACAAGAGGGGTTTTCAAAACCAGGGGATTGTTTGACAAAAACTTCTTCTTTTATAAAACCATTTAAAAATGCACTTTTCACATCCATTTAAAGCGTTTAACACGTTTAAAAGATGCATACTCAAGTAATATTTGAATGGATTCTAACCTTGCTACGGGAGCGAAAGTTTCATTGTAGTCAATCCTTCTTGTTGAGAGTAGCCTTGAGCGACTAGTCTAGCCTTGTTTCGGACAACCTTCCCATTTTCATCTAGTTTGTTATGAAAAACCCATTTTGTTCCTATGACGGAGCAATTTTTTGGTCATTCCACGAGTGTCCATAATTGGTTTCTTTCGATTGGTCAAGCTCTTCTTGCATTGCCTCTACTCATGATTCATCCTCCATAGCTTCATTTATTTTCTTTATTTTCTGAGAGATGACCTTGTCTGCATTTTGTCATCAGGATTTCCCAGTATATAGTTCTCAGGGTAGTTGGCATTATGTCTCCATTCTCTGGGAATTTTGGTTTTGTCAGTCGGTGTAGTCGACTCAGAGTCCACAGTAGTTGACTCACCAGTGTTTAGTTCAACAGGATCACTTGTGATGTCTTCTGATGACCGAGCAATTTTTGACGTAGCTGCTTGATATTCAGCATCATCATCAACAGTAACTTCATTTTCCTTCATCACTTGTCGAATCAAATTTTCCGAGATTGTTCTTACCATTATTGTGAATAAAACACTTACAGCCGTAAGGATGAAAGTAGCTTATATTGGGTTTCTTTCCTCTCCATAATTCATAAGGTGTTTTCTTTAGAATTGGCCTGATTAGACATCTGTTTAGAATATGACAGGCAGTACTGACGGCTTCTGCCCAGAACTGATCAGGAAGACTTTTGTCAAGAAGCAAGGTCCTTGATGTATCCTGTAGTGATTTGTTTTTTCGTTCAACCACTCTATTTTGTTGAGGAGATCTTGGTGCGGAAAAGTTCTGAGTATAGCCATTTTGTGAGCAGAAATCTTCAAATGATTTATTTTCGAATTCGGCACCGTGATCACTATGGATGGTAGTAATGAAATATCCTTCTTCTCAATGAACTGTTCTATAGAAGGATTCAAAATTGGTGAAGGATTCATTTTTATAAGTTAAGAAGAATACCCATGTAAGCCTTGAGAAGTCATCGACAATTATGAAAGCATATCCTTTACCTCCAATACTGGTTGTGCGGGTCGGACCGAACAGGTCCATATGCAAAAGCTGTAGGGGTTTGGAAGTACTTAAAATATCTTTTCCTTTGAATGCAGAGCGAGTTTGCTTACCCATCTGACAAGCGTCACAAATGTGATCTTTTTCAAATTTTAATTTTGGTAGACCGATGACTAGCTTGAGCCTTGACAGTTTTTCGAGAGTATGCATGCTTGCATGTATGAGTTTTCTGTACCATAGCTATGGATCACTTGTAACTGCAGTAAGACAAGTGAGAGATGGAAAATCAACATTGTTTAAAATATATATGTTATTTACTAGGTCTTCGATAAGATTTAACTTTTTCTCTGGATGCTTAATGATGTAGTTGGTTGTATTGAAGGTAACTTGAAAACAGGTATCACACAATTGATTGATGCTGAGAAGATTATGTTTGAGTCCTTCAACTAAGTAAACTTCGACCATATCACATGATGAACTTAATGAGATTGTTCAGACCCCAGCTACTTCTCCCTTTGCTTTATCTCCAAATCTAACACATCCTCCATCTATTCTTTTTATGGTTTTGAAGCTTTCTTTCTTTCCACACATATGTCTGGAGCATTCACTATCAAGTACCCACATTTCCGTGTTGTAGGTTTTCTTTGATTGCTCCTACAAAATGGAGAGATTAGTTTCTTTTAGGACCCAATTATTTTTGGTTCCTTGATGATTGACATCTTTTGGTCTCCAAATCCATTTCCCAGAGGGAAATTTTCTGCATTGAAAGGATTTGTGAACGACATTACCACAAGTATAGCAAGTAATTTTAGAAGCGAAATCAACAGAACTTGAGTTAGAAGAATTTTTATTTGATCTGAAATTTGAACAGTTCTTTCTATGCATCATTGTTCTGTTGGATTGAACATAACTTTGACTCGGAGATTTTATGATGCTATTCAATAAAATTTTCAATTCCTCTAGTTCTTCTGTCAGTAAGTCAACTTCTATTTGAATTGCTTCAAGAAGAATCTGCCAGTCTTTCTTTTCTTGAGCAAGTTTATTGTATTCATCGATGACTTTGTGCAATTCATCGGTGACCATATCCAAAGAGTTTTGTAAGTCATGACAATTAGTGCAATTAAAAGGTCTTACCTCGATTGTTTCATCTAGTTCCATGAAACATAGATTTTCCATTTCGTCATATTTGTCATCAGTGGTTTCTCCATGTTTCCATGCTCCAAGGCTTTTTGGGTCTTCATTTCTTCGATTGCTTCTCCTTCTTCGGTTTGGACAGTTCTATTTAATGTGTCCTGGTTCTCCGCAGTAGTAACAACGATCGTCATTTCTTTTGAACTCATTAGTTTTAAAATCTTGTTGAGGTCTTTGTCTTCTCTGTCTGAGCATTTGTCTTACTCCATGGGTTATGAGTGTTATTCCTTCGTCTGGGTTTTCGTTTGCTTCTTCATTTACTTTAGATGTCTCAGCAGTGAATGCCACAATTTACTTTTTGTCATCCTTGTTGTATCTGTTTATATGATTTTGTTCATAAGCCATTAGGTTTCCTCGGAGCTCATCATATGTCATATTTTGTAGATCTCCATCTTCTAGAATAGAGACCTTAGTTTCCCATGCCTTAGGAAGGCTTTTGACCAGCTTGCTGACTTGAAGAGAATTTGAGTAGAGCATTCCAAGTGATTTTAGTTCACAAACTATTTTACTAAATATTGAGAACATTGATTCCACATTTTCATCATTGGCCATTTTGAATAACTCATATTTATTTACGAGTGAACTGATTCTAGCCTCCTTTACTTTGGTAGTTCCTTCATAAATTACTTCTAGTTTGTCCCACATTTCTTTAGCAGTCTCGCAAGTTGATATTCTGTCATATTCTGCTCCGCTCACTGCACAATATAGCAAACTTATAGATCTAGCGTTTGTTTTTATTAACTCTTGTTGTTCCTTTGTAATATCAAATGATTCAGGATCAAAAGGTTTCTCATTGGCATCCTTTTCAGTTAATCCAGGAATAGGCTTTGGGCCTTTCTTGATAACTATCCATGCTAGATGGTCATTTGAGAAGACGAAGATTCTGAATCTGTCCTTCCAGTGAGAATAGTGTTTCCCATTAAAGTAAGGTGGTCGATGTGATGAGTGTCCATCCTGAAGTAAAGCGTCGGGGATTTGGTAGTGTGCCATTTGATCTTTGCTCACGTGCGGTTAAACACTTAATTTGTGAGACCTGCTCTGATACCAATTGAAAGATAAGAGGGGGGGGGGGGTGAATTAAAATTAGTTGTTCAGTTGACTGCCTAAGTGCAGTAGTCGACATCCCTGCAGGTTAGTTCAGTAAATTATGACAAAGTAAAATACTGAAAGTAAATGAACACTGGAAGTTTTATACTGGTTCGGATCACCGATGTGGTGCCTAGTCCAGTCCCCTTGGGTTTCAAGTGTTTCCTTAAGAGCTTGATCGAACTTTGTTTACAAAATGGGTAGACTTTCAATCCTGTCTGATGTGCAAATCAGATCTTCTATATTTGACACTTTCTCTACTCGTATTACCTACTCTTAGAATCTTTCGTTCTCTTTTTATTTTTCAATTGTTCACTCTCGTGTACAAAGCTTTATCAAAGACAAAAGAAGATTACAAATAAGTTCAAGTGAAGATGCATACTTCACACTAAAGGTTGAAGAGGTTTACATAGTGATTGCTCTTATAAAAAACCCAAGGGTGTTTGAATCAAGGATCTTTGATCTCATCCTTGATTCGCATTGTTATTTATTTGCTGAGTCATGTCCATATCAGATATGCGCATGAAAAATCAATTCTTTCCTTTAATTAAGGTCTTGAGTCTTGGCTTGATCTTGATTCTTGATTTGATCTTCCTTTAATGTGAGCTGGTTGATTTGGTCCCGTATTTGTTTTGTCTTTCAGATTTTGCTTGTTTGAATCTTCCTTTTGTGTATCCCTTGATTTGTCATTTGTGATGTTTGATATGATTTATCAAATATTCACTTCCCTTTTCCATCGTGATTTGATTTGTGTGCAAACTGTGTTTGGTCAAATCTCATTTTCCTTTTTAGCTTGATTCCATTGTGATTCCTTGCAGATCATCATGGTCACCATTGTGTGGATTTTCTAGCAACATATGACTTAGTTAGTGAGAGTAGTTTGTCATTAATAAAATATGCATGATATACATGGGGTTAACACTACATTCCCAGGCTCTCACACGTTCTTTCTTTTCTTTTCTTTTCTTTTTCTCTTTTCCAACTCTCACACCATTTTTCCTATCTTCTCACCAAAACCGCAATAGTCAACAGAAAAACCTAATTTCTTCACCCGCACATCACCCCTGTCAATTCCTCTCCTTATTTTCAAAGATTATAGACCTCGGAAGAACATTTGTTGACTTTGGCTGAGAGAAATCTCACCCAAGATCTTATGCAAATCAAGATATATCACGTCGGATCCGGATTTTTGGGGTAGGTTCTCATCTTGCTTGTTTTTTCCTTCTATTCTATCCAATCAATATCTCATCTGCTGCTCAAACGACTATTTGAATTCAAACCTTTTTTTGCTATAAATACATGGTATTGATTCCATTTAGAGGGGACATTGGGAGGACAAAAAAAAGAGGAAAAAGGAGTTAGAAATTTAAAGGTTTGGAGAATCGTATTCCTCGAAATCAAACCCCCAAAGGTTTGAGCCTCAAATTTTCAATCTTCCTTCAAGTTCTTTCGCTCATCTGTTGGTGGGTCGAAGGTCAAATCACTCAAGCTCGTTGTCCTAGTCTCGCTTCCCAGAAAGAGTTAAAATACTTCTAACTTTACTTTGTGTAATTACTGCTAGTTCTAAGTGTAACTTGTTGATCATTATATTGGTTAATACGTGTTAAGAATGAGTGGTTTAGTAACATAAATTGCTTTTATCTTGTGGGAAGTTTAGTTTGGATGAAAGAACTCCTAATTATTTGCTTAAGTATTAGTTGATCAACTTTCCTCTATTCCGTTTTCAATGTTTATTTCACCTGCTCGTATCTCGTATTTATGTTATATGACTAATCATCTCACTGAATGTCACCGCCCGACCTTCAGAACAAGCTTATATTTTGGGGTTGGTTGATTAATGTTTGGTATTACCTTGATTAAGCATTTTATTGGAAACTCCTGTTGATTGAGTACTCTATCGTTCTTGTTTGTGCTACTGCCAATTTGAGTTATATAAAACTGATTGTTTGTTGTAAGTTTTGGCAAGTTGAGTTCACCTTCTTACCATTTGTTAGCTTGAAATTTGCATCTTTATCATAGCTGCATTTTGATATCACTAAGATCGATAAGGGCATGAGCTTACCTCTTCATTAAGGCTATATTTGTTAATCACCGTGAGTAGCCACTTTGTTTCACAATTTTTTCATTCTTAGCATATCTCAGGTCATGGCTATTCGACATTCTATATCATTCACTTAAATTGTTGTTTGGTTGCTCGTCGGTTCTATCTCAATTTTATCTTAGATGTTGTCTTGTTCTATACTCAACATGACAGATTCTACTTCAAATCTAATTCCAGCTTCTGGATAGCTGATTGGTTTCTTTGTTTAGCCCAAGCGTAAAAATCATAATCTGGTTGTTCCGTACTTGTTGATTACTGTATAGTATAAATGTGATTACTTTGAATAATTTTAGCTAGTACACACTGATAATTAGTTGAGTCCTAATTTGAATTAATGCTTCTAATTATCTAATTTGTCTTCGGCCTTGAGTTTTGATTTAATTTTGAGATTAGATAGGTGATATAACATTCAATTATTGGTGTCTATGATATTCTACAATACATTGCTCCTGCTGCATTATTTCATCCTTTCTTAGGCGGTAGTAAAAATGCTAAATAATTTAGTAGTTGCATAACTTGTTTTTCGTGGTGGTTCAAATTTAGTATGTTTATTTATGAAGTTACTACTTGTAATTTCCTTTCAACAATGGTTGTGAACGATTTCAAGTTAAATAAATTATCACTCTAATTCTTATCATTTTTTTAATGCATGAACCCTCTCGGTTTTATTCCATAGGACTCCCCTTTTCCTCCTGCATCTCGAGTTGGTTGAAACCCAACATTCCTCCTTCTTTGAGTCAACTTTGTCATTGTTTCCAAGTTTAGGAAGCCGATACAAAATAAAGGGAAGCCAATGTCTGTATACATTCGATATAGACTGATATACATCAGATGTATACAAAAACGGGAATTGAGCAAAGAGGCCTAATTGCAATAGTTCTTGAGGTTTAATTTGGGCTGAAACCCGAGTCATTTTCAGCAATTAGACTTGGGCCTAAGTCAACTATTTCCTTAGTTGTTTGATTTATACTTATTGCTTATTTCTGATTTGTTTGTTTAACTCTAACCCTTTATTTGATTTGGTTTAATTTAATTGAATTCCCCAAAAGATGAATTATATTCTTTCTGTTAGTTTATTTTAATAAAATTTTATTTTTTTATTTCTTATAATTTATTTGATATTTTTTAGTCAAAACTTTTATTTATTCATAAATTAATTCAAAATAGTTTGTCATGATTTACTTGATCAAATTGATTTAAACTATTATATGTAAAGTGATTCAAATAAATTCTTACATAATATATTCTTTTTTAAAAAAAGTTTTAATTTTATCTCATCTTTAAAATGTTAATCTTAAGGTGATTTTTTTAAAGTGCTAATCTTAACCTATTATTTTTAGAAATTTTGATCACTTTTTCAAATAATTAAATTAGTTTCATTTTCCTAAGAACCCCCCCAAAAAAATCTTCTTTTGTACATTTAATTATTTTTTCTCAAAGTTAGTCAAATATTTTAGCCAAGTCCTTGGATTACCGCATGTTAGCGACTACTTTAAGTGCTAATACCTTCTTAAAGTAGTATAAGAACCTCTACCCATTTTCTTTAAAATTTTAAAGACTTAATCTTTTAGAGTCTTTTTAAATTAAGTTTTCTTATTTTCTTTCAAAAATTATGTAGCGACTCTTTTCTAAGTATTTTTCTTAAATTGTTATACTTGGAACATTTCAAAAAGTGAATTTTCTAAAGATAGTAAAATTACGGCATAACAGAAATGACGACTCTGAAGGGTTTTAATAGGTTCTAACCATAACAGACTTACGTTATTATTAAGAATTTTAGCATTTGTTTGTTTCATTTTATTTGCTTGTGTTATTAAACATGTCTAATGCTTTGTTTATCATGATTATGTGATATAAACTATTTATTTGTTACCGCTTTATATAAATTGTTTATTTGTTACTGCTTTATAAACTGTCATTCCGCTCATATTTCTCCACTTCTTGGAAATTCAAACTATCACATGTACACGCGAGGTGTGCTTTGCGCACCCGCAAACTTCATTCAAAAATTACCAAAGTTAGGAGAGTTGGCATATGCGCGGGGTGTTCGAATCCTTTTCTGTGTGACCGCGTAGCCTCCTCACTCGAGTTATCCACTCAGAAACCTTGTGTCTAGAAAGTCAAATCTTAAAAAACATAAGATAGAGCTAAAACACCCCTCAATTTAATTCATGCATGCATATGCCTTAGGTGGATTTATCCTAGGTATCAAATTGATATTTAAGAAGTCCACCCTTATGTCGACAGGTTTCACGACCCTATGACCAATGAGCATATTTTGTGCAACGTGATAATAATAAACGGGTCAAAGCCTAAATTTGACATAGTGAGTTTGTAAATTATATGTTCATTTTTTTTATTTGTAGGATGGATTCAGTCCGTGAAGTGCCCAAAATTAGGATGGTCGAGGGTTTTCTGTACAAATTGAAAACGTGGTGGCAAATTTTACTCCAAGTGAAAAACTAGGAGTTGCAAGAAGGTTGGGGTGCCTCCCTATGCTATTCAAGGTTAACCCAGACAAACATGTGATTATAGTATTGATTCAGTTTTGGGATCTAAACCGTATTGTGTTCACGTTCAAAGACTTTGAACTAACACCTACATTTGAGGAATCTATTATTTCACCAGTTTGAAGTATTGAGGAAGAGGTCAAATTATTCCACAGTCAATCAGGGAAGAATTTTGTTCGCTACTTAAAACTGAAAAATGAAAGAAACTTCGATGCTTCAAACATAATTGGATTTTTTTGGATCACTTATATGAAAGGTATGGATGCTCGAATAGTTATAAAGTGTTCATGAAAGAATTCTCCTGCATTTATGTTCATTGGCAAGCTAGACGTCCCATCACATTTTTTGTGGCTTTACTAGGGACTTTAGTTTTTCTACGAGAACATGGTTATATTAGCACCTGCATATGTTCTATTGCTCGAGTAATTTTTGAAGGTGTTAATGACAAAGAACTCACTATGGCTCTCATGATTTTAGTAGAAATATATTGAGCTCTTGGAAAATATAAGAGAGGGAAATCAAACTTCTTTAAAGGTTGCAATATTCTTTACAAATGCGGGCAATGGAAAATTTTCACCAGCGTAAAAATATGGATGACATATGCTTTAGTAACGCAAATCGTATGGACAGTTTTTACGACAGGATGAGAAGGTTTCTGTCTCCGCTTTGTACTGATGATTGATATGAATATCTAGCTTCCCGCTCCAGAAACAAAATCCAGTGGGAATGTCTAGTACTCTCACGTTCTCCGGCCTATATGAGATGCATGAGGTTTTACTATATCGACCTTATTGGGTCGAACAGTCTGCGTTTGCGTGCTTTAACAGTTTGGTCAAGCACAAGTAATCCCTCTTCAAGCAAACATGAGGAGTTCTGAAATTTCCTTCAGACCAAACTTTGAAGTCCCTAAAGCCAGAGAGATTATTCATTAATGGAATAATATTCTCACGATAGATATAGGAAATGGGCCAGAAAAAGAAATTCTAGAATATCAGGTGTGGCTTCGAGAAGACCGCGATAACATGACTCCAGAAGGTGAACAGGGTTTTGAGGATATTGGGAGATGATCTAGATAAGACATTCTCATCTTAGAACCAAAATGGTCACTCTTGAAATGTGGACTCAAATGGAAAAAATAATGCAATATTTGAAAAATACGAGAGCAGGGCCTAGCAACATGGGAGAGTCATCTTCACTTCTTCCACCGGCATGATTGATCACAACATTTAGGCAAAGAATTAGTTTTATTTATTTTCTTTTGTTGTACTCTTTTGTTAGTATTTAATGAAACTTGGAGTCTTTGGTTTCCAAACTTGAGTTGTCACAAATTAATGGCATGGATCAATCTATCATAATAACGTTATGTTTGATGTTTAGGCCTACCTCTGGCATAAAAATGTCACAAAATCTAGGGCGCAATATAAATTATTTGTGTGCTGCTTGATATAATTGCTTTGTGATGTGTCATTTTGTCTAAGGCAAAATTAATCCACTCTTGTTTGTTAGAACACCCTAAGCATATACTAAATCCACAACAACATAGTCTATACAAATTACTCTTTGGAGTGTTGCCCAAGTTTCTCATAAATGTATAAACCCTTTACTCTAAATATCTTCTAAATTTCCATTTGTCTGTCTCATGAAGATTGACTTGCTAGAAGTCAAACTACATCATGCCCAAATTCCTTGAAGGGATACGTAGGCAACCTATTTAAGGCTAGGCCCATATCTTTTGATTTTTTTAATCTTCTCTTATTAATGAAGGATTTTGAAGATTTCACTTACAAAAGATGAGTGGAAGAAGTTAACAAGACTCTATACAAGTTGACATTCCTGATTCATTCAGATGAACTAACCAAAAAAAAAAATCTTCCCGCTTGAGTCCATCTTTTCAACCAATATACACTCGTGGATTAATCTGCTTAAAGAAAAATGACAGTTATATGTTTATTTTTATATCAACTTATTTGTATTTCTCATTAGAAACAATAACTAACATAGCTACCTTTTAGTTGTTTTTCATTTATCATGTAACTAGAACTAATCTGTGTTGAGAAACTTGCTGAGCATTCGTACTTCACAAGATCTAAAGTCCCTAAAGATTCCTTCGCGGTCCTAAATTTATTAAAAGGAAAAGAAAAGATGACTGGAAATAGCGAGGACATTGGTTTGAATGAAATCACAATAACAGACTCTATCATTGCTGAGTAGAATGAGTTAATTGCTCAACTGGCACAACAAATTGCTGAAATAAGGGTCGAGATGCATACGACTCGGGAGTTGGCAAATTTGGCTATCACTGCCAACGCTCCTCCTCCAAACAACGAAGACTTTCAGTACATTTCTATACTCCTAAGCCAATACCCGAAGATTTCCCACACAATCAACCTACTATTACAGTTCAAAAGCCTCCCACCGTCGAATTAAACATAACTAACCAAAATCATAATAGCTCTTCCTACCAAATACCTCATCCCTCTCAAAGCCTAAATTCTAACAACTCTCAAGGATTCCCTTCCATGTAGCAAACTCCTCCTCAAAACACTTCAAACTCACCTACTACTCAACCCCGACCTCCAAAAACCACTTTCTATATTCTAATCCTTACAGAATCATAACTTCCATACACTATATATCCCGAAACATATCATCATGAGGAGAAGGAAAATGAGTGAAATGTCAAAGAGGAGATGACTAAGCAGAACATGAAAGAATGAATTATGAAAGTTATGAAAGAACTTCATTACACTCCAGATGTTATGGGACTAAACTACGAAGACTTGTGTATCCATCCAAACTTTAACCTTCCCGAGGGGTTTATGAGACCAAAGTTTGACACTTTTGGAGGAACAGGGAACCTCTAAGCTCATTTAAGAGCGTAATGTGACCAGTTCGTAGGAGTTGGGAAAAATGAATCATTGTTGATGCGGCTCTTTAGCCGAAGTTTCAAGGGGGAGGCCTTGGAATGGTTCACCTCCCAAGACTTGAAGCAATGGTCTAGTTGGAATGCTTTAGCTAAATATTTTATTGAAAAGATTAGGCAGAAATCCACCGAAAGCTACCATGAATATGCATATAGGTGGAGAAAAGAGGCTGCTAGAGTTCAATCTCCCATGTCTGAAAAGGGGATCACTGAAGTATTTGTGCGCATCCAGGAGCCAGATTACTATGATAGAATGATGTTGCTCATTGGAGCAAAATTCTCTAAGATAGTCAAAGTAGGTGAGACTTTCGAAGATGGTCTAAGACGGAGATATTGCCCGTGTGGCATCAAAGATGGATTTTCGGGACTATTTAGGAAGAAAAGAGAGGATATGTCCTTTATTTCTCATGTGTCTGATGAACAGACAAAAAGATCGTTCGGGTTTAGCTCTAGAAAATCTTCACCCTCCAAAGTCTATCCCCCCAGCTCCACAAAATCCTTACCAATCTTCTATGTCCAACCAGATTTTCCAAACTCCCCCTCCTAACCTCCTAGCTTCACATTACCAAAATACCCCTCCAAACTACCAAAATCCACAATCAAATTACCAAACTCAACCATACCCAAAATTCATAACACCAACACCTCCCCGCCAAAATCCTTTAAATTACTGCCACGTACCTCCACCTCCATAAAATAACTAGGACCTTCCTCGTCCAAACTTTGAAAGGAAACCTCCTAGAATTTTCACTCATCTCATTGAAAGTCAGACTAAGTTGTTCGAAAGATTGAAAGTTGCAGGCATGCTTCATCCCATTGAACCTAAACCTATCAACACAAACTATAAATTCTTTACAGGTGATCAGATATATGCGTACCACTCCAATAGTGCAGGATATACCACCGAATATGGCATCAACCTAAAGCATAAGATTCAAGACTTAATTGATCACAAGGTGGTCACTCTTCAGACTGCCTCTCCTAATGTGCATAGTAATCCTCTGCTAAATCATGAGGGAGATACTATTAATATGATTGAAATAGAAGAGGATTGGGTGCTTCTAAGCCGATAGTCTCATAAAAAATTGACAGTCTTGAGAAGGTTGTAGCCTCTTTAAGCATAAGCAAGAAGCTCGAGTTCGTGATAAAAACACCTCATCAAGTTTTTACTTCGGTGTCAAAGGAAGGCCTTACTAAGAGGGAGGTTGTGATCGAGACTGCTACCGCCCATGGTATGACTAGATCTGGTAGATGCTACACACCAGAGGAATTGGCTCATGGAGGCAACAATATAGACCACCAGAAAAGTCCAATCAGTGAAGCTGAAGCCGAAGAGTTTTGGCGAAGAATGCAACCTAAAGAGTATTCCATTTTGAAACATTTAGAGAAGATGACTGCTCAAATTTCTGTGTGGGCATTATTGATGAGTTCACAACAACAAAGGCATGCTTTGTTAAAGGCTTTGAATGATACTCACATACCGGTGGGGACAAACAGTGATAATCTCACAGCCATGGTAAGCAAAGTCATCAGAATCCATCATGTTAGTTTTAGCGATAAAGAGTTGCCTTGCGAAAGGGTGATGCATAAAAAAGCCTTCCACATCATAATTATGTGTCGGGACAAGATTGTGAATCATGTTCTGATAGATAACAGATCTAGCCTTAATATTTGCCCGTTGTCAACTCTAAAGTAACTGAATTTTGATCTTGGGAAGATTCGTCAGAACCAAGTCAATGTGAGAGCCTTCGTTGGAGGTCAAAGAGAAAAATTGGGCGTTGTTAGTTTGGGTATTGAAGTAGGACATGCAGATTTCACTATCGAGTTCCAGGTGATGGACATCACCACTAGCTACAATCATTTAATCGGAAGACCTTGTATCCATATGGATGGGGTCGTGCCCTCTACCCTCCACCAATTAATGAAGTTTGTGTGGGACGATCACGAAGTAGTCATTAATGGTGAAAGAAGACATTCGAATGACTATGACCCGATAGTAGACAATGTGGATATAGGTACGACTTGTATACAATAGAGACAGTGAATGCTACCAGTGATGATTTGTCCTCACATCTACTATGCCTTCCGCTTACAAGATGATAGCCACATTGATGTTGAGAAGTGGATTTGAACCTAATTTTGGGTTGGGAAATATTTGCAAGGTATCACTGAGCCTATCCAAATTTTCACAAAACCTTCAAGGTTTGGCTTGGGATACATCCCAATAGCAGATGATGAGATAGAAGCTTCGGTTAACAAAGTGGTTGATTGGGAATTAGCAAAATCGGTACCTCACTTGTACCATTCTTTTCTAATGAAAGAATATGCTAATGATGATGGCCTCGAGGAGGGAATTGGGAATATTTTTGAAGAATATGATGTTGTACTTGAGAAGATGATCGAGACATATGGCATTCGAGATGCCAAATAGAGGAACGAGTGCCCAATTGGACATCCACACAGCTGCTAGTTCTTCGCTCGTCTTGGTAGACAAAGGCATATCTATTTTGCTTATTTCTAAAATTGGTGGTAGTCTGAATGAGGCTGGAGACCCACCCTTTATGTTGTTTCACTTCTTTAAGCTTTAATTTCCCTCATGATGTTTCAAAAAGGAAGATTGACATATGGTCATGGCCAAAGTTTGTACTTTCTTTTAATCTAAATGAAAGCTTCATATATTGCTTAAATCTATTTATTCACAACTTACTAATTTGTTTTAAATTGTTTTTTATCTGACATGGCTTATTTATGATTTTAGTAAAAATAACTTAACACCTGCCAATATCATGTCATGTCATTAGCTGAGTAATCAAAATGAGATAGATGAGAATGAGTCCGAGGAATATGATGAAGAGACCATGGTTCCGAAACACCTCGCAGATGAACTGAAACAATTGGAGAATCAAGAGAAGCCAAACCTAGAGGAGACTGAGATCGTGAACCTAGGAGACGAAGAAAGTGTTAAAGAAACCAGGATCAGTGTCCATCTCATAGAAGCTCAGAAAGAAGATCTCATCAGTTTGCTTAAGCAGTACATTTTGTATTTGCTTGGTCCTATGATGATATTCCCGGATTGAGCACATATCTTATTTCTCACAAGTTGCCAATCAATCCAGATTTCAGTCTGATAAAGCAGAAAACTCTGAAGTTCAAGCCAGAATTAAGTTTGAAAATCAAAGAAGAAGTTACCAAACAGATTCAACCCAAAGTTGTGGAGGTTACTAAGTATCCAACTTGGCTAGCCAATACTGTTTCGGTGCCTAAGAAAGGCGGTAACATTAGAATATGTGTTGATTATAGAGATCTCAATAAATCCTGTCCCAAAGAAAATTTTCCATTGCCAAATATCCACATTCTCACTGACAACTGTGATAAGCATGGAATGCAATCATTTGTGGATTGCTTTGCGGGTTATCATCAAGTTTTGATGGATGAAAAAGATGCTGAAAAGACAACTTTATTACACCATGGGGTGTTTATCATTACCGGTGATGCCATTTGGTCTAAAGAATGCTAGAGCCACATACATGAGAGCCATGATAGCTATATTTCATGACATTATCCATAAGGAGATTGAAGTGTATGTGGATGACGTAATTATCAAGTCCCGCAAGAGTTCAGATCACTTAACCCATTTGAGAAAGTTTTTTGATCGGTTGCGTCAATACAACTTGAAGTCGAATCCTGCTAAATGTGCTTTTTGGAGTACCAGCTAGTAAATTATTGGGTTTCATAGTCTGTAGAAGAGGAATTGATCTTGATCCTACCAAAGTCAAGGCGATTCAGGATTTACCCCCTCTGAAGACTAAGAAAGAAAGTTATGAGTTTCCTTGGAAGATTGAACTACATCAGTCAATTTATAGATCAATCCACGGTGGTTTGCGAGCCTATATTTAAGTTGTTGAAAAAAGAGGCACTGAAGGTCTGAAACTAAGAGTGTCAAAAATATTTTGATACTATCAAATATTATTTTTGACAAATCCACCAGCATTGGTACCTCCACGAGAAGGAAGTCCATTGTTACTATACTTGTCCATCTCTGAGAATGCATTTGGGTGTGTATTAGGACAACATGATGAAACTGGAAAGAAGGAACGCGTAATATACTATCTTATCAAGAAGTTTACTCCATATGAGGCTCGATACACTCTATTGCAAAGAACATGTTGTGCTTTGACTTGGATCGCCCAAAATTTGAGGCATTATTTGTTTCATATACTACATATCTTATTTCAAATATGGATCCATTGAAGTATATTTTCAAAAAATCTATGCCGACTGGAAAACTAGCGAAATGGTAGATGTTTTTTAGCGAGTTTGACATTGTGTATGTTACTCAAAAAGCGGTAAAAGGACAAGCATTGGCCGATCATCTTGCAGAAAATCCAATCGATGAAGAATATGAACCGCTCAAAACATTCTTCCCTGACGAAGATATGTTGTTCATAGGAGAACATTTCTGAGTCATACTCTGGTTTGAGAGTATTCTTTGATGGAGCGGTGAACTATAATGGGGATAGAATTGGAGCGGTTCTAATATCGAAATCCGGTCAACATTACCCATGGTGGCTAAACTTCGATTTCATTGCACCTATAATATGGCGGAGTACGAGGCTTGCATTCTTGGTATAATGTTAGCTATTGACATGAATGACCAAGAGTTGCTCGTAATTGGAAATTCAGACTTGTTAATTAACCAAGTTCAAAGGGAATGGGCCGTGAAGAATCCAAATATTGTATCATATGTACAACTGGTGCAAAGATTGTGCAAAAGATTTCGAAAGATAGAGTTTATGCACACTCCAATGTTGCAAAATGAATTTGTCGATGCTCTTGCCACTATTTCCTCTATGATCAAGCATCCAGATCACAATTACATTAGTCCTTTGGATATAGATTTAAAGGAACAACCCGCTCATTACACTCAAGTCGAAGCGGAACCAGATGGAAAGCCTTGGTATTATGATATAAAGAAGTACTTGGAGACTAGAATTTATCCAGAAGACACAACATCCAATCAAACAAGGTAATACATCGATTGGATAACAATTTCTTACTGAGTGGGGAAATCCTTTATAGGAGGACTCCAGATTTGGGACTCCTTAGGCACGTAGATTCCATGAAAGCTACAAGACTTCTTGAGGAAGTACATACTGGAGCCTGTGGACCTCATATGAATGGGCTTACCTTGGTAAAGAAGATCCTTCGAGCTGGTTATTTTTGGATGACTATGGAGCACAATTGTTGTAGATTTATGCAAAAATGTCCTAAATGTCAAGTACATGGTGATTTGATTCAATTACCTCCTCACGAACTTAATGCTATGGGATCACCTTGAACAATCGTGGCTTGCATGGATGTCATTGGCCCAATTGAGACAGCTGCCTCTAGGACATAGATTTATTTTGGTTGCCATTGATTACTTCACCAAGTGGGTGGAAAGAAATTCATACAAATCTGTGACGAGGAAGGTAGTAGTTGATTTCGTTTGTAACAACTTGATATGTCAATTTGGATGACCTGATTCCATTATTAAATACAATGGTGCAAACCTCAAAAGTTATTTGATGAAAGAGATATGTGAGTAATTCAAGATTACCCATCGAAATTTGACTGCTTATAGTCCTCAAATGAATGGAGTTGTAGAAGTTGCCAATAAGTACATCAAAAAGATTTTGAGAAATATAATTGATAATCACAAAGGTTGGCATAAGATGTTACCATATGCTTTGTTGGGATACTGAACAGCCGTTAGAACATCAATCAGAGCAACTCCATACTTGTTAGTATATGGAATAGAAGCAGTGATACTTGTTGAAGTTGAAATACTTTCATTGAAGAAGCCGAACTGAGCAATGCTGATTGGGTTCACAATCAAATTGAACATTTAGCCTTAATTGATAAAAAGAGGATGCCCGTTGTGTGTCATGGACAATTATATCAGCAGAGAATGATCCTGTCAGAGATGGATGAATAAGAGTGGAAAAAACCAATCAACTCAGATGTTGTCAAGAGATACTACGCTTGAAGATTAGTTTTTCTCTCATCACTTTCCTTGTAATCCTATTATTTTCTTGTAATTGCACATGTCAAGATTTTTTATCGTACTAAACTACGTTTGACCTGAATTCTACAAAATGACATACGTAGGCGGCCTATGTCGGCCTCGGTCATTTTCTTATTAAAATTTCTTGTTTCTTTATTCTCAAAAGGGGAACTACGTTTGAGCTTATTCCTGCCTCAACGAAATACGTAAGTGCCACAACGGCTCAGTCATACACCCCATAAAATTTACATTTCCCTTTATAATGGAAACTGGCCAGAATTTTTGAGAGGAGCTCAAAAATTCTAAAGATCATTCGCCAGAAAGACAGGATTGAGCATGCATTGGGAAAAAACAACTAGAGCAGAATTTTTGAGAAAATCTCAAAAATTCCACAAGTCTTCCTACCAAAGAGGTGACAAAATGCTAGGACATTTCACTGGGGCAGAATTATTGAGAAGATCTCAAAAATTCTATCAAGTACTGTCAGAAGTTCAAAGTTAACGACATGTAATCTTCAGCGTGATCAGAAGCTCATGAACCACAATATCTCAGAAATTCAAAGTCAAACTTCATATTTCCCCAGCTTAAAAGGACTTTTTGGGATATATCGAAACTCGACTGAAGTATTCTAGATTTAACGTGACATGACACTTGGCAGTGACCCTCATCAAATTACTTTTCAAAAATCTATTTTTCTTAAAACTTTAGGCATTTATCAAATATTTTGTACAATATATCTATCTATCTTATGTCTACCAAGAAGCGGGAAGCTAGAAGTAATCAACCAAAGATAGCAAAAGGAAGAGCAAGCAATCAAAGAAGTCAACACAGATTAGTTCAGTTAAAACTAATAAATTTTCTGTGGATGCATGTTTGCAAGGATATCAAGAGATCATCATATTCAACAAATATGGAAATGTAAGAAGAACAAAAGCACCCAAGACTGACATTCTTTTTATGCAGGGAAAGAAATTGATATCCCTGAAATAAAAAGTGGTTAACTTAGTATTTTGAATAACAATCTCTTGTTCGTATTTCTCAACAAAAAAAGCGGCCACAAAGAATATACAAGTGGTCAAGAAAAGTAGGTGAAATTATCGAGAGGATGACACTTTAAGATGTAAAAATGACTATAACAACGTCATATTGCATTTTCCAGCGTCAAAAACGTCTGAAGGGCATATGTAAGGCACATCAAATATCAGTGCAAATTTTAAGTGAGACTTGCCAAAAATATCCATTATCATGTTAAAGTCGAAAGAGGTTAACATTGAAGGATATTTGTATGTTTATACGCTCAAACTTACTTCTCAAATAAGAAGTAAAGCGGTCGTATCAAGAAAAGAACCCAGCTAATGAGGTTGGGATCGATCCCACAAGGAAAATAGTTCAGACTTAACTTTATTCTATTATTACTATTATTTAGCCAACTATCTTCCGAGAAAACAAAAGACAAAAAGGGGGGGTTTTATTTCTAAATTAATGAAAATGATTAACTAAATAAAAATGAACAACTAGCAGATTCAGCTTTCGGAGTTTAATTAGATTATAAAAGTAACTAGGGCTTAAGTGTTCCCCACAGGTTCCTAACTTGGTAAATCTAACTATAACAATTCTATCCTAATATCTTGCATGTAAAGTGATAAGTTATGTATCTCTAAATCCTTGGTCTGGCATCTAGAGAATTTCACTCCGCACCTTGGTCCGGCTACGTGTGTTGCTATACTAACCCTTATCTTTACCTCATATTAAGCATTGTATTTGGTATTTGACTAAGTTATTAACTCGTACCAACCAATACTAGCATATTAGATAGTCTACACTAAATCTATGTTGATAATTCTTTTCCTATTATCTACCTCCTTGGTCCGGCAAGTAGCATTAAGGCGAGTTCTAACGTTGGCCATCCGTTAAAAAGACTTCTACACGAAAGAATTATCAATACATGTATGACACCATTCTAGAATTGTTATTTTAGTTAGATTTTACCTTGTTATTCACCCATGGTTCCCACAACCCTAGCTATGGGGTTTAGTTACCCATGTTCATACTTACACAATTCATATTGTTAATGGAAGAATTCATGCACTTACTTTTATGAGAATGAATAAATTCTAGAATCTAACTTGATTAATCAACAAAATCCCCAACAATCAATTCCGGAAAAAATATCTTAATTCCCAAAATCGAGAGTTCAATACTATAACAAGAGAACTAAAAATTATCCAAAAAGTCTAAACCCAAAAATGAGGTTTTTCAAACTATTTATAATAAAAACAAAACCGAATCAAAGAAGGATTCTATTTACTAAAAATCTGTCCAAACGCGTCTGGGTCGATGGACCACGTGACGGACCGTCATGAACTCCGTCGTCCCATACTTCACACATTCTTCTACTGCTTTCTTCATTCCCCTCGACGGACAGGTATGACGGACCGTTTCAAGCACGACGGTCCGTCGAGGGTCTCCGTTCCAAAATACTTGAACTTCTTGGAATTTGGGTACTGGGACTACTTCTATAATCATCACGACGAACAAGCAGGACGGACTGTCATGGCTATGACGGTCCGTCATGGACTTTCGTAATTCCACACTTGGTCAGACTTCCCCATCTTCCTTCAGCAGCTTCTCTCCTCACTACGATGCCACCTACGGACCGTCACAGCCTCGACGGATCGTCATAAGTTCCGTAGGTGGTCTCTTCTGCATTTCTTTCTCAAAAACTTCCGCGTTCATCCTTGGACAGATTTTCTGCAAACAAAGAGAAACTTACATAAAAATCAACACAAAAAGGCTTTCGAAACACACTAAACTTAAGGAAAAAGCATTAGAAATACGGTGAAACCATGGTACATCAACACACTCAACTTAAATTCGTTGTTTGTCCTCAAGCGACGCACTATGACTCACTACAAAATCTTTGTACAAGAGTATCCATATTTTAACTTTCGCAATCATTTGGCTATCAATCCCGATCATTCTCATTATGTTCATGCATGGTATCACTATTAGGCATTGACTTGTGTAGAATCAGACCATGACACAGACTCACTACGCAATGAAACCTATCCTCTTCAATTTCTCACCGAGGTGCTAATATTTCCGGTGTTGCAACTACTGTCCTCACTTCAAATAACATCCTCATTTTTCACACAATGATTTTAGTTTGAGTATAAGGATCACTTTTCGACACTCACTCTCAGAACAAATTCACAACTCATTTATACATATTGCCATAGGCTTGCCCTTATTTTCACTACTTTAAGTTCGCCATACAACTCTTAGGATCACAATGGGACTTTTTAGCTTGTAACATAGGCTCAGGGTCAGGTAGGGTATATTTAGGTATATTTTAGTGATTTGTTGCCCTCCTTGATATATCGACTAAACGCACTACCTTTTTATCATTCTATTTCGCCCAAATTCTCAATTTTCTTTTTACCTTGCTGCTTTCCCTTTCTCATCCTTATATGTGAGTGACTTTTCTCTTTTATTTTTATTTTTTTAATTTTTAGTCACTTCTGCTTTTTTTTTCTTCCTCTTCATACTTTCAACCCCAATTTTCCGGAGTATTCCTTATAACAGCCACCCTCAAGTCATGACTTTGCCATGAGTTAAGGTTCACAATACCCATGGTTGGGTCAGGGCCACGACAAGGCTGCTTTCTGCATTACCCACCCTCAACTTATGCTTTTTTTTTTTGGCATAAATTGAGGTGCACATGTCCAAGGAGGGACCAGGGCCAACACATTGTTCCCCGAGAAGATCAGTTGGGATGACAAAGAAAAATCTGTTTTTAGGCTCAAATCATTTGGATCAATAAGGGTTAACTTCATTTGGTTTTCTGTTTTTTTTTTAGGCTTAAGATTGACTATTTCGAACAAAGGCCTATGATCCTTTCCTAATTGTTTGATTTGACTCACTTTTAGCAGGACTAACCAGGCAAGTTCTTGCTCAGTATTGATGGTGGACATTCGAATTCACCTCACACTCACTTGACATTCCTTACATTCCTAGATTATTAGACACCTAGTTCGAGTCTTAGATTCAGGATCATGCAATAGTGTATCTTTATTTCATGTTTCAAACCACACAATTTATCAATTACTATGCCTAGTCATGCATCCTTTTGATTATCGGGATATCATATTTGTTTCGCCCATCATGCTTCAGATTTATACTATGTACATAAGATATGACATGCCGGTTCAACAATAAAAGTAATCAGTCTTTTGGGGAAAAAGAACACAGGCAAGAAAACCCCAAAAGAGGATCGTGAACTTGGGCTACTCAGAATTCACCCAAGTACTCACTTTCCATTTACCCCACCCCAACAAAAGATATGCAATTGTCCCCAATGCATAAAATAAACTAAAATACGCGAAAGGTAAGTGAAGCAAACCTGAGGCGCTAAGCGCCGGCGATCAGCAAGCTGGTGGGTCCAGTTCACCGGAACCCACTCCCTGCATAGTCTGGACACCCTCAGTAGTGTCCTCAGCATCAACAACACCATCAGTAGTGCCTCCCCCCGGCAGCTAACTCTACAGCCCTCAACGTACGGGCCTCCTAGTCAGCAATCGAGGCTCTCCTCGCAGCCTTTATCTCACGGCGCTCCTTCTTCCTCGCCCTAACCTCATCCTCCTCTCGACCCCTGCATCTCTTGGCATGCTCTCATGGGGGAGGTGGTGGAACATCAGAAGTGGCAAAAAGAGCAGCCATCACTGTGTCCTCAGCAGGCTCTGCAGAAGGGGCCTCAGACTCAGGCACCCTCGCCTCTAAGATCGTATCGAGATCAGCCCGCAGACTCTCAACCACAGCCTGAAGGGTCGACATGTCCACCGGAGTTGCTGGTCGGGATAGCACTCGCAACTCAAAAGCGTCTAAGCGCTGATGTACCTCTGCGATCTTCCTCTCTGTGTGCTGTGCCATCTTGCGCTCCATGCGCGCCTCTGCCTCAGCAATAGATCTCTGCATCCAAGGCTAGATGTGATGCAGAAGTGTAGCCATCTGTGCCTCGAGTTTCTGGACCCTAGCAAGTGGAACCAGAGTGGCGGAAGGAGCCGAGCGAGAGGAGCTTGGGGCAGTGCTACTACCTGGGATAGACTCGACCGGGGTAGTGTCAGTGTGTGCAGCAGCAGCCTGGGAAGCCGTATGAGCATGCTCTATGGTATCTGCCAGGTTCTCACCAAGTGGGACCACCTCCGGGCGGGGCCCTCTGCGTGGAGCCAACTCATTGGCCTCATCCCTGATGAGGCCGATGTCAACATTTTCCTGCGGGATCCTGAGCTGGTCAATGTGCCAAATGGGCACACCTGCGGATCTGCATAAAGAGAAAACCATGCAAGGAAAAGGGTAAGTCGTGGTGACCTTGAAGGCCCTCTCGTGCATGACCGCCTGTAGAAGCCAAGCGAAGTCGACCTCGAACCCTGCCATCATTGCGGCCATCAGAACTGCACGATCCCATGTGACTATATTATCAGCAGCAGTGGGGGAAAGGCAGTGGCGAAATATCAACCAAAGAAACTTAGCCGTAAAGGTCAAGTTGGCCTTCCTGATGTCTTCCTTTGGCTCCATCACCCAATCAGCAGCCTCTCCATCAATAGACAAGTGCTGGGCCATCCACCTCTTGGTGGTCTCTCTCAGCGATGGCTCACATAAGAACTGGCCCTCTTTAACAATTTGCCACCGGTAGTCGAACTCGGCGGTGAGAGGTGCCCTGGTGGTATCAACATCCTCGCCGTACAGATATCGGCGGATGGCTGGTAGGGAGATGTCGACCTGTATGCCCCGTACTCGGACGTGCTCAAGTGAGGCCTATTTGGCGGAGGCAGCCCGCCTATATATCTGTGATCGGAGAGTGGCCACATAAGAGACATAGAACTCTCAGACCAACTTCTCACTGTAGCGGCCCAAAGAACGAGCCGTCCACTCCAGCCGGTGTCTGGTGAAGAGAGTGTGAATATCCGGCATGGTGGGGAGACTTCCCGTAAGGACCCACCTCTCCAGTGTAATGGTCCGTGTCATGACGCCTTTGTCATTGAGAACCTTGGCATCTAAGTATACTTGGTATTGCTCGTCAACACACCACCGGTTGGGCTGGTCGGCAACCGGGGCAGGAACTCCAGTTGGTGAGCCAGGAGTGGAGTCAGTGCTATCAGCCTCATCAGCCGAGGCAGACTGTGTAGCTGTGGCGGTTGCAGAGGCTTCTGCAGACCCGGAGGCTTCCTCTGACCACGAAACTCCTAAAGAGCCAGATGCTCCTTCGTCTTGAGCAGCTGACCCAGAAGGTGTGCCGGTCAGTGTGCGCTCCTCATCAGACTAGGAGGCAGTGACTATGCCGGACGCCACCTTCTTGGGCGTGACTCTCAGTGCACGTGGAGCTCGTACTGTAGTAGCAGTGCCTGGGGGCACGTACTCGGGATCATGCTCATCATCAGAGCCTATCACCAGTCGGGCAGACGGGGCGACAGATTTGGAACGCCCACGTGCGTAAACGCGATCTTGTTTAGGTGCCATGAGAGGTAGTACTTGTAAATAATCATCATTAGTACTAGAAGGAGTAAACATGACAAGAAAAAAATAAGACAAAATACACATAAATTCAAAGCAGTAATAACAGCTCTGTAGTAGCAGTAAGGCACGACGGACCTGGTGACGGCCCGTCGTGAGTATGACGGACCATCATGGGGTCCGTCATGTAATACTTAACAATATAGACTCTCAGAAGGAAGGTCTATGACTGGTACGATGGTTGTACAGGACGGGCCGTCGTGGGCATGACGGTCCGTCATATGTGTTCGTAAGTGGACACTTAGAAAAATTATTGAGACCCTTGGGACAGGGGTCTCTGACAACCAAGACGGTTGTGCAGGACGGACCGTACTGGGCATGACGGTCCATCACATGTGTCCGTCAGTGGACACTTAGAAAAATTATTGAGACCCTTAGGACAAGGGTCTCTGACCGTCACGACGGTTGTGCAGGACGGACCATCGTGGGTATGATGGTCCGTCACATGTGTCCGTCAGTGGACACTTAGAAAAAAGTGTTGAGACCCTTAGGATAGGGGTCTCTGACCGTCACGACGGTTGTGCAGGACGGACCGTCGTGGGTATGACGGTCCGTCACATGTGTCCGTCAGTGGACACTTAGATAATGTGATGAGACCCTTAGGACAGGGGTCTTTGACAACCAAGACGGTTGTGCAGGATGAACCATCGTGGGCATGACGGTCCGTCATATGTATTCGTTGGTGGACACTTGGAGAAAACAAGTTTTGGGGTGTTGGGACGGACCCTATGACGGTCCGTCGTGGTTACGACGGTCCTTCATCGGGGTTTCGTTCTGTCATTCAGAGACAGAACTGGGGATGCCACAATCAACCCATGTGATTCAAACCAAAGACCCAACATTTCCCTAACGCTCTTTAACCTAAGTACCTATCAAATTTACAAGTCTAAAGCCCTAATTTCTCGAGTTTTATCAAGGCATTTCGTGGGACTAATAACCTAGGTTAGACAAGATATGGTCAAAGATCAAAGACCCACATGCTAATAGTAAATAAAAACCAAAATGAAGAGTAAATGGGTAGAGTTCAGAAACACATACCTTGGAAGAGGAGAAAACAACACGGAAGTGATGGCACCCAACAAGAAAACAGAGAATCACAGCAGTAGACTCCGACCAAGAAAGGAGATTTGGGATGGGGAAAGGGAGAATGTGGGGAATTTGGGAAGGGAAGGAAGTTGAAAGGGGAGGAAATGGGAGAAAGAGGGAAAGAAACGGTTTAATGAAGGGGTGGGAAGTTTAAAAAGGTTTTAAAACTTTTAAAATTCCTTAGCCGGGTCGGGTCGGGTTGTGGGATAATGAAGTGACGAAACCCCGATTACGGTCCATCACAGCTGTGACGGTCCATCATAGGTTCCATCGCATGTGCCCTAATGTTTTTTCAAAAAAATCAAGAACGTACCTGGCACGACGGAGTAATGCGACGGTCTGTCACAGGCGTAACGGTCCGTCGATGTATCCGTCAGTGAATGTGGCAGAGTAATTTTCTGCAGAACTTCCTGGAGATGTGCTACCTGAAAATTGACAACCCATTAGTAGAAAATGCTACGTTACTAGAAAGAAAACTATAAAGTGGTTAGATGATACATATTGGGTTGCCTCCCAACCAGCGCCTGATTTAACGTCGCGGCACGACTGAGGACACTCGATTACTCAGACTTCATCAAGATGATATGCCTCAATCACCTCATTCGCTGATTCTGCATGACCTATATAGATTATTAGACGTTGTCCGTTCACCTTAAACCGCACACCTTCCTTGTTTTCCAACTCAACCGCTCCATGAGGGAATAGTTGGGTGATCAAGTAAAGGCCAGTCCATTTGGACTTGAGCTTTCCCGGAAACAAGCGCAATCTAGAGTTGAATAAAAGCACCGAATCCCCAATTATAAGCTCTAGTTTCTCGATTTTTAGGTCATGGTACTTCTTCATCTTTTCTTTGTAGAGGGCTGAGCTTTCATAAGCTTTTAGGCGAAATTCATCGAGTTCATTTAACCCATTTAACCGTTGTTCTGCAGCTTCGTTCTAGTCCATTTTTAACTTCTTCATAGCCTACATGGCTTTATGCTCTAATTCAACCGGAAGATGACATGCTTTCCCATATACTAGTTGGTATGGGGACATACCTATGGGAGTCTTATACGCTGTCCGGTAGGCCCAAAGAGCATCATCAAGCCTCCTTGACCAATCTGTTCTACTAGCGTTCACTGTTTTTGACAAAATCTGTTTGATCTCCCTATTTGATACTTCAACTTGCCCACTAGTTTGAGGATGGTAAGGAGTGGCCACATTATGGCGAACCCCATATTTCTCCAATAATCCCTTGAACAATTTATTGCAAAAGTGGGATCCCCCATCACTAATAATTGCCCGTGGGGTACTAAACCGAGAGAATATATTCTTTTTCAAGAACGCAGTGACACTCTTCCCCTCATTGTTCGCGAGGGCGATAGCTTCCACCCACTTAGATACATAATCAACTGCTACTAAGATATACTTCATTCCATGAGAACTCACAAACGGACCCATAAAGTCAATACCCCAAACATCAAATAACTCAATCACAAGAATGGGGTTTAGAGGGAGCTCTTGCTTTCTTGAAATGCTGCCATCTCTTTGGCATCTATCATACGCTTTGGTGAACTCATGAGCATCTTGATGAATAGTTGGCCAATAGTAACCACATTATAAGATCTTATGAGCAGTCCTGATACCACTATGATGTCCACCAAAGGGTGAGGACTGGCATGCCTCTAAAACACTCAATATCTCAACTTCTGGCACACAACGCCGCATAAACCCATCAGCACAGCTCCTATATAAGTATGGTTCATCCCAAAAGAACTTCTTCACATCGTACATGAACTTTTTCCTTTGATGAAAGGACAAGTCCGATGGAACAATATCACTAGCTAAATAGTTTGCCAAGTCGGCAAACCATGGAATCAGGTCTTGTGAGGCAGCCAATACATGCTCATCGGGAAACGTGTCATCAATATCAGTCTTATCCCCCAACTCTCTCATAACTTCATCTTCTAGACGGGATAAGTGATCAGCAACTTGATTCTCGGTCCCTTTTCTATCCCTTACCTCGAAGTCAAATTCTTGCAGTAGTAATACCCAACGAATCAACCTCGGTTTCGCATCCTTCTTTTCCATCAAATATCTCAATGCTGAATGGTCAGTATGCACTATAACTCTAGTACCTAGCAAATAGGAGCGAATTTCTTCAAAAGCAAATACAACTGCAAGGAGCTCTTGCTCAGTTACTGTATAGTTCTTCTGAGCTTCATTGAGGGCTTTACTAGCATAGTAAATGGGATGAAGGATTTTGTCCTTTCTTTGTCCCAATACCACACCAAGGGCAACCCCACTCGCATCGCACATCACCTCAAATGGACTGCTCCAATCCGGAGAAATAATGATAGGTGCAGATACCAATTTTTCTTTTAGCTCGCCGAATGCTTTAAGACACGATTCATCAAAATAAAATTTACAATCTTTCTCCAACAGTTTGCACAACGGATGTGCAATTTTGGAGAAATCTTTGATGAATCTCCTGTAAAAACCTGCATGCCCAAGAAAGCTTCTCACACCTTTTACAGAGATAGGTGGAGGAAGTCTCTCTATTACTTCAACTTTAGCTCGATCAACCTCTATGCCCTTTTCTGAAATGCGATGACCCAAAATAATACCTTCTTTCACCATGAAGTGGCATTTTCCCAATTGAGTACTAAATTGCAGTCTTCACATCTCTTAAACCTCAGATAAATGGCTCAAACACCGCTCGAATGATTCACCAACCACAAAAAAATCATCCATAAAAACCTCAATAGTATCTTCCACCATGTCGGAGAATATTGACATCATACATCTCTGAAATGTGGCGGGTGCATTGCACAACCCAAACGGCATTCTCTTGAACGCAAAGGTCCCATATGGACAAGTAAAAATAGTTTTCTCTTGATCTTCTGGTGCAATAGAAATCTGATTATACCCCGAATAACCATCAAGAAAATAGTACCACCCTTTTCCAGCAAGTCTATCCAACATCTGATCCAGAAAGGGCATAGGAAAATGGTCTTTTTCGGTCCATGCATTTAATCTCTGGTAATCCATACACACCCTCCATCCAGTCACCGGTCTCATTGGAACAAGTTCATTTTTTTAATTGGGGACCACAGTCATTCCCCCTTTCTTAGGTACACACTGCACAGGGCATACCCAACTACTATCGGCGATCGGATATATTACTGCAGCATCCAACCATTTTATGATTTCCTTCTTCACGACCTCTTGCATAGGTGGATTTAAGCGTCTCTGGTGCTCAATACTTGGCTTATGATCGGGCATGAGTTGGATTTTATGAGAACAAATACCAGGAGGGATCCCAATAATGTCCGCAATAGTCCATCCAATAGCTCTTTTGAACCTTTTTAGCACTTTCACCAAACTCTCAACTTGTTGTTCATTCATGTCTGATGCAATGATTACCGGCAATGTGTCACTGTTTCCTAAGAATTCATACCTAAGATGAGGTGGGAGAGCTTTTAGTTCTAACTTTGGAGCCTCCTCTATAGATGGTTTAGCGGGTGGAGACTCGCGATTCTTCATGTCTAGCTCATATTTCTTCGATTTAAACAGAACATTACCACGATCAAGAGCAGCGACTAATGACCCATATTCTTCAATGCATTCATTATCAAAATTCATTATCACTGCCGCCAATGCTTCTACACCTAGACGTTCTTCTATTAGTGTCTCGGGTGACTTACCAACTTTGTAGGATATAGAAGATACCGATTGGAGCTCACCACTCTGCCGCATGGACCTACAAATGTTGAAGTCACTTCTTCATTGTTCAACCGAAATTTCATTTGCCCCTTTTCCATATCAACTAAGGCTCTACCCGTAGCAAGGAATGGCCTCCCAAGAATAATAGGCACCTCAAAATCGACTTCACAATCAAGAATAACAAAATCTGCCAGAAATATGAACGACTCCACTTTTACTAGTACATCGTGGAGTATCCCTATAGGCCTTTTTACTGTTCGATCGGCCATCAGTAGCCGCATCGCAGTGGGCTTTGGATCACCCAAACCCAACTTCTTGTAAATCGAGAGGGGCATGAGATTTATGCTTGCCCCCAGATCACATAATGCTTTGGCAAAATGTAATAACACGATTGTACAAGGAATAGTGAACGCACCCGGATCTTCTTTCTTTTGCACTAAGGATCTTGTAGCAATAGCACTACAATGCTGCATTCTATCATCATCCTCAAAAGTGACCGATCATTTATTTGTAACAAGATCTTTCATAAACTTGGCATAACCGGGCATTTGTTCAAGAGCTTCTACCAAAGGGACATTGATAGAAAGCTGGTTCAACATTGTTATAAAACGCCGATATTTACCATCCTCGGTCCTTTTCACTAATCTTTGAGGAAAGGGGGGGGGATGGGAGTTACCTTTTTAGGCACTTTAGCATCTTTTTCAGTGTTATCTTCTACTTTATCACTAACCTCTACCACTTTATCATTATCTCTCATCACCTTATCCACAATAGACGGCATAGGTGGGTCAATAGTGTGTTTACCACCACGAGTAGTAATTGCCATACGGTGTCCATCATTTTTCGGATTTTGGACAGTGTTGCTAGGGAGAGTGCCCGGTTGCCGTGTGTTCACAGTCGCAGATAATTGTGCCATTTGTAATTCAAGCTGCTTAATCGATATGGCATGTGTATCGACTGTCTGTCCAATACCCGCTACATCACTCCTTAACTCTTTCGTGTGCTCATCACTAGCATCGAACCTCCTCATCATCTTGTGCGACATATCCTCAACTCGCGCCATACTACCTCCACCATCCCTAGGAGCAACTTCACGATTTTGAGGAGGAACATAGGGCCCACTCCTATCATTTCTGTTACCATAGTTACCCTTGTTGAAGTTGTTATCGCGGTTGTAATTTCCATCACGGACATAATTACCCTCACGATTATAGTTACCATAGTTCCGACCTTGATTCCCTTGACCTTGGCGCCAATTCTCCTAGTTGGAGCCTTGGGCATTCGGTCGAAAACCCCCCGTCTGATCATTTACTTCATAGGAATCTTCCTCATAATAATATTCATCAGTTGGTGGTGGTGGTTTAGACAAGTAGTTCACTGCGTTTATCTTTTCTGCACCCCAGTGACATGTTTTAACACCAACCCAAGCTCAGTTCTCATCTGTGACATCTCTTCACGAATCTCATCTGTGGCTGGGTTGTGTGTGGATTGCATTGCAAAGGTATTTCTCCCAGTATCTGACTTCCTAGTACTCCATGCTTTATTATTCCGGGAGATTTTCTCTAATTTTTTGGCAATTTCAGCATAAGGACACTCCCCATAAAAACCACCTGCTATAGTATCCAATACCGCTTTATTATTATCATCCTGTCCCTGATAGAAGTATTCTTTCAGTGACTCATCATCTATGCGGTGATTGGGGACACTTCTCAAAAATGAAGTGAACCTATCCCAAGAACTGCTAACTGACTCTCCTGGTAGTGCCACAAAGTTGTTCACTCTGTCTTTGTGATTTAGTTTCTTGGAGACCGGGTAGTAACGTGCTAAGAAAACGTCCCTTAGTTGGTTCCAAGTGAAAATTGAATTATAAGGGAGCTCAGTGAACCAAATAGCAGCCTCTCCCGTCAGTGAGAGAGGAAATACTCTTAGCCCTATTACATCCAAATTCAAATCAGGCCTCCCTACACAGCTTTTACACACTGCCCTCACCTTAGATATATGGGTATGTGGGTGCTCAGACGGTAGTCCTGAAAACAAACCTCTAGCAGTGAGCATTTGCATTAGACTACTAGTGACTACAAAGGTGTGACCTTCTGGTAGAGGGGACAAGACAAGTGGCCCATCAGAATCTGCAATATTATCATAACCTCTGTAGTATTCTTGAGGACGTGGAGTGGGGTTTTGTCCCCTTTGTGCATCTTGACAAGGATTATCAGGTAATAATCGACCATGAGCATCAACTGGAGCTGGGATGTTCTGGTTTGGATCATCATCATTTATACCCAAGTTTCGATTCATATTGCGTAGTGTACGCTCTAACTCGTGATCGTAGGGAAACAAGGGTTATCTTCCTCTCCGTGTATTTGGCATACAAGGACGTTAGTTCTGCAAAAAAAAAAAAAAACAGAAAAAGTAAAATCAGGAAAATATTGACTAAACTTTAGTAATAGGTTTAAGTTAATCTAAAAGCTACTTTCCCCGGCAGCGGCGCCAAAATTTGATACGCTCAAACTTACTTCTCAAATAAGAAGTAAAGCGGTCGTATCAAGTAAAGAACCCAACTGATGAGGTTGGGATCGATCCCACAAGGAAAATAGTTCAGACTTAACTTTATTCTATTATTACTATTATTTAGCCAACTATCTTTCGAGAAAACAAAAGACAAAAAGGGGGGGTTTTATTTCTAAATTAATGATAATGATTAACTAAATAAAAATGAACAACTAACAGATTCAGCTTTCAGAGTTTAATCAAATTATAAAAGTAACTAGGGCTTAAGTGTTCCCCACAGGTTCCTAACTTGGTAAATCTAACTATAACAATTCTATCCTAATATCTTGCATGTAAAGTGATAAGTTATGTATCTCTAAATCCTTGGTCTGGGATCTAGAGAATTTCACTCTGCACCTTGGTCTGGCTACGTGTGTTGCTATACTAACCCTTATCTTTACCTCATATTAAGCATTGTATTCGGTATTTGACTAAGTTATTAACTCGTACCAACCAATACTAGCATATTAGATAGTCTACACTAAATCTATATTGATAATTCTTTTCCTATTATCTACCTCCTTGGTCCGGCAAGTAGCATTAAGGCGAGTTTTAACGTTGGTCATCCGTTAAAAAGACTTCTACACGAAAGAATTATCAATACATGGATGACACCATTCTAGAATTGTTATTTTAGTTAGATTTTACCTTGTTATTCACCCATAGTTCCCACAACCCTAGCTATGGGGTTTAGTTACCCATGTTCATACTTACACAATTCATATTGTTAATGGAAGAATTCATGCACTTATTTTTATGAGAACGAATAAATTCCAGAATTTAACTTGATTAATCAACAAAATCCCCAACAATCAATTCCGGAAAAAATATCTTAATTCCCAAAATCGAGAGTTCAATACTATAACAAGAGAACTAAAAATTATCCAAAAAGTCTAACCCCAAAAACGAGGTTTTTCAAACTATTTATAATAAAAACAAAACCTAATCAAAGAAGGATTCCATTTACTAAAAATCTGTCCAAACGCGTCTGGGTCGACGGACCACGTGACGGACCGTCATGGACTCCGTCGTGCTATACTTCACACATTTTTCTACTGCTTTCTTCATTCCTCTCGACGGACAGGTATGACGGACCGTTTCAAGCACGATGGTCCGTCGAGGGTCTCTGTTCCAAAATACTTGAACTTCTTGGAATTTGGGTACTGGGACTACTTCTCTGATCATCACGACGAACAAGCATGTCGGACCGTCGTGGCTATGACGGTCCGTCATGGACTTCCGTAATCCCACACTTGGTCAGACTTCCCCATGTTCCTTCAGCAGCTTCTCTCCTCACTACGATGCCACCTATGTACCGTCACAGCCTCGACGGACCGTCATAAGTTCCGTAGGTGGTCTCTTCTGCATTTCTTTCTCAAAAACTTCCGCGTTCATCCTTGGACAGATTTTCTGCAAACAAAAAGAAACTTACATAAAAATCAACACAAAAAGGCTTTCGACACACACTAAACTTAAGGAAAAAGCATTAGAAATACCGTGAAACCACGGTACATCATAAGTCACATTGATACCAAATATGATAATGTGCATTGCCGAAAGGTCATCCATATTATATAACCAAAGGTGGTATCATTGTCGAGAGGATCATCCATATTATATTACCAGAGGTGATAGTATCATTGCCAAAACGGTCATTCATGTTATCTTATCAGAGGTGATAATATCATTGCCGATAAGGCCATCAACATTATGTTACCAAAGGTGGTGATATCATTGCCAAAAGGGCTATTACATATTCAAACTGCTGAGAGGGACATTGCATCTTCAAATTCCAAGAGGGTCATTACATATTCCATTGTCGAGAGGTCCATCATCTACGAACGCCGAGAGGCCATTACATCTACAAATACAAAGATGGTCATTGCATATTCAAATGCCAAAAGGTCCATTACATATTCCATCGCCAAGAAGATTATTATCTACAAACGCAGAGGGCCATTGCATCCTCAAATTCCAAGAATGCCATTACATATTCCATTGCCGAGAAGGCCATCATCTACGAACGCTGAGAGGGTTATCATCTTCAAACCGCTGAGAAGAAAATCAAATCATAACCGCTGAGAGGTCCATTGCATATTCAAACAACCGAGAGGGGCATTACATTTTCAAAATTTTATGAGAGACATTATATTCAAACCATCAAGAGAGCCATCAACATATCGTATTAGTCTATTTTACTAATTTGATATTAAAAGAAGAGTACAGTGAAGAATTATGTCGCAAATATGAGATATAAAATTATTTTCCTTACGTCAAACTAAAGAAGTTAACGTCAAACATTCAAGGAGAGCAATTAATTAGTGCTAACAGGGTAAAATACGCTATCTCTCAGTTTGGATTACATTTTTACAATAATGAGTTTTATCTCAATCTTTGTCGAGATCATCCAAGAGGATGAATTCTCAAATCGAACCACTGGTGCGAACGACAACAAAAATGATACAACACAACGTGGAACTTTTTTCCTAGCAGCGAACTGGAACATAGTCCAAAGGGGAGTATAAAAATCTTAGGACGCGAGATGAGGAGCAACTTCCACCACAATCAAACCACACCCCTATCAAAGGCATGTGGGTTTACTTTGGGTTTATCAGTTTCAATTTTGCATCCGAAAACTTTTCACTTTTATCGAAAACAGCTTTCCAATCTCAGTGACAGTGCACCAAGAGCTTTTGAAATTATGTTTGTGTAAGTTCTTAATTATGGGTGTGAAGTGAACCACATTCATGTCTAGGAGGTTCCAAGCCTCTTTTTCATACTCGATTTATTTTTCACTCTTCCCAACCGAAAGGTTATCATACATACTAGATTTCCTTTTCAACGATCGAGTCAAATTACAAACAGCCTGATTCCTAAGGTTTAAGGATATGTAGGCGACCTCAACGTTGAAAACTCGGCTATATTCCAACATCCTCTCTCAAATCTTATTCTTGAGCATTTCAGTTTCTTCATAATTCGATATCGGGTAGCTTCTGAATTGTTTGATAATCATGCGTCAAATCAAGCGTATCAAACAACAAGTAACCTAAATTCTCATGTAACTTGAGATATTTAGGAAACTCAATGTCAGGGTCCAGCCATAAATCCTCAAAAATCCATATCGAGCCTTTCTTTCAAAGAGATGAAAATGGGTTCAGTCAAAATTGGATTCTTCAATCTTCTTTGCCCAGGTTCTCTTTTATCGACCCTATGCAAAGAATGGGGAAGTTTTTGACGCCTTATTTTGACCCTATGCAATTCGAGTTAACTATCGAGCATCTTCAATCAAACAATTTGAAATAATCGCCTTTGAAAAATCCTACAAAATATCTTCCTAATTAGTTTTGGTTAATATTTTTTAGAAATAATTATATAATTTTACATATTGGTTTATATACTTTTCATCTTTTAGATAAATATTTAAGAAATAGCCTAAATATAATGTTTAGCATAAATACATATTTATTTCTTTAAATTAGTGAATGATATAATTTTGTCTAATTAGATCTCTATTTTACAGCAATATATAAGTTTTGATAATTATTTTTCCTTGTTTAAATTAAGAACTCAAATAATTAATCGATAATTATTCATCTTATACTAATTTTGTTTGATTTAGTTAATTGACTCAAATTGATTATACCTGCTCAAATTGGTTAAATTAGCTTCTTAAATGACCAATTTTAAATAAATTAGGTCATTCTCTTAATCCCTACATTCCCAGGCTCTCACACGTCCTTTCTTTTCTTTTCTTTTCTCTTTTCCAACTCTCACGCTTTTTTCCCCTTTCTTCTCCCCAAACCGCAAAAGTCAAGAGAAGAACCTAATTTCTTCATCAGCCCATCATCCCTGTAAATTCCTCTCCTTATTTTGAAAGATTACAGACCTCAGAACAAGATTTGTTGAGTTTGCCTGAGAGAAATCTCACCCAAATCTGATGCGAATCAAGAGATATCACGTCGAATCCGGATTTTTGGGGTAGGTTCTCATCTTGCTTGTTTTTTCCTTCCATTCTCTCCAATCAATCTCTCATCTGCCGCTCAAACGACTATTTGAATTCAAACCTTTGTTTTTTATATAAATACATGTTATTGATACCATTTAGAGGGGATACTGGGAGGACGAAAAAAAAGAGAGGAAAAAGGAGTTAGAAATTTAAAGGTTTGGAGAATAGTATTCCTCGAATTCAAACCCCCAAAGATTTGAGCCTCATATTTTCAATCTTCTTTCAATTTCTTTGGTTCATTTGTTGGTGGGTCAAAGGTCAAATCCCTCAAGCTCTTGTCCTAGTCTCGCTGCCCAGAAAGAGGTAAAATATTTCTAACTTTACTTTGTGTAATTACTGCTAGTTCTAAGTGTAACTTGTTGATCATTATATTGATTAATATGTATTAAGATTGAGTGGTTTAGAAACATAAATTTCTTTTATCTTGTGGGAGGTTTAGTTTGCATGAAAGAATTCCTAGTTCTTTGCTTGAGTGTTAGTTGATCAGCTTTCCTCTATTCCATTTTCAATGTCTATATTCACCTGCTCGTATCTCATATTTAAGTTATATGACTAATCATCTCACTGAATGTCACCGCCCGATCTTCTGAACGAGCTTATATTTTGGGGTTGGTTGATTAATGTTTGGTATTACCTTGATTAAGCATTTTATTGGAAAGTCATGTTGATTGAGTACACTATAGTTCTTGTTTGTGCTACTGCCAATTTGAGTTATATAAAACTGATTGTTTGTTGTAAGTTTTGGCAGAGTTGAGGTCACCTTCTTACCATTTGTTAGCTTGAAATTTTCATCTTTATCGTAGCTGTATTTTGATATCACCAAGATCTCACTAGTTCGAAAAGGGCATGAGCTTACCTCTTCCTTAAGGCTATATTTGTTAATCACCGTGAGTTGCCACTTTGTTTCACCATTTTTTTGTTCTTAGCATATCTCAGGTCATGGCTCTTCGAAATTCTATATCATTCACTTAAATTGTAGTTTGGTTGCTCGTCGGTTCTATCTCGATTTTATCTTAAATATTGTCTTGTTCTATAACCAACATGGCAGATTCTACTTAAAATCTAATTCCAGCTTCTGGATAGCCGATTGGTTTCTTTGTTCAGCCCAAGCGTAAAAATCATAATCTGGTTGTTCTAACCTGTGTGCTATCTATTGTTTAGCATTAGTCCTTGTTGATTAGTGTATAGTATAAATGTGATTACTTTGAATAATTTGAGCTAGTACACGCTGATAATTAGTTGAGTCCTAATTTGAATTAATGCTTCTAATTGTCTAATTTGTCTTCAGCCTTGAGTTTTGATTTTAATTTTGAGATTAGATAGGTGATATAACATTCAATTATTGGTGTCTACGATGTTCTACACTACATTGCTCCTTCTGCATTATTTCATCCTTCCTTAGGTGGTAGTAAAAATGTTAAATAATTTAATAGTTGCATAACTTGTTCTTTGTAGTGGTTCAAATTTAGTATATTTATTCATGAAGTTACTTCTTGTAATCTCCTTTCAACAATAATTGTGAACGATTTCAAGTTAAATAAATTATCACTCTAATTCTTATCAATTTTTTATGCATGAACTCTCTCGGTTTGATTCCATGGGACTCCCCTTTTTAGGGATGGCAATGGGGCGGGGCGGGGCGGGGTGGTTGTGGGGCAAACCTGCTTAAACCCGCTAAGATCTCAACCCTCCCCGCTTCGCCCCACATAACATATTTTGTTGTTTTCAACCAGCCCCACCCCGCCCCGCCCCATCTTACATATTTTGTAAAAAGCTTTTAAAATAATAGGCTTAGTAAATTTAACTCAAGAAATTAAAATTTTGTTAGTTGTTAATCGCTAACATTAACATGTTATAACATTATTTTAACATTAAAATGTTTTATAAATCTTTTAATATGCTAGCAACATTTTTTTGGTGGCTTTGAATTGGTTACATTAGATGTAATAACAAAAATATTAAATCCAAGTAGTGAGATAATTTTTTCTTGTTTCTAGTTTCTTAGCCATTCAAAATAGTTTACGTCAAGAAATTATTTTAATAAATAATGTTATATCAATCTTATAACATGTAAAAAGTTAAAATTAAGTTTGAACCCACATGAAATCACATATACCCGCAACCCGCCCCGCCCCACATCACATTAATTTAAAAAGAACTCACTTCAACCCGCCACGCACAACCTTAAACCCGCCCTGCCCCGCGTAGCCTTAAACCCACCCCGCCCCACCCCATTTCCATCCCTACCCCTTTTCCTCCTGCATCTCAGGTTGGTTTAAACCCAACATTCCTCCTTCTTCGAGTCAACTTTACCATTGTTTCCAAGTTTAGGAAGCTAATACAAAATAAAGGGAAGTCAAGACATGCTAAAATACAGTTGTTACAGGTTTGGAAGGCATAAAAACAAGTCAGTATACATTCGATACACACCGATATACATCAGATGTATACAAAAATGAGAATTGAGCAAAGAGGCCCAATTGCAGCAGTTCTTGAGGTTTAATTTTGGCTGAAACCTAAGTCATTTTCAGCAACTAGACTTGGGCATAAGTCAACTATTTTCTTAGTTGTTTGATTTATACTTATTGCTTATTTGTGATTTGTTTGTTTAACTCTAACCCTTTATTTGATTTGGTTTAATTTAATCGAATTCGCCAAAAGATGAACTATATTCTTTATGTTAGTTTATTTTAATATAATTTCATTTTTTTTATTCTTATACTTTATTTGATAATCTTTATTCAGAACTTTTATTTATTCATCAATTAATTCAAAATATTTTATCATGATTTAATTGACCAAATTGATTTAAACTATTATCTCTAAAGTGATTCAAATAAATTCTTACATAATATATTTTTTAAAAAAAAAGTTTTAATTTTTATTTCGTCTTTAAAAAGTTAATCTTAAGGTCATCTTTAAAGTGCTAATCTTAACCTATTTTTTTAGAAGTTTTGATCGCTTTTTCAAATAATTTAATTAGTTTCATTTTCCTAAAAAACCCAAGAAAAAAAATTTTCTTTTGTACAAATAATTATTTTTTCTCAAAGTTAGTCAAATATTTTAGCCAAGTCGTTGGATAACCACGTGTTAGCGACTACTTTAGGTGCTAATACCTTCTTAAAGTAGTAATAAGAACCTCTTACCCATTTCCTTTAAATTAAGTTTCTTACTTTCTTTCAAAAATTAAGTGACGACTCTTTTCTAAGTATTTTTCTTAAATTATTTTATACTTGGAACATTTCAAGAAGTGATTTTTCTAAAGATAGTAAAATTTCGGCATAACACTCGTAGCCCGAAATAGCTAAGAATAAGCTAGAAAACTAAAAGGGAAAAATCTGAAAAATTTCCTAATTTAAGAAAGTGAGTTTTGGTCATTTTCAAAAGGTCATAACTTCTAGCTCAAGATGATTTAGAGGTATTCTTGATATGGTTGGAAAACCCTTGGAGAGATCTTTGCAACGCCACTGAGTTTGCGCATTTTCGATATCGTATGAGGGAGATATGTTTATCGGAATTTAGGCTGCTGAAGTGAGGAAAGTCCAATTCCGAATTTAAGGAAGGGTAAACTAGTCTTTTTACCCATTTATTTCCTATTTCATTTTACGGATTTATTTGGGGTAAAAATAAATCTTAGTTCAGATTAGAAAAGTTATTTTACGCTTAAGGTATGGAGAAAAGAGAAAAGAAGAAGGAAAAGGAACAAAGATCAAGGATTCGCCAAGAACACTAAGGGATTTTGAGTGGAATTCGTGGGGGGTGATCCCTATCAAGGTATGTGAGATATTTTCATGTTGGATTAGTTCACCCACATACCAACTTGTTTAAATTCAGCGATTTGAGTAAGGTTGAATGATAAAAAGTGAAGTTCTTGAAAAACATTATTGAATTCTTATTGGTTGAGTTGTTGCATGCCTAGTGTTGATTTGATTCGTGTTTTTGGTTTTTTTGTTTTAGTCAAATCTATTGGGTATTGAGGGTACTAATGATCCCAAGTGTTTGGGGAAAGAACCATGAAAGTTTAGAGGGTTTGGAGATGAAAAACGGAGAAGAAAAGTCGAAACGCCTATCCGTAGGGCCCTAGGGCGTCGTGCCTCCCATAGCCCGACAAGACAATCTCTACCCGTAGGGCCTTGGGATGGCGTGCCATACAGATCTTCCCGACTTGGCCTCTAAAGTTTGGGGCCTGGCGCCCCACGCCTCTCAGAGTGCCAATGATGCCAGTTCACCCCATTCCTTCCCCTGTCTTTTGTACTAGTTCTTAAGTGTTGTACCCATGTTTCTTAGTTGATTCCAACACTCTAAGGTACATATAAACATCATGAAATCATCCATAAACATGAGATCTTGAACCTTGAATTCATAATCTAATTCAAAGAAAGTTAAGATTAAAGTCAAAGAACTGAAGAGTTAAGTTGAGAAGTAAGTCAAAGAAAAGTTTCTTAAAGTTCCAAGGGTCTTTATTAACCGTTTCGTTTTAAGGCTCAAGTTTCAAGCTAAGTAAAGATTAAAGAGTTGAAGTTCTTCCTTCAAAGAAATATAAGAGAACTAAGTATTCCCTAAGAGTTGATTTAAGACTAAGTTTTCAAGTTAATCAAAGAGCAAATAGTTGAGTTCATTTCTCAAAAGTATAAGGGAACTAAGTCCCTGAAAGTTTATAAATGTTTTCACAGTTTAGTTAAGAACTAAGATTTCCCAAAAGAGATTTGAACAAGAAAAGGGAACATTGATTCCAAGAAAGCCTTTTAAAGCTAAGTGTTGAGCAATTATCTCAACCTAGAGAAAGGAAGTTGTTTTTAAAATCATGAGCTAAAGTATATTTTGGGAGTATTATTGAGCACAGATGTGGGGATGAAAGTTCATATCAACTCAAGTCTTCATGAAAACCATCTAGCCATCATGGGTATTAACGGGTCATACTTTTTAGATGATCACGTAAGTTAAGCTAGTAGACCCACTAAGTTAAGGAGTTTTATGCGACGACAAAGTATAGGACAGTTTTGGCAGCGTGGGCAAGACATTGTATCACCACTTAGGCTCATAGTGGTGGTTGTTGGTTACAGAATCTCCCGCATAAACTATTTTACTTTATATATAAGTAAAGTTGAGTTTGTTATTGCATTTTGTTTAACGAACTAAGTTTTTTTTTTTTTTACAAGCTTTTATATATATATATATATATATATATATATATATATATTTCATATGTCTACCTGCTTTATATTAAGTTATGTTACTCAGGGTTTGAGAAGAGCCAAGGTAAGTGTTTCTTCTTACTCTTTTCAAGCTTAAGTTTTGTTAGCATTCCAGCTCGCATACTCGTACATTAAATGTACTGATGCCAGTTGGCCTGCATCTTATTATGATGCAGACGCAGGTAATCAAGATCAACATCATCCAGCGCCTCGTTGATCCAGCTAAGCACTCGAAGTTAGGGGTGAGCCTCCTTGCATTCTGGAGGACACATTTACATGCTTTTCAGTATTTCTTTTATAAGATGTTGTGGGGTATGTTCCAACATCCATCTTAGTACTATAGAGGCTTCATAGAAAGATATCCAGTCAGATAGTTCAGTATTGTGACTCTCTTTATTTTCATTTTCAGATATTCTATTGTGAGATTTAAGAGCCACTTTTGGCCAAGACATTTATTTTAAGTATATTTTATGAGAATGTTTCTCGCTTCATATAGAGTTAAGTCTTCCGCTGAGTTAAGTAAGCAAGTCCAAGGGTCCGCTCAAGGCCAGCAATGGTCATTGGGTGTCGTCCACATCCAGGGTGTAGGCTCGGGGCTTGACACTTCACTGGTGACATCCCTACTTCATCTATAAGCTCCAAGATATACTTTTTCTGATGCATAAGTATGCCCTTTTCTGTTCTAGTGAACTCAATGCCTAGAAAATACTTTAGTTCACCTAGGTCATTCTTTTTAAGCACCTTTTGTACTGCTTGCTTTGTCTCTTCAATCAACTTAAGACTGTTGGCAGTAATCAACATGTCATCAACGTACACAAGCACAATGACTATACCAACATTTGATCTTTGAATGGACAGGATCATACTGACTTTGTCTAAACTTGAGAGTAAAAAGAGTTTTAGTTAGTTTGTGATTCCACTATCTTGGTGCTTGTTTAAGTCCACATAATGACTTTTTCAGTCTACAAACCTTCTCCCCTTAACTGACAAAACTTTGTAAGATGCATATAAATTTCATCTTCTAAGTCACTTGAAGGAACGCATTAAAGACATCAATCTGATTAATATGCCACTTTCTGGAGACTGCAATAGAAATTATAGATCTCATTGTTGCCATCTTAACCACGGGTGAGAAAGTCTCCTTATAATCTATGCTTTCTTGTTGACTATAACCTTTATCCATCAACCTTGCTTTAAACCTTTCTATTCAACAGAAGCCTTATACTTAATATTGTATACCCATCTACAGCCTATAGGTTTCTTTCCTTGTGGTAAGTCAGTGACCACCCAAGTATTGTTACTTTCTAAAGCTTGGATTTCCATTTGCATAGAATCTATCCATCTTTGATCTATCACAACTTTTGAATATGTACAAGGTTCCTTCAGTGAGGAAGAAGCAGCAATTTAACACTGAGAAGAAGGTGAGAGATGATTATAACTCACATAATTCCCCATAGGGTACTTAACTGCCTTTTGTATAACAAAATCAGTCATCCAAGCCGGAGACTGTTTAGTTCTAGTAGATCTTCTGAGGTCAATTGGTACAACAAATTCTTGACCCTCTTAATAGAGCCCATAAGAGTGTCAGGAGCAGAAGAAGAACTATCTGAGTTATTATGTGCTGAAAGATCACATACTGCATCACCTAAAATCTCAGACATGCCATGAACATGCTCTTTATCTCTAAGATCTTTAGACTCTTGATCAACAAGTTCAGACTCGTAGCTTTCATGCTCGGGACTGTGGTATACATAAGCTGGCTGAGAAAATTCTTGAAAAAGTTCATTTGAACCTCCTTGCAATACATTTGTGAATAACTGGTGACTACCAGAGGCTTTTTCATGTGACAAAGGAAATGTGTCTTCTCGAAAGACATCTCTTCTTACAAAGAAAACTTTGGTGGTAAGATCAAGTAGAATATACCCTTTTGTGTTGCTGAATACCCCATATGTACAGCTGACCTGGCTTTAAGCAGTAGTTTATCATGTTCAGTAAGACTTTTGGCAAAACATAGACAACCAATTGTCTTAAAGTTTGAGAATAATGGTTTACTACCATATAATCTCTCATAGGAGTCTGAAAATTAAGTACACTACTAGGAGTTCAGTTGATAATGTAGGCTGCTGCTAATACACAAAGCCCCCAATACTTGATAGGAATTTTTTCTTGAAATCTGAGTGCTCTTGTAACTTCAAGTAGATGTCTATGTTTTCTTTCAGCCACCCCATTCATTTGGGGTGTATATGGACAAGATCTCTAATGTATAATGCCTAACTTTTAAAACATGCTTTCACAAGTAGAGTTGACAAACTCAATCACATTATCAGACCTTATTGTCTTAACAATCTTTCCAAATGATTATGAACATATTGCACAAATATTTGTAAAGAGGCAGAAACATTATATTTATGTTTAAGAAGAAATAACCAAGTCATTCTTGAGAAGTCATCCACTATAGTAAGAAAATACTTGTTTCCATCAAATGTAGTTGTATTATATGGACCCCAAAGATCAACATGAATCAACTCAAAACAATCACAACTTTTGATACTACTAGTGGGAAAACTAAGTGTAGTTTGCTTGGCATAAGGACAAACTAAACACTTAGACACCTTACACCGACTTTCTTTATTCATTGGAAACAATCTAGAAAGTACCCCACAGATACATGTCCTAGCCTTTTGATGCCACAATTCCATGTCTGTGGAAATTTGAGACATAGTTAAAGTTATATCCCTTTGACTACTGACATGCTTTTGAGTATATAGACAACCTATTTCTTCACCAATTTGCTTCACCTTTCCACTGTAAAGCTCCTAGAAAACACAGCAGTTAGGGAAGAAAGTAACTGAGCAGCCTAGTTCCTTTGTTAGTTTGCTGACAGACATCAAGTTGTACTGGAAATCAGGTAGATAAAGTACATTGGAAATAATACTATTATCTCCTAATGCACAAGAGCCTATATGTGTCACTTGAGTACTGTCTCCATTAGGTAAGTACACAACCTTAGAAACCTCTAGTTTGAAAACAATGCCTTTGATAAACATATCTAAATCAGACACCATATGATTTGTAGAACCAATATCTACAATCCACATCCTGTTACTACCAGGAATATGTAATGAGTTACCTGCAGTATGAGCAACATGCATAGTATTATAATCAGGTGAGGCAATGTATGTCTTGTGCTGAAAACCTTTGAATATATTATCATATTGATCCTTTGTGAAAGTGCAACCCTTCAACAACTGCTTCACCTCCAGTTCATCTTGACTAACCAGCTTATAAGAACTGGAAGTACCTGATACACCATGATCACTCTGAGAGCCATCATATTTTCTGCCCCACCCTGGTACCTGTAAATTATTATTCATACCATAGGAGAAATGAACCTGATCAGAATTGACATCTGATGCATTACCTTGAGGATTTCTTTCGACTTGAAGTCAGGTGGATACTCTAAAATCTTAAGCAGTACTCCTTGCTATGACCTTTACACTTACAAAATTCACAAACTAAAACTGAGTTTCGCTTGAATCTGTGATTCACACCCGAGGTAGATGCAGGTTTAGAATACATAGCCACAGAGTCAACACCAATTGTGTTCATGCCCATGCTGTTGGATTTGGATATCACTGCTTTTTGGCTTTCATCTCCTACAATCATAGCATAAGCATGATTGATAGTGGGCAAAGGATTTAGCATCAGAATCTCACTCATGGATGGCTGATACGACTCATTTGACCCCATCAAAAATCGATACAACTTCTGCCTAGTCATGTGAGCTACAAATCTCTTTGACTTATCACAGTTGCAACAAAGATGAGGAACTAACATTTCAGACTCATCCCACAAAGTTTTAAGCCTTGTGTAATACTCAAGAAACAGAATTAGTACCTTGTTGTAATGTTACAATGTTTTTGTGAAGATTGTATGTTCTAGAACCATCTGCTCTATCAAATCTCTTTTTCAAGTCATTCCAAACTTGCAAAGCACCCAAAGCAAAAGGTACACTACTAAGTAGACTTTTAGATACATAATTCATCAACCAGGACAATACGATGGCATTTACTCTCTCTCATTGCCCCTATAGTTCTTCATTATAAATCTCCTTCCTACAAGATCCATCAACTAATCCTATCTTATTTATTCCCAATAGAGCTAGTATAATGGATCGACTCCACAATGTGTAATTCTCAACACCAAGTAATTGGAAAGAGATAAGGCTAACTCCACTCACATTAGTAGGACTAAGAAACAGAGGATGATTGTAGTCAATACCTAAAGATGATGAAACTGTATTAAAAGGCAAAGTACAAAAACCACCAAATTATCCATTGTTGATACCTCAATGTTCTTCACCTGCTTGATCTGGAGACATCGTAATCAACTTGTTGCGGAATAAAAATCAAACACAATTGCAGATCAACTGAGAATCTGATGAATTTGTGAATTGACAAAGCAATTCTCTGATTCTTTGGACGAATCGCCTATCACAGTTTGTTGTTGTGATATCTCTGATACCATGAACGTAAACACAGTTTACAGAAGCTTCTAGAAGAGAAAGAAGAAGAATTTTATTTTGACCTCAAAGGGATAATCGTACAATGGAGAAAACATATATTTATAGTTTTTCCTCTAACTAACTGAATGAAAATTAGTTTCAACAAACTTAAAGAAGTAAAGACTATTCTACCATTGATCACATTAACCACCTTCAACTACTTAACAACTAGTTGCTCTGATGAAGTCTCATTACTCCATGACATGACAAAGCAAGATGATGAAATACCATTGGCAACACTGGTAAATAAGTTGTTTACCTTTTTTATTAACCTGCCAAAAATATTCCATGAATCCTTTAGAGAGACAGAATATTGTAATGCAGGATATATCAATCATTTACTTCATGGAATACGTGTGGGTTCATATTATGGCTAGAGTCCCATGAAAAAGTCAAACAATGACACGATGTGGCATAAGATCATGCCAAATGCAACAGAGCTTTCTGATGCTGGAGTTAGCTTTGGTATTGCGAATAATATGACAAGTTTTCTTGATATAAAGTTCGAGAATGGATTGATGACAATCCCTTCTCTTGTAGTGTATGATTATACGGAAACCTTCCTATGAAATCTCATTGCTTATGAGCAACAATCATCTGATGTAGAATCTAAATATGTCAGTGATTTTGTAATTTTTATGTACCATCTTATTGACTCAGACAAAGATGTGAATTTACTTTGCCAGAAAGGAATCATAAAGAACTGGATGAAAGAGGACAGGGAAGTGGCAGAGCTCTTCAACATAATCGGAAATGGGATCGATGTTTATTCCACCTTCTATTACAATGAAGAGTGCTTAAAAGCAATTCAACATTGTAAAAACCCATGGAACAGAATGAGGGCAAATGTGATGCATAATCATTTTAATAAGCCTTGGGCAAGGGCTTCAACATTTCTAGCCATCGTACTCTTCATACTCACATTTATACAAACTATTCTAGCTTTTATACAAACTATTAATTAAGTAGTACTCCCTCCGTTTAACAAAGAATGACCCTATTTTCTTTTTAGTCTGTTTCAAAAAGAATGACCCCTTTTTTTTTTTGCAACACTTTAACTTCAAATTTCTACGTGCCATGTTTAAGACCACAAGATTAAAGGAAATTCTGGTACATTTGACATAACTTTAATTTAGAACCACAAGATTAGAAAGACTTCTTTCTTTTTTTAAACTGCGTTCCAAGTCAAACTAGGTCATCCTTTCTGAAACAGAGGGAGTAATTGTTTATTCCTCACAACTTCATGCTTGTAATTTGCATGTGCACATGTTGATGAGGTTATGAGTATTTCATGTCCCCCTTTTGTATTGGGTTTTATAGTTCAATGCTAGTTTAGTTAATTTCAAATATATATATATACATATGACCTTTCGTCAACAATATATACTCAACAATATGTACGGAGTAACTCTCTCCATATTATATACGCAAGCGCTACATAAAGATATCTATGAAAAAAAGTAATCACCAATTACAAAACAAGATAAGCATTTTCAACAAATTTGAGACACAATTACTTCAATAGTCCTTAGGTTTAATTAAGATAGGAGCATATAAAGATGAGTTTATGTGCTCCTATCTTTAATTAATTGGATAACACATCTTCCTGTACGTACTTATCTCATTATTCCAGAAAAAAAAACATTTAAATTTTGTGGGGTATAAGACGTAATGGGATAAATGTTTTTAATAAGACAAACTGGCCAAGTCATACGTAAGTTAATTGATTAATAGTTTTATTTATTTTGATATTATGTCAGTCATATATACGTAGGTCAATTGATTATATTAATTTAATATATTATAAATCTTTTTATACAAAAATAATAATTTATTGTCGTTCAAGATTTCTTTATTAGCTTTGATCCAATACCATGTTTTTTCGATCCCAACAAGGTATATGTTAGTGTATATTGATGCTAAGATGTTTCGGTTTTGAATTCCTTTGGGTATGGAGTTATTTTTGTGTTTTATCCTCGAATGTGGGATTTTCATCCTTAACTAAGAGGTTTCGATTTTGAACCCCTTTGGATATGGAGTAGCTTTTGTGTTTTACCCCCGAATGTGAAAGACGTAAATTAAAATTTAGTCGAACTTCAATGTGGGTAGTCGAACACTGAGTGGGAAAAAAGAAGTTGACTCTATACCTTCTCTATGGACAGTTGGACACTGCCATTGGACCAACAAAATGAGTATATGCTCATAGTTGATAATGCAGTAGGGACTATGGTTATATATTAAAAAATTATGTGTAAAATAATATTATTTATTTAGTGACTTGATATAAATATTGAATATAAGTATCGTTCTATCCGTTTAAATATTAGACTGATAAATATTAGCACAGTGCATTTAAAGGAGAGTGTTGTTTAGTGGGAATGTGAAAACGTAAATGATTGCCTTATTCACCAATTCATATTATTTAACTCATGCTATCTTGACAAGATAAATAATTCATTTTGCATAGTATATATATATATATATGAGGGAAATGCATCAAAGAGGAAGTAAGCATTTAAAAAACGTGCTTCTTTCTTTTGTAATTATTATGAATGAATTTTAGACATAGGCTTGAAAATTAATTTTTTTTACCTTTCTATTGCCCTGAAGGTAAAATATCTGAGAATATAATAGTTGTATTCTAATTATCTATCAAGAAATGAACAATATAACTAGACATTGAATGAAGTGAAAAGGGATTAACATCTGGATTGTGGTGCAGTGGTGAAACTGTTTTACTCTTAACAAAAGGTCTCGAGTTTGAGCTCTGGGTATTGAGAAAAATTTCTTAGGAGTGTCACCCTTGAATAAACTTTGTAGTGCGCAATCCAAATATAATCGGAGCTTCAATACCCATTTTGAACACTAGGTGAAAAAATAAAAAGAAATGAATTGAAAAGGGAAGCTTTAATGTTCGGTTGACTACTTAATTCTAAGTCGTCTTGGAGCTATAATGTGCTATTCAATTCTTCTGTTCATATTAGTCATTACATTGATTATATTGGACAAATTTATGCTCTCAAGTCTAATAACTTTCAAAGAGTAAAATAGGAAGAATAGTATCATTTATTCATTAATTTTGTAAAAAACGAATATTAAAGAACATATATTTTTAATAAGTACGATATATAAATAAAAATGGAGAAAGTAATATACTATTAATTTACACAAAAGGAGACAGAAATAATTAAAGTAATCTTGGAGCTTAAAAAATACTCTATTTGTTCTAATTACTTGTCCACTTTTGAATGTATACAGCTATTAAGAAAACAATGATTGACATAGTGAGTTTACCATTTTACCCCTGTTAATTAGAAGTAGATGAATTAAAAATTTAGGATTTTAAAAAAGTTTTACCTTTTAAAGTTATTGATTGAGGGCATGATAGGTAAAAATAAATTGTTCTTTCTTGATTTGTCAAAATAAATAAGTAATTAGGGACAACGAAGAAAAGAAAAATAAATAAATAATTAAGAATAAAGAAAGTATGATTTTACTTTGTTGTGATATTAATAAACCTACCCAACTACCCTACATCTCTAATATTAATTTTGCACCTACATTCGTACTTAAACTTAATGTAAAATATCGTGAAATATATATAGTCATTGACTTGAGTCAACGGATATCGATTTTTTTTATCGTCTGTGGAGAGCATTTTGTGTTGAAAGGCCACAAAATAAAGTGTTATAACGAGTACATTTATATATAAAATATATATTAAATTTGGAAATAATAAAATTAAGTATAAAATATTATTAGACTGACATATATTGAATATGAGTATGTTTTTACGGTTCTACCTTGTTAATTATTAGACGGGCACAATGCATTCAAAGGATAGTGTGATTTGGTGGTAATGTGGAACGTAAGTGATTGCTCTTTTCACCGTTTCATACTATTTAATTCATATTAACTTGACTCTCTCCTTAAAATCATTAAAAATAGTATAAAGAAAAGTAAGAAAACTCTTTTGATTTGTTAAAATAGATAAATAAAATAATTTATTTTTGTTTGATATTATAATGATTCAAAAGGTTATTTTTTATTTTTTTCCATAAAATTACCATTTGACCTCCCTCCCAATAGTTGTCCCCCGTCATATCCATTCAGCGTGTGAAGTTGGTCTTGAAATATTATTGAAAAACTATGATTTTTGAATGTTTTTAGTTTTAGAAGGTTTAAGTTGTTTAAAAGTGGTTTTTGGTAAACAATCAGAGTTTCGAGTCCCGAAATAAAATTTTGTAAGTTCCGTCAGCTTCAAAAAGTGGAATTTTGTTTAGGAGAGTCGCTGATTTGAATTTGGAGTTGTATTATGGATTTGAGGCGTTGAGTTGGAAGTTTATGGAATTTTATATCTTGAGTTGACTTTGGTCAATATTCAAAGTTCGGATGCTCGGATCGGATTTCCGACAGTTTCATTAGATTCGGGAATGATTTTAGGCCTAAGAAAGGTCTTTATTGAATTTTAGAGGTTTCCGACTTAGTTTGATCTTTTTAGGCGTTATGTTTGTTTATTAAGCCTCACGGGTTTCGAGTCAACAAGACCTCGAATTCTTGTTTTGATAATTTCATTGGGCCTAGAACATCGAGTTTAGCTGGGTAACATATTTGGTTTGTGTATACGAGATCCAAAACAAATCACGAAAGTCCATTCAAAAATATCTTTAGTGCGTGATGTAATATATGTTGTTGTTTTGCTGTTGAGATTGACCCCCCTCGCGTTCGCGGCACCTTGCCTGCCTTTGCTACGGGTCAGATCCTTTGGCCCTCGCATTCGCGGAGGATTGATAGCGTTCACGACCTTCGCGTCTATGGTAGACTTAACACATCCGCAAAGGGTCGGGCGAGGGGGTTGTCGCATTTACAGGGCTCTGATTTTTTTCGCGGTGGTCGCGTTTGCAAATAGGGTCCGCATTCGCGTTGGACCCGACAGAGTATATTTTCAAAATGTCAGAATTTTTTTTCATTTATCCTATTTTTAAACTCTAAAAGCTCGGTCTAAGGCGAATTCAGGATAATTTTCAAGATAAAACATTTGGGTAAATACTTTTGATCCTAAATCTTTTTTTTCTTTTAAATTATCATTCAAGAACTCATCTCTTTATGAAAAACAGTAATCAAATAATGCATTGATTTTGATAAAATGATTAACATGTTTTTTTTTAACATTCTTTTTCTACTCCTTTTGTTCCATATTAGATAAGTATCTTACTAAAAATAGGAAAAGACATAAATTATCCTTTTAACTTGTATTGAAAAATCAGTTACACGCTTTGAATATCTTTACAGACGATAATTTATATAATATATCACCATACATGAAAGAAACTACATTAATTTACAATCATTAAACATTTAAAGAACCTAAACATGCCTAAATTGATATTGTTTTTTGGAATTATGACCAATTTAAAAATCTGGAGATCTTCCTTAAAACCATGACCACAAATTGAACAATAGTTTTTAATAGGAAAGAATATAGAAAAAGCAAGCACTACAATACTATTCGAATTGACTTTTAAAACAAAGAACAAAGAAGAAGTAGCGAATGTGACCGGTCATGATTTTTCCGGTGATATATAGTAATGAAGAAGATATAATTATTAGAGATTTTTAATAATTAATTAGTGTAAAATATAGTTAACAAAAGAAAAGTTAATAAATAAAGAAAACAAAACAAAAATGATATAAAAATTATAATTTCTGACATGGCACAAATGTGGCTGCGAGTGTAGTACACCACATATTATGAGAGTGGTGTTACACGTTTCAAGGTGATATTAAATTTACTTTTAAGTAGTAAAGGTGTTTAATAGGTCGTTTTGATACTTAAAGCGTGTAACTGACTTTTCGAGATAACTTAAAGGGAGAATCTATGCTTTTTTTCTACTAAAATATTTGTTTCACATTACTTGATCACTTATAAGTTAGAGTAAAATTAATTTATTTATTCTATTTTATCCCTATAATTATTATGGTCTTTAGAAATCTAAATAAATTTTGAAGATTCAAAAAATAAAATAAAATTCAAGAGGCTAATCAATATGAACAAAAGACGAAATAGTAAAGTTGATCAATTTAAAAATGATAACTTAAATCACTGTGTAAAATATAAAATGTTCATCTAATATAAGACGAATGTAGTAGCTATCTAATTTTCAATTCTGGAAAGTTACAATCATCTGACCATTGAAACTTGACCATATTCTGAGTCAACCTAGTCAATGGTGAGGCTATGGATGATAATCCTTCCACAAACCTTCTGTAATAACCAGCTAGACCTAAGAAACTTCTGATATATGTAGCAGAGGTAGGTTTGGGCTATTGTTTCACTACTTCTATCTTCTGTGAATCCACTCGGATCCCCTTGCTAGATTTAATGTGACCAAGGAAAGCAACGGATTGCAATCAGAACTCACATTTGTTACACTTAGCGAATAATTGGCGATCTTTTAGAGTCTGCAAAACAACTCTCAAATGATTCACATGTTCTTCCTCATTTCTAGAGTAAATGAGGATATCATCAATAAAGACGATAATGAATAATTAAGTCCAAGTACTGTTTGAATACTTTGTTCGTCGAATCCATGAAATCTGCAGGAGCATTGGTTATTCCAAATGACATAACTACAAATTCATAATAACCACACCGAGTTCTGAAGTCTGTTTTCGAAATGTCACTATCTTTAACTCTGAGCTGATGATAACCCGATCTTAGGTCTATCTTTGAGAAATGACTAGCACCTTGAAGTTGGTCAAAAAAGTCATCAATCCTGGGGATGGGATACTTATTCTCGATTGTGACTTTGTTAAACTGTCTATAGTAAATGCACATTTTGAGAGAACCATATTTCTTCTTTATAAACAACACCGGTGCACCCCATGGCGAAATACTAGGTCTGATGAAGCCCTATCAAGAAGGTCTTTCAACTGATCTTTCAATTCCTTAAGCTCTGCTGGAGCCATTCTGTAAGGGGAATAGAAATAGGTTGGGTATCTGGAAGGATATCAATTCCAAATTCAATTTTCCTTTGGGGAGGGACTCCGGGAAGTACTTCTGGAAACTCATTGACTACTGGAACTGACTCGAGAGTTGGGGTTTCGGAGTTAGAATCCTTGACCCGAACTAGATGATAGAGATAACCCTTAGAGATCATCTTTCTGTCCTTAAGGTAAGAAATGCATCGACCCATAGGCGCTAAGCTACTACCCTCCTACTCTAAGATTGGTTCGTCTAGAAATTGAAAACGAACAATCCTAGTTCTACAATCGACTGAGGCATAACATGAATGTAAACAATCCATGCCTAGAATGATATCGAAGTCTACCATTTCAAACTCTACAAGATCAACTAAGGTGGCTTTTTTGTGAGACTGTGACAGGGCAATTTCTGTATATCCGTCTAGCTATAACTTGGTCACCAACTAGAGTAGATACTGAGAAAAGTTCTGAGAGAGTTTCTGGACTAAAACTAAATTGGACTGCTATGTAAGTAGTTACAAAGGAGAGATTAGCCCCTGGATCTAATAATGCATAAACATCAAGGTCAAAGACTCGTAACGTACCAATGACTACATCAGGAGAACCTTCATGATCCTGGCGATCCTAAAGAGCATACAACCTATTCTGGCGCTGACTGCCTCTTGTACCAGATGATTTACCCTGCTAAGTCGTGTGACTTGCTTGTGCTGCTTTAGTTGTAGACGGAGAACTACCACTACTACCTCCTTGACCCTGTCTAAAAGGACAATCCCTCAACCTATGACCAGACTGACCGAATCAAAATCATCCTTCCTTTCCTGCGAGGCACTAGCCTGGATGGTTCTTACCACACTTAGGACAAGTGGGGTAAGTCTTGGTTCCTGAAGAACATCCCTGTGACTTAGAGCCTGGTGCCCTAACCTTCTGATCATACCTGTTCTTGGAGGATGGAACACTAGCTGACGAAGGGGCTGGGGTTGAAAACTTTTGTTGACTCTGTGAGCGATTTCCACCACCCTATTTATGCTGAGAATAATCATAGTTCCCAGTCCTAGACTTCTTATTCTTCTTGGCTTGTTTCCTAAGCTTATCACCCTCAACCTGCTGAGCATGATTCATAAGCCTAGAGATGTTCATATCTCCCAGTAACATAGAATTTATGCACTCTATTTTCAGCAAATCTGACACTTCATACAAGAACTTATTCATCTGAGCACTGGAGTCAACAACCGTGTGAGGAACATACTTGGAGAGTTGGTTAAACTTGAGCCCATACTCTTGGATTGTCATGTTACTCTGCCTTAAATTCATGAATTCCTAGGCCCTTGAGTGTACCAGATATGAGCCACATCTTTCAGATAGTATGATGCCAACTCAACTCGATCATTCCCAGTGACCTGCATCACCTCAAAGATCTGCATCACCTCAATGATCTTCTTAATCTCATCTAAATTCTGGGGATACTCACTAGTCTGTAATCCTAATAACTCAGGCGGATTCATCCTAACAAAGTCATGGACTCTAGCTACTCTTGATCCTCCATTTCCATTCACAGGAGCTTGATCCCACTAATTGTTCTGGTTGACGACACTCTGAGCCAACATCTGAATGACATTCTTTAATTCAACATTGGAGACTTCCTAATTTGAGACTGGAGGAGCTGTGTTTGCATTCCTGGCATTCGCAGGCGTTAGCTCTATGAAGAGACACCATCTAAATGTAGAACGTCGAGTTAGAATTGAATTAAATCATACATTACACATGATAAGAGTAACACATGATAAGAAAATGAGGATTTTACTAAAACACTTTGTAGCTTCCCGCTTATTAGATGTGGTGTGCATTACACACCCATCAAAATGACTCTACCTAGTGCGGATTTTAATACATCCTAGGACACTTAAACCTAACACTCTGATACCAAGCTTTTCACGCCCCAAGCTACCTCGAGACGCGGACACGGGAACTAGGACCACAACTGATCCCAAACTAACCATGCTGACATGATCATGAGAATACTAAAGATAATAAACAAGTGTGGAAGCTAAAAATGAAAAGATGGGGAATACCCATATACTATAACTGAGATAAATGAAATACTGATGAGTTTAATACAAAGAAGATATTAACTCAACACTAAGCTAAATCTAACTATGTCCGAAATAAGCCTCTAACTGACTAGAAATGCTGGGACAACCCCAGCTAAGTCTAGCAAAACTGAAACTAAAGGACTAAAAATACTGAAAAGAAATTCATGAGTATTGTCCTTGGAGAATGAGGACTCACCACTTATTCTGCTGAACTGGAGATTGGGAACTGATCTAAACGTGATATGGATGCTGAGAACCTGAACATACATTACTAGAAAATGTAGCGCACATATGCGTCAGTACTTGAAAGGTACTGAACATGCATGATAGAGTAAATATGAAATACAATATAACTGAACAAGGAAATAAAACAATAAAATAGTCTGAACATGATAAAGATACTGAATGTTGAGATAACTGAATGTAGTGACCAATTTATAACATGCTGAAACTGAATACTGGATATACTGATAAAAAGGTCAATACAATAGAATCTGACCGAATTGTGGGAGCTACTAATAACCGATAATAAAACCACATGAGCTAAATGTGGAGTCCGATGTATATGCCCCATCGAGAGTACCCAATATACCCTGTCAGAGGTATAAAGGCATGCTGGCATGATCACTAAACTGATGCCCACATAGGGACTTACAACCTACTTGGCTAGTAGTTCTAGGACTATTAAGGTACACTGAGCCCTAGTCCAACTCGGTATTATGTTACTCCAAATGAATTAAGTGGTTAACGAATTATAACCGAGTTTCTTAAATACTGGATAGCTCAAACTGAACATGCAAACTGAGAATGCAACAATTAATCTGATAATGATGCATTAATAACTAAGGCATGTATAACTTAATGACTGATATATATGACCTAGCATGTGTAATTCAAGAACTAAAGAAATGCATAGCTAGGGTTCTGAAATTCATGCGAGAAACGATGTAATAACATGATAATCTGATTTGAAACATGTTAATAACTAATTCATGATCTTCTGCTATAATTCTAGAAATCCTAGGTCTATTCATAATAAGGGAATCAAGAAACTTACTGAATTCTAGGGATCCAATGGGCCAAAGGAACGCACTAGTAAAATCACACATACCTGATGACGAATTCCAATGAGAAATCTTTCGATTTTGGGTCTGGAATTGATGGAAACTTGTTGTGTTCTTGAACTAGGGTTCTTGGCCTTTTTCTCCTCTCTTGCTTCTAATTTTTTAAGTTTTTATTAAGGATTTTGACTTAGGTAAGTTATAGTTATGTTTCTAGGCTTAAACTAACTAAAACCTCATGATTTAGGGTCTAAACAATGTAGCTAAGGGACGACCTTAAGTCGAGTGATGGTTTGTACTGGTCGACCATCGTCTCAGAACTGAAAGTCAGCTGGTGAATCGACGAAGTTGACTGACGGATCGTAAGTCGACTGACGACCCATACTGGTTGACCAACGTTCGCGACTGAGAACTGGAAGTTGACTGGGCCATCGACAGAGTCGACTGATGGACCATAGTTGGCTCCGCCGCTGGCACCTGCAACTTCTGAAAATCTGCATTTTTGGTCTGTTTTGAATACGGGGTGTTACACATATTTTTTTGGAAAAAGTAGCAAATCTTCCATCATATTGAAAACACCTTAAAAATGTTGTTATTCAATTATACTTGATATCAAATTTTAGAATAAATAGTAGCTTGAACACACACTCAAAGTGTTATTCTATGATATGTTTTCTCAAATGTGATGTCTATATACACTTTATCGTATGACACTAAAATTTTATTTGTTCTATGATACTTTTCTCAAAATGCACACTATTTCATGTTACAGGTTTGCAATTGCACAAATTAAAGAAAAATTAATCTATATATAGTATACCCATTTAGAATTTTATATATATTCACCATCGGTCTTTCATATTCCTTCACATTCATAATAGTTAAGCAGAGAAAAAGAATTTAAGAAGAAACTCAAGTACACTCCAACTAGCCCATTTTGAATCAGGTAATTTTTAAATGTCTTATACAACATCCCATCCTATACATACTATAACAAATAAATAATTTTGTGAGAATACTATAATTGGCGCTATATTATATTTAGTGGTAATAATATAATATAGGTATTTAGAAACCAACATTCTACATAAATGTCGTTAAGTAAGTATACAGTGATTGTTGTATGATTGTCTCAATCGTACCTAAAGTTCCATCTCCTAAACCTACTAATATGCTACTCATATTGAAACCAAATTAGTTCTTACCTATGTACTTACAAGGTATTCTACCAATTTGAGTATAGTAAGCTGCAAGATATTTGATATCTTTCTTTTAATATGATTTAAATATCAATTATTTGACGGATACTTAATTTTAGTAGATTCAGTTCTTGAGCCCTGCGTTTCAATTTATTTATCTTCATTTAACTCCATATTTTTACATTACTATAAAATAGTGGAATAGAACTTTATTATTTTCGTCTTTTGTATCTCCTTGATTCATCACTTTTAAATTTGTAAAAGCATTTATAGAGTTCTAATCAAATAAAAATTCTACGGAAGTATACTTCGAATCATGTTCTAACTTCTACTTCTGACTCCTATATAACAACATACACAACATATCCAGTGTAGTTCCACAAATTGAAGTCTGGAAGGGTAGAGTGAATACAGACCTTGCCTGAGATAAAGAGGCTATTTTGGATATATTTTCGATAGTATAGAAAAATAGTATTACAACTAAACTATATGAAATCGAAAACAAGAAACTACAAGAATATATAGTCGTATGACTACTGGTAAGAGCAACCAGAAAATGCCCTTTAAATTTGTTCGATGTTTTCAATGAAGAACTTATACTAAAGATTATACCTATTGAATATATACTTGGATTATGTTTAAAATGTTCCTATTAAACATTTTTTAGACAATAATGTTTTTACTTGCTTGATTTTCACATATTTGAGATGAAAATTGGTGTAACAAGAAATTCTATCGACATTTTCGTAGTTTTTATTGAAATTAAAAAGAATGTGTTTTTTTGTAGGAATTAGAATTGAATAAAGAGGGATGGCACATTCCATTGAGATTACCTCAATAGATTACCAAACTCCACTGCTTCTTCAAACTGAGGTATCTTTCTATCAATACTATATCAATTCAGTTTTTTATTTCATTGACCCACTTTTCTTTTGGCAATTAAATATAGAATCTTTTAGACTATTTCTTTTCATGTAATTTTAGGTCTACTTCATGATCCTAACATATTCACTAACTATAGTTTTACACCTTATGGATTTTTTTTTGAAAAATTTGAGTCGGGTCTGAAGGGGTAAAGAAAATAGACCGGGTGAATTAAGTAAGTTTTAAAAGTCCACGTAGTGGCTTACCTTGGGCTTGTTACCTCTCCATGATTCATATGGTATTTGATTAAGAACAATCTTGGTGGGTGAAATGTTCGGTAGACAACAGTAGCAACAACTTCAACCTAGAAATATTTTGGTACACCTCTAGTTTGCATCATGCTTCTACCCATATCAATGACTGTCCGATTCTTGCGTTCGGCAACACCATTATGCTCCGGAGTATATTGTGTTGTGAGCTCTCTGTGAATACCATTTTCCTCACAATAGGTATTGAATTCATTTGATATAAATTCACCACCTCTATCTGTTCGAAGAGTCTTAATTTTACAATCACTTTTTCTCTCAACAAAAGACTTATATTTCTTGAAATTCTCAAATATTTCTGATTTGAATTTCAAAAAATATACCCAACTCATCCGACTATAATCATCTATAAAAAGAAGAAAATATCGACTTCCACCTAAGAACTCAACACTCATAGGACCACATAGATCAACATGTACCAATTTAAGAAAAACATATGCTCTCCAAGACTTACCTACAAGAAATGAATTCTATTTTGCTTCCAATACACACATTCTTCACAAAATTCAAGAGGATCAATTCTAGGCAAACCAAGAACCATATTTATACGACCTAATAAGTGTAACCCCTTTTATATTCAAGTGACCATACCACAAATGTCACAAATTAGGTTTCGTATTGCCTTTGGTAATTAATGCAAAACTTTTAACATCAGAAACTTAAAAAGGAAACATTCTATTTTCAGTCATTTGAATGTAAAAAATTCTGTGTCCTGAATTTTTATCAGAAGTTCTACAGGAATTGTCATAAAAAAATAGAATATCCACAAGTCATTAGTTGCATGAACTTAACAAGTTATGGGCCAAACAAGGAACATACTGCACATCATGAAGAAGTTTGACATTACCATCAGAAGTTTTTAGAGAAATTGTGCCTTTCCCATCGACTGTCATTGCCTTGTCATTTTCCAAAATGATCTTCTGACTTCTCCCATTCATCACGTTCTTTGAAAAGTGACCTTCTGCCTGTCATATGGTTCGAACAACCACTATCAATGACCCATTAGTCATATGAACCAACATCTATTGAGGAGTGAGCAATGATCAAATTACCCTTTTCATGTTGTTGCTCAGTGAAATTGGTGTATTGTTGTTCATCCTTTGTTTAGTCCTGCAATCAGCTTCCTTGTGCCCCTTTTTTCTGCAATAGTGGCACTACATATTGCTCTTGAATTGCCGGTGCTCACCACTACACTAAGCTCGTCCTCTTCCATGAACTCATCCACAAAAACTACCTCTGCATCCATATCCTCTGGCATTTGAAACTTCTGATTTGCCTTTGAAGGAAGACTCCCCCTAGATCTGAAATGCCGTCTCTTAGCCTCTTTCTTGAAAAGCATTAATTCTATCCTCATGAGCATGCAATGAACTCATAAATTCATCAAAACCATAATTAGATGAATCGTGGGATTCCTCAATAACATCTACGACATGATCAAATCTTTTATTAAGACTTCTCAAAGCTTTAGAAATATAGTTTCATCAATAATTTTGTCACCGTATGACTTCATATGGTTAACAATTGCACTCACCTGAGATAAGTAGCCTTGCAGAGATTCACTAATTTTCATGGAAGAATTTTCAAAATCATGTTGGAGGGATTGGAGTTTAGCAATTATTACCTTTGTCGAGCAGTGGAATTCTTTTTTATAGAATATCCGATGCATGCTTTAAGGTTTCTGCAATAGCGAATCTGGAAAAGAATTGAGTCATGCATCGCTTGCTGGATGTAAAACAGAGCCTTGGAGTCCTTCGTTTTCTTTTCCCGCAATCTTTGTTCTTCATCTTCCTCAGTATAGCCCTTCTCCACCAGATCCACAATTCATGAGAGTTGAGCAAAGTCTTCATCTTTATGTTCCAAAATTCGTATTTATCCCATCAAAGATGTGAATTAGTTGTTGAGATGTGGTAGATGTTCCACTTATAGCCATTCTTTGTTTTCAATTGTCGCTTTCTTCTTGCTACTGATTTGATCTTAGTTTTACCTAAACTGTCTCTTCATACCAATTTTGTTGGAGAATAAAGAAAGAAGAAATAATGTATAATAAGATATAAGAAGAGTTGCAGAGAATTTACATGTTTTATATTTGATATATTAAAGAAAATACATAGGACACTTTAAATAGGAAGTAAGACTCAACCACCTAAGAAAAACATGACCCACTAACTTAACCACAACTTATATACTAAGCTAAATGTTAGCAACTAACAGAAGATATGCTTTGACACGACTAGGACTCCTAAAAAACGTGTCACTCTGCCAACTTGGATAATTCTGATTGTATTTCAAATTACAATATTTTCAATTGTGGCTTGAATCTCTAGACAATAGATGAAAAAGATTGAAATGACCACAACACTGAAGGAATGCCGAGAATCATAAAATTTAATTCCATCGATACCGTCTACAAGGTAATTCATATAAACCTTATGTCTATCTTCATCCGTAAAATTCATGGCTTATGTCTTTGTTCACAATTTCTTATGAAAATATGTTAGATCTAACTAAAGTTTGAGATAATAAAACATAACGATGATTGCCAAATGAAAATTCCCCTTTTCTTGATCAGTAATTCATATATATATGAAAAAAATATTTGGTTTTAGCTAACTTTAACCTTCTAATTATCCTTTATAATGATAGTTTTAAAAATTTCCTATAATTTATGTTGGCGAAGCAAATGACCAGACTTGGTATTTTGACTCTGCTGCATCCGCTCATATGACCCCTCCGGAAGGTAATTTCTTGCATAAATCACCTTATACTGGCCTTGAATGTGTTTTGGTTGGAAATGGTACTTTTCTCAATATTGATAACATTGGATATGCTCAATTTCCATCTAAAACTCGTCCCCTACACTTGCGCTCTTCAATATTTGATTATGACTCGTCCAGATATTGCCTATGCTGTCAATGTTGTATCTCAATTCATGCATGCTCCTCGTGCTACTCATTTGCATTGCGTGAAGCGCATTTTCAGGTATTTACAGGGTACTATTAAGTATGGATTGTTCTTGCGTGCCTCTTCTTCAATTTCAATGGTGGTTGCTTACTCTGATGCTGATTGGGCCGGCTGTCCTGATAGTCGACGTTCTACTACTGGGTTTGCTGTCTTCTTGGGTTCCAATCTGATTTCTTGGCGTGCCAAGAAACAACCAACAATTTCAAGATCATCTACAGAGGCTGAGTACAGGGCTATTGCTTATACTGTAGCTGAAACTTCTTGGATTCGTCATATTCTTCAAGAGCTTGGTCTTTATCTTCGTGAACCAGCTCGAGTGTTTGTGACAATGTTAGCTCAACATACATGTCTCGTAATCCAGTGTTCCATGATCGCTCCAAACATACTGATGTTGATTTTCATTATGTTCGTGACAAAGTAGCTCAAGGTGATTTGGTTGTCCAGTATGTGCCGTTTCGTTTGCAATTAGCTGATGTCTTCACAAAGGATTACCCTCATCTCAATTTTGCTTTGTACATGACAATCTGTCTGTAATGTCATCTCGTCAGATTGAGGGGGCATATTAGGACTCTAGTACTTGTATGAGTCTTATAGTTTGAGTTATGATATATTACGTCTCTATGCACTTGTACTATATAAACATATTCGATAATGTATACAAGCTCTCAAGGTTGTACGTTATTTGTTACAAGGCACATACTAATGTTATATCAAATTGCTAACAATTATATATGTAATTATTAATTTAAAACTATAGAAGCTATTAAAACTAAATATCGACTCAATCTTAAAATCTATTTAGAAACATTTCCTTTTTTTTCTACAGGATGATGATCGAAGAACTTATGGGAAAGTGGATTTAATTAAATGATGAAATAGAACCTTCTTCCCAACAAGTAGCTCTGTTACTACTTTTGAAAACTACATTCAGCCAGTTTAAACAATTCACGTTTATCGCCTAAACCCAACCTAATAGTTAACGCCAATAAATTTTGAAATTACAATTGTGTTGATAGTGATAATTAACCTTAATTAATAATCATTTCGCATTTAAGTCTTCCTTTAAAAGAAACATTATAATGGTTATGAAAATTGATGAATTGGAAATATTCAAATTTTTAATAATGACTTTATAAAAAATCCTTATAAACTACACTTGATTATCTATAGTAATTGTGAATTGTTTAGTTAAACAATATGGTAATTAAAGTGTTGCACCAAACAATGAGTTAAATTTGACTTTTATGTAAGAAAAGTGTCTTTTCATTGTGAGTATATTTTTGTAAATTAAACCATGAGTTCTTCGACCATCATTCTGCACCAAAAAGCGAATGTTTCTCAATCCAACTAAGAGTGAGTTTTTATTAAGTTTTAATCTCTTCTGTAGTTTTAAATTAAAAATTACATATATAATATTTAGCAATTTGATATAAAACTCAATGTGTCGATATTTTTGCTATTTTTAGAAGTATCATTATAAAGGGTTATTAGAATTTTAAAGTTAGCTAAGTCAAGTATTTTTTTTAGGCCTAATCCATCGGTGGCCCCTTAAACATGGCACGAAGTTTCAGTTAGACACCTCAATTGAACGATGTTTATTTTAGACACCTCATGTATGGTATCGTTGTATCATTTTGACACTTTTTTTCCAATGAACAAAAATATATAAGGTGTGTGTATTACACTCGCGAATGACGTGTAAAGTGACAAATTAAACAATGACATTTATCATTTGTGTCAAAAATACTACTTAAATAATAAATTTTGAGTAAAAATAAAAAATAACCAATGAATTAATGACATGTGAATTATGCCCAAATAACTTGTTAAAACAACTAAGCCAATATACTCCCATCCCCACAACGTTCTTCTCCAAACACCCCACCCATTTTGCAAAAAAAATTGAACACACCCTGTTCTCTCCCCCCCCCCCCCCCCCCCCCCAAACCCTTTTTGCAGATTCCCTCCCCTCCCCCAAACCCAACTCCAAAGGTATTATCTTTTACAAAAACATATGAGCATATTCACAAAAAAAGAAAAATTACTTCTATGTAAATATTTATTTTTTTTGGAAAAGAATCTCTTGAATTAATTTACTAAGTAAATCTTAAAATGGATATTTCTAAAACAACTTCATCATTTTTCAATTACTTATGATAATTATTTTGATTCACCATAGTTGGATGTTTGAATTTCAAAAATGGTGGTTGAAGGTGGGAAAGAAGAAGAAAAAAAAATTAAAAAGTCAACTAAATAGGGTTTTTCACGTGCGGTCAACGAGTGTATTACACTCACTAAGCCATGTAAGCAAAAAGTGTTAAAATGACAACAATTTCCTACTTGAGGTGTCTATTATGAACATTGATCAGTTAAGGTGTCTAAGTGAAAGTTTGTGTCAAGTTTAAGGGGCTACCGATGGGTTAGACCTTTTTTTTTTGTATATGTAAATTGTAGATCAAGAAAAGGGGCATTTATTTTTGACAATCATCCTTATGTTTTGATTTAATGATAAATCTAACATATATTCATGAAAAATTGTTATTAAAGACATACATGGATATATAGTACTTTTAGACGTCAAATAAAAATATCATATTGTAAATTAATTGGTACCATTCAACATTGAAAGAAATGTTACAATGTTGGAGTTAGAATTCAAAGGAAGGATTAAATCAATATTGGAGTTCGATGGAAGAAGATGTGACATCCTTTACTCCGTTGTCATTTGTTTCTCTTACGACCAACATTCCTTTTGTTCGTTTTGATACTTGAATCTTCTTTAGTTTGAGGATTTCATTTAAATTCTGCTTCAACTAGTGAGAGCCTGTAAGTACACTGTGGCATGTAAGAAAACTTCATGACATAATTAAATTAAGTTCAACAATTTTATTTTTTTTTGTCAAATATCTAAGAATCAAAAGTAAAGAAAGAGAAAAGTATTGTTCAACAATACTAGAAACTTGTTGGAAATACTTAATGTTACACAGGAAGACAAACATAAAGTTTATATGAATTACCTTGTAGACGTTATCGATAAAATAAAATTTTATACTTTTTGGTGTTCCTTGCATGATGCGATAATTTTCATCTTTTTCATCTCTTGTCCAAAGTTTCAAGCCACAATTGACAAAATTGTCTTTTAAAATACAACCAGAATTATTTAAAATCCGATCAAAATTAACTGGCAGACTATCTTAATTCTTAACATATAACATTGTTGAGCTCAGACTCACCTAAAAATTATAATATCCAAGTAATGAAATGATACTAAGGAAAAAAAAATTAACTTCAAATAATGGGACTGAAACTTCTAAAAAATGACTACATTTTAGTTTACTACTATTTTATGTGTCATTTAGGTCTAGACTTTCAATTATACTACAATCATTGATTTCAAATTTAGGACTCATCTCTACTTCTTAATAAAACCAAAAATCAAATAATTAACATAAGCTTAATTACATTGAAAGATTTAAACTTCTTTAAGTACCATCAATATATATTATTTTGATCAGGTAGCTCCTCCTCAAAGAATCTTTTTGGTCTATGCTTATATTGTTTCCATTGCATTATTTGGATGTCACATTTCATAAATCTTGGAAAACCACTTTTTTTTCTTTTATAAGTTATTGGACATACAAAAATATAGTGTAGTATACAAGGAGCATGCACAATGAAAAAACCATGTAAATAGACATAAGTGATGATAAATTATGTTCCAAAGGTAATCAAGGGCATTAAACCTCTTTAATATTTTCTTATAGGCATGGTAGTCTTCAAAAAAAATTTGTATTTTTATCGTCAATGTTATTGAAGTTAAGGTACGATTAGAATTCTTCGACATGCTATCTTCTCTAAGGTTACCAAACACATGAAAATCATGCATAACCAAATGAAAAAGAAACTATATATTCGCTCAGACTATTAATCATTTATGTTTTTCATTTGGTTATGCGTGATTTTCAAGTGAGTTTGATAATCTTGATGAAGATAGTCCATCATATAATTCTAATCGTACCTCGTTGATTCTAACGTTGAGAATACATATACTAAAATAATGAAAACTACCATGCATATAAGGGATTATCAAAAAGGCTTAATGCCTTTGTTGACGTTTGTAAGGTTATTGATCATCACTTATGTCAATTTACATAAACTTTTCATTGATCAGACTCATTGTATTCCCCAATATATTTTTCTATCTTCAATTGCTTATAAAAGAATCAAGTGCATTTCCGAGAGCTAGCAAATGTGACCTCCAGAAAATGCAATGGAAGCAATATAAGCACAAATAAAAAAGATTCTTTTGAGGAGGAGCTACCTCATCAACAAAAATATATCAGTAGTGCTTAAGGAATTTTACATCATAATATTTAAACTTATGTTCATGATTTGATTTTTGTTTTATTCAGAAGTGGAGATAAATCCTAAATTTTAAATAAATGGGTTCAATATAATTGAAACTCTAGAACGAAATGGCAAATAACTTAGTAGTAACATAAAATTCGACCGTTTGATTGAAGCTTATGTAACTTTTTTTGAACTTATAATATATTTGTTTCATATGTATCATTTAATCACATTTACTTATATATAGAATTTCAAGGTGAGTTTGAGCTCAACAATGTTACATGTGAAGATAATCTCCAGAATAATTTTGATTGTATTTTAAATAATTCAAATTTTATTTTAAAGACAATATTATAATTGTGGCTCAAAACTTTGTTCCAAAGATGAAAAGTATGGAATTTATCGCTTCACGCAAGGAAAACCAAGAATTGAAAATTTTGTTTCCATTGATACATCTACTAGGTAATTCATATAAACTTTATGTCTATGTTCCTTTGTAACATTAAGTATTTTCAACAAGTTTCTAGTATTGTTCAACATTATTTTGATCTTTTTTAATGTTGGTTCTTACATATTTGAAAAAATAAAAGAAAATTGATAAAGTTATTTTTATTATCTCATCATGTTTTCGTGCATTCCACCGTGTACAAAATGACTCTCACCAGTTGAAACTGAATTTAAATTGAATCCTCCGGCTAAAGAAGATCCAAGTATGAATCATTCAGAAAAATAACATTCAAGTATCAAACAAAAATTAAAGGAATTTTTGTTGTAAGAGAAAAGTGAAAAAAAAAGAAGAAAAAAGGCAAAGGAGAAAAGGATTTTGTGTCTTCTGCCACCTAGGTCCAGATTGTATTTAAATCATTTCTTTGGATTCTAGGTCAAAGATTTTATCATGTTTTAGAATGTTGAGAGACATCAATTCATTTACAATTTCTAATTTAAGTCACCTTTACTTCTTCAATTCTTCTTTATTAACTATCACTATTGAGACTTATTTTCAAAATTTGTCAACAAAAACATCTGATATCTCTGGAGTAAAAAAAAACACTTTCAATATATTATACTAAATCAATCAATGTAAGTTTTCTCGAAATTCCTAAAATGTCTCCGAACATAATATTGTGTTTAAATTCAGGTTAATTTCACATAAGGTCACCAACTAATACATTCTAACTATAAAAGCAATTAACATTAACTAGAAAATTTCTATTTTTAATAGCACATTAGCATTACTGTTTTACTTGTGTTTTAATATTATTTTATTGTGCACAATTTTATTCGGATTAGGTTTGCTCAATTATTCAAGCTAATGTTATTTGTTACTAAATTGTGGAAGTTAGTTTTTGTTGATTTGCTTTATTTAATATGTAAAAAAAACTCTATAAGAGTCTCATCAAAGTATTATAATTTCTTCTACTTTATTTCTCTCTCTTTATATGGTATCAATGCCAAAAATATTCTAACGGGTAATTTTTTTCCCAACATATCAATGGCTCCCTCCACCCCAACTGCTAATGTTGAGGCCTCACCTGTCGTTAACCACTTGATTCAATTCAACCCATCATCTCAACTTCCCATTAAACATTCTGGTAGCCACAACTTCATCGCCTGGAATACCTATGATGTCATGCTACTTCATGGACATGACCTCTATGGTAATGTTGTCGGCACCAAGGAGTCACCTCGAAAAAAGTCAATGCTAATGAAATTAAAACTGTCAACCTTGAGTAAATAGATTGGTTTCGACAAGATAAATTGATCCAAAATGCTCTTATAGCCTTTGTTGATGCCACAATCGCATCCATCATTGCTTCAACAAAAAACTCCAAAGCTGCCTGGAGTCACCTCCACACCTACTTTACAAACAAGTCTCAAACCTGCAGATTTATCCTTCATCACCATCTCCATCGAGTTAGTAAAGAGAAAAAAAATCTATTGTTGACTATTTGCGTGAGATTCGATCTACTTATGAACTCACCACACTGGTTCACTGGTCAATGAAGAAGAAATTGTGGTGAAAATATTGAGTGGAATTTTTGTAGAGTTCCGTGAGATTTGATCAGCAATACAGGCACGATACTCTCCAATTAGCTATGCTTAACTGTTTGAAAAATTTCTTGATCACAAATTGTTCGTCCAACATGAGGACCTAGAAACTACAACCACTCAGGTGACAGCAATAGTTTCTTAATGAGTCACATATTCCCAATCAGTCCAACGTAATATTCAATGCCCACCCAGCAACAACAACTGCCGTCCCCCAACCATACCTCCTATTGAAACAACATCCTCCAAGATTCAAACAAAGGTCCTCAATGGCATAATTTACCGTAACAACCCTCACAGGTCATTGTCAGTATGTGACAATTCTGGGCATACAAAAAAATGTATGTCGGTCCAAGTCCCCTAACTATTTTGAAGCAAAGTCTAATTTTGTTGCCTAGACACAACCACATAAAGCTTAGATTATCGACTCGGGTGTATCTCACCACATTACCTGTGATGCAAACTCCATGAACAATGTTTAACACTTCAGAGGGATCGAGAACATGATGATTGGTAATGGTAATGTCATTCCAATTACTCAATCTAGTACAACTCATTTATCTGCATCAAATTAGGCCTTCAAATCCTCTACTGTTTTATGTGCTCCTGCTATCAAGCGTAACCTTCTTTCAGTTTCTCAATTTTTCCAAGACAACCTAACCTTAATCGAGTTTTTTCCTTTAAATTTTCTTGTAAAGGATCTGACTGTGGGAACTCCTCTTTTGTGCGGCCCTAATAAAGAAGGACTCTAGGAATGTTTGTCACTGTCTCACCCAACCATCAATGTTTCTACCTGCCCTTCCTTACATCCTTAGTATCGAGGATTGGGTTACCCCCATTCTCGAGTTTTATGTTACATTCTCAATAATTTCAGTCTTTCTTGTCTTTGAAAGACAAATTCACTTATTGCAATTCTTATTTCTGCAATTAAGCCCATAGATTTCCATTATCTTCAAACACAGTGTCCAACGAATCTCCATTAGAAACACTTTACTGTGATCTTTGGGAACCCTCCCTGGCCGGTGCTCTCAATTGATAAATAATATTATAATTGTTTTTTGTTGATCAGTATAGAAAGTACATCCGGTTATACACAACGAATAACAAAATTGAAGTTAAAAGTTTTTTCACACCTTATATCCTGTGCTTGAAAAACATTTTGATAAAAAAAATACACACCCTTTACACCGATGGAGGAGGAAAATAGCAAATACTAGATCCATACCTTCATTGCGATGGCATACAACACCTTGTTTCTCCACCAGACACACCTTAAAGGGTTGTCATGGCTGATAGACACCATTATCACCTAGTTGAGATAGACAAAACACTACTTCATCAAGCTGCCTTACCATCCGATTTTTGGTCATTTGCTTGTCATCATGTCGCATATCTCATAAACTTTCCACACACTGATACATTTAATAACAAGTCACCATTTGAATTTATTTTCAATGACAAACCAGCTTACACATCTCTTCATATATAAGGTTTTTTGTGTTACCCGTGGCTTAACCATATACCAAAAATAATTTCAAACCATACTCCAAACCTTATGTCTATATAGGTTTATCAATTACTTCTCATTCCCATTAGTATTTTGATCCTACACGTTCCAGAATTTTTCTCTCGATATCATAATTTTTTAAGATGTTTTTCCATTTGATAGTATGTTTACTCAGTTTAAACAAAAACTTTCTTCTTTAGCATGGAAAAACAATTCTTCTCAAAATTAGTCTAAACTTTTCCCTCCACGATTCCACTATTTGCATGTCACGCCCTGAACCTACACCGTGGACGTGGACGGGACCCAATGACCATTGCTGATCTTGAGTGAACCCTTGGCATGACTTAGTTAACTCAGCAAAAGACTTAACTCAATAACCATTCTCACAAGGATAACAATAAAATAAATGTATTGGCCTAAATAACAGTTAAGTATCAAAATAAAATATCTGAAATGCGAGATAAATAGAGACTCAAAACTGATTATCTGACTGACTATCCGTCTATGAAGCCTTTATAATACTAATATGAATGTTGGTACAAACCCCTCAACATTCTATAAGTGAAAAGACTCAAAGCAATAAAAGTGTCCTCTGGAATGCAAGGAGGCTCACCACTGACTCTGAGTGATCAAACTGGATCAACGAGGCGATGGATGCTGATCCTGGTTACCTGCGTCTGCATCATAACACGATGCAGGACAACTGGTATCAATACATCGAATGTACGAGTATGCGAGTTTGAATGCTAAAAAATAACTTAAGCTTGATAAGAATAAGAAAGAACTTACGTTGGCTCTGCTCACCTCATGAATTACTGAACTTAATATAAATCAATAAAAACACATGCGATATATATAAAGCTTTGTAAAACACTAAAAAACTTAGTTCGTTAAGGAAAATGCAATAACAAACTCAACTTTACTTATATATGAAAGTAATATAGTTTTCATCTAATAAGTATGACCCTTCTTCTGTACATTTTGGATACATGGTTTATGAGGGCTTGAGTTAATATGAACTCGCATCCCCATATCGCTGCTCAATACTACTCCCAAAAATACTTAGCTCATATGTTTTTAAAACAACTTCTTCTTTGGTTTGAGGTAATTGTTTAAACTTAGGTTTAAAAGCTCTATTGAAAAATCATAGTTCCCTCTTTACTAAAACTAGCCAAATGCTCTGTTGGAAATCTAGCTTCCTTTCTTGCTCAAAATGTGAAAACATTTGTTACTCTTAGGGAATACTTAGTTCCCTTATAACTTTTGTGAAATGAACTCAACTCTTTACTCTTTGCTTAACTTGCAATTTAACTCTTAGGGAACACTTAGTTCCGCTATAACTTTTGAGAAAATGAATTCAACTCTTTACTCTTTGCTTACTTGCAACTTGAGCCTTAAAACAAAGTTAAAACGTTTGTTAAAGACTATTGGAAACTATACGAACTTACTTTGACTTGCTTCTTAACTTTTAGACTTGATTCTTAACTTCTTTGACTTTGATCTTAGCTTTCCTTAAATTGGATTATGGATTAAGATCTCATGTTTATGGATTTTATGATGTTTTGACATACCTTAGAGTGTTAGAATCAACTAAGAAACAAGTCTACATCACTTAGGAACTAGTACGAAAAGGTGGGGAATGAATGGGGTGTCCAGGCGATTTTGGCGCTTTGAGAGGCGTGGGGCGCCAGGACCCAAACTTCAAGAGGCCAAGGTTAGGCACTCTGGCTGGTGCGCCACCCCAAGTCCCTACGGATAGAGACTGTCCTTTGGGGCTATGGGAGGCTCGACGCCCCAGGGCCCTACGGACAGGCATTTTGACTTTTCTTCTCCATTTTTCAACTCTAAACCCTCTAAACTTCCATGGTTCTTTCCCCAAACACTTAGTATCACTAATCCCTCAATACCAATAGATTCGACTAGAAAAACAACCCGGAAACACGAATCAAATCAACTCTAGGTGTGCAACAACTCAACCAACAAGAATTCAACAATTATTCTTCAAGAACTTCACTTTTCATCATTCAATCTACTCAATATCGCTGAATTAAACAAGTTGGTGTGTGGGTGAACTAACCCAACATGAAAATATCTCACATACCTTGATAGGGATCAGCCTCGACGAATTCCACTCGCAATTTCTTAGCGTTCTTGTTGAATTCTTGATCTTTCTCCCTTTTCTTTCTTGTCTTCTCTCTTCTCCAAGCCCTAAGCGTAAAATAACTTTTCTAATCTGAACCAAAGCTTACTTTTACGCCAAATAAGCCCTTAAAAAGAATTAGAAAATAGATGGGTGAAAATACTAGTTTTCCCCTTACTTAAATTCGGAATTGGACATCCCTCACTTCAACAACCCAACTTTCGAAAGACATATATTCCTCGTACAATATCGAAATTGTGCAAACTCGGCACCGTTGAAAAGATATTTCCAATTATATCATGAACTACCCCTAACTCATCTTGATCTAGAAGGTATGACCATTTAAAAATGACCAAAACTCACATTCTTAACTTAGGAAAAATTTTTAGATTTTTCCCTTTCTTTCGAAAAGTGGTTATTTTTAGTTTCTTAGCTTCTTCTAGGCTACTACGAGTTACAAGATGTTACATTACATATACATGCCTTGTAACATCTCACAATTTCAAATGACTAAGAATAAGCTAAGAAACTAAAAATAACCATTTTTGGAAGTAGGTTCACCCACACACCAAGCTTGTTTCAATCCCTGATTTTTGAATTGGTTGAATGAGAATAGTGAAGTTCTTGAAGGATATTGTTGAATTCTTCTTGATTTAATTGTTGAATGCATTTTTACTTTTATTCGTAATTCCGGGTTCTTTTCCGAGTTAGATATATTGGTATTGAAGGTACTAATGATCCTAAGAGCTTTGGAAAAGAACTATGGAGGTTTAGGAGATTTAGCATTGAAAAACGAGATGGGAAAGTCTTGTTACTTTTATGCATTGTTACTATTTGTTTTGGTTTTCCAATTTATTTTGGACTCAATTATTTTATTTAGGGTTTACAAAATCTATAAATAGTCTATATAAATAATTATTGGAGGCATTCAATTACAAGAGGGAATCTAGGGGAGGTACTTTGGAAGAGAAAGTCGTCAATACTTTTTAGGGTTCTTCTTCTTCTTCTTCTTCTTCTTCTTCTTCTTCTTCTTCTTCTTCTTCTTTTCATAGATATTAGAAGCTAAAGCCCTTGTTCTGCGGCTGCAGAATGGATTGAATGTTTATTATTAAAGGTTTTTTGAATTAATTCTTGATTGTCATTACAAGTTCTTTTTATATTCTTGTTTTACTATTTTATGCTTTCGCACCACAAGATAAATTTAGTGTCTAATCTTAAAATCAGCCCGAGGAGAGATTAGATAGACAAGAAAATATAAAGAGCTTGGTCCATCCATTAAATTGAGGTGATTAGTGTTCAAGAGTGACGCCCAAACGAACACCTTTCTTGGTTATGAAATAGGCTGAAATATAAATTCTCGTCATTTAGTCTACTTATCCCCGCTCAATGATGTAGTTAGATAGCTAACTGGGGTAGGCGACGAGAGGTGTATAACCTAGATCATACTATCAACCCTATAAACCAGATATTTGACAACTGAAGTTAGTTCTAAGCCAATAATATGATGTATGAGATCCAATATATGCTGCAGCCCTAGGATTTTCCAATTTATTATTTAATTCCTACATTCTTTTCTTTTGGCACTCTTAAATAAATAATTAGATTAGTATAATTTAGTAATAATGGTTAATTGACAAGTCCATTGGGTTCGATAATCTGGTTCTTTAAGAGCCACTATATTACTTGCGCGATCACGTACACTTGCGTGTACAATTAGGAGCAACAAGTTTTGGCGCCGCTGCAGGGGACTTAGAAATTAACTATTCTTCTAGGTTATACTTTTTCTTTTTATTTATTTATTTATTTACTTTTTTTAATTAGATTTTTTTCTCTTTTCCCCAATTATTATTATTTTTCTTTCTTTGAATAATTTGGTACTCTTATTGATACGGATGATTGAGATAAATCGTGGTTGGGTGATGAAAGTTTTTTATGTCATATATGTGGTCGTCAGTATATTCATTGAAATGGTTGTCCGAAATCTGATTCCCTTCCCCAAAATCCCTATTATGATTCTTCTGTTATTTGTGATGTTGGTAGGGGCGATGAAGCAAAGAATGCAAAAAAAAGGCGCTTGAATGTGCAGACATATTGGACAAGGTTAACTGAAATATCAGCGGACAATTATTTGAATACACAGAAGGGTATAAAGAAATCATGGAATTACAACATAAGCTTGATGTTCTTTAATTAGAAATTACAATCCAAGCTAAATTAGAAGAGATTGGAGCCCAACAAGGAGAAAGTTATGAAGAAAGAGAGATAGTGAGCCAATATTGGATAACAGACAAATTCAACTTCTAAAGATTTAAGAGTCTCTCCATGATGAACTGATATACATGACAACCCAAATGATCTAAGAAAGAGTTGAGCTCACACAAAAAATCGATCAATTTGGCTCAGATATTCATGACTTAGAGGCTCACTTGAACAAAAAAATTGAGACGTCTGAAGCCCAATTACCAATTTTTGGGGATAATGACCAACTAGTGGATCAAAAATAGGAATTCCAACCATTCAACTATACTTTATTTCTTAATATCGATGTTGAGAAAGAGTACAAAAGTGAGAATTTTGTAAATAATGTTTCTTTGGAGTTGAGGCAACTTGAATCTCATTCAAAAAACTTTTCTATAAAATCTGAACTAATGGATGAGTGTATTGATGAGGAACAAGACTCCTACATTCTAATGTTTTTTAGTCCACGTAGACAAAACGACATTCCTCACTTAAGGGCCACGAAGTGGAAGATGCGACATATATTACTTGTTTCCTTTATATTTATACCACCACCTCTTGAGAATTCATAACTTCAAAGTGGAAAGAAAAGTGGTGAATTTATATGTGTCATGCCGCAGCATTAAATTAAGCGCTTATTGGGAGGAAACTAAATTTATAGTGTAACTTCTTCTTATTTTTTTTTTTAAAAAATTCGTGTCATTTTTTTGTTGTTTTTACATGTTTTGGAGAAGTCCGAGTATCCAAAATTTGAAGCTAAGAAACGCGTTGGATCTTAAGTGTAGGGTGCGTACGACCCTTGATGAAAATAAGGAGAACATGCTAGACTGGCTACTATAGAAGGTTTGTTGAGGGGTTTTCATCTATCTCGTCTCCTTGTTCAAGTTGACTTAGAAAATAGTTAAGTTTGAATGGTCCGAAGCTTGTGAGAAAAGCTTCAAGAGTTTAAGAAGAGGTTGACTACTACTCCGTCTTGACCTTATCAAAAGGTATTCAAGGTTTTGTGGTGTACTATGATACATCTAGAGTTGGTTTGAGTTGTGTGTTAATGCAAAATGACAATGTTATAGCTTATGCCTCCAGACAGTTGAAGGTTCATGAGAAGAATTATCAAACCCATGACTTAGAGTTGGCTGCTGTAATATTCACCTTGAAGATATGGCGTCACTATTAGTATAGTGTTCATATGGATGTCTTCACTGATCACAAGAGCCTACAATATGTGTTCACTCAGAGAGAGCTTAATCTCAGACATATAAGGTGGTTAGAATTGCTCAAAGATTATGACATGAGCATTCTATACCACCCAGGTAAGGCTAATGTTGTTGTTGATGCTTTAAGAAGGTTGTCTATGGGAAGTACTGCCCATCTGGAGGAACAGAAGAAGGAACTAGCAAAAGAAGCGCATAGACTTGCACGCTTAGGAGTCTGACTCATGGATTCCACATAAGGGGAATAGTGGTGACGAATGGGCTGAGTCATCATTAGTGTCAGAAGTGAAAGAGAATCAAGACAAATATCACATTTTGCTTGAATTGAAGGCAAATGTTCATAAGCAAAGAGTATTAGCTTTTGAATAAGGGGAGATGGTGTGTTAAGATATCAAGGTAGACTGTGTGTACCTATGGTGGATGGACTCCAAGAAAGATGGAAGAAGCTCATAACTCTAGATATTCCATTCATCCGGGTTCTAGAAAGATGTACCGCGATTTGAGAGAAATATATTGGTGGAATCGTATAAAGAAGGGCATTGCCAAATTTGTTTCCAAGTGTCTGAATTTCAAACAAGTTACAGTAGAGAACCAAAGGCCTCGAGGGTTGGCTCAGGATATAAAACTTCCAGAATGGAAGTGGGAGATGATTAATATGGACTTCATCACAGGGTTACGAAAGTCTCGAAGGTAGCATGATTCAATTTGGGTAATTGTCGATAGAATGACAAAGTCAGCTCACGTTTTGCCGGTAAAGACTGCTTATTTGACAAAGGATTATGCAAAGTTGTACATTCAAGAGGTAGTAAGACTTCATGGATTCCCGGTCTCAATTATTTCAGATAGAGGTGCACAATTTACTACTCAGTTCTGGAAATTTCAGAAAGGTTTGTGTTCAAAGGTGAAATTAAGTACTTCCTTTCATCCTCGGACTAACAGGAAAGCAGAGCGTACTGTCCACACCCTAGAGGATATTTTGAGGGAATGCATGATTGATTTCAAAGGGAATCGGGATGATCACCTACCTCTAATTGAGTTTGCCTACAACAACAGTTATCACTCTAGCATCCAGATGGCTCCTTATTGGAGAAGGTGCAGATCTCCTATTCTATGGTTTGAAGTTGGTGAAACATGTTTGATAGGACCATATATAGTTCACCAAGCTATGGAGAAGTTGAAGGTGATTCAATAGAGCTTGAAAATGATGTGGAGTCTTCAAAAATCTTACACTGATGTTAGGAGAAAGTCATTAGAGTTTGAAGTAGATGATTGGGTATATCTGAAAGTTTCACCCATGAAGGGTGTTATGAGGTTTGGTATGAAGGGGAAACTCAGTACTAGCTCCATCTTATAAGCTACATTGATAATTCTCTTGGCTATGCAATAAGGTCCAATATATCGGGGACTGAGTTTCACCCATGAAGAGTGTTATGAGTTTTTGGTAAGAAGGGGGAACTCAATCCCCGGTATATTGGACCTAATCGAATAGCCAAGAGAATTAGAAATATAGCTTATAAGTTGGAGCTACCACAAGAGTTAGCAGCAGTTTATCCGGTGTTGAAGTGCATGGACGATCCATCTTTGATCATACCAACTGAAAATATTGGTATCAAGGATAGTCAATTTTATGAGGAGATTTCGGTGCAAATCCTAGATCGCCAAGTTCGCAAGTTGAGAACAAAAGAGGTAACATCAGTCAAGGTCCTTTGGAGGAACCAATTTGTTGAAGAAGCTACCTGGGAAGCTGAAGAGGATATGAAAAGTATATATCCACATCTCTTTGAATCCGAAAAGAATGCGCATCAAGGTACTAATTCTATTCTTAGTACTTTATGAACTATGAGTAAGCATGTGGTTACTTGCGTTTGTTTGTTGAGTGTGGAATTTGATGTTACCATCCTTATATTACTGAAAGAAATCTCATTCGAGGACGAATGTACCCAAGGGTGAGATATTGTTAAATATTTGAAATGGTTAAAATAAGCTAAGAAACTAAAAATAGCCATTTTTGGAAAGAAAAGGGAAAATCTGGAAAATTGCCTAGATTAAAGAAAGTGAATTTTGGTCATTTTCAAATGTCCATAACTTCTAGATCAAGATGAGTTAGAGGTTGTTCCTGATATGGTTGGAATACCCTTGGAGAAATCTTTCCAACGTCACCGATTTTGTGCATTTTTGACATCGTATGAGTGAGATATGCCTATCAGAAGTTGGGTTGTTGAAGTGAGGAAAGTCCAAATCCGGATTTAAGGAAGGGCAAGCTAGTCTTTTCACCAATTAATTTCCTATTTCGTTTTAAGGGTTTATTGGGGTAAAACCTAAGTATACTTCAGATTGGAAAATTAATGATTGGAAAATTAAACTTTGCGCTTAGTGCTTGGAGAAGAGAGAAAAGAAGAAGGAAAAGGAGAAAAAGTCCAAAATTCGCCAAGAACGTCAAGATTAGCGAGTGGATTTCATCGGGGTGGTTCCTATCAAGGTATGTGAGATCTTTTAGTGTTCAGTCAGTTCAGCCACACTCCAATCTTTCAAATTGGTTGAATGAGAATAGTGAAGTTCTTGAAGGACGTTGTCGAATTCTTGTTGATTTAGTTGTTGAATGCCTATTGTTGCTTTGATTCGTAATTTCGAGTTGTTTTTTGAGTTAGATATATTGGGTATTAAAGGTACTAATGATCCTAAGGGTTTCGGAAAAGAACTATGGAGGTTTAGGAGATTTAGCATTGAAAATGAGAGGAGAAAGTTGATAAGATGCACCTGGGCAACAAACCAGGCGCAGCGCGCCCCATTTGCGCCAAAGGGTCTGGGGCGGGATGCCTGTAGTGCGCCATTTTGGGGCTGGCGCGGTGCGCCATGAATGCGCCCAAGTAGACTTTTTTGCTCAGTTTTCGTAATTCAGTCCGATTAAGCTCTTCTAAGGTGTTTCAACACTTCTTAATCATTCTAACTACTCTAAATGGCTTTTACTCATATAGAAATCATCCAGAAATACGAATTTACAACCTCGAATCTATAACTTCAAATTCAAGGAAAAGTTAGAACCAAGTCTAGGGAATTCCTAAAATCCTTTCATGAAGTCTTTTGCAAATACTTTAAACTTGTTTTAAGATATAAAGATCAGTTTGAGTAAGGACTAAGGATAAGAAGGAGAAGTTCATTTCATGTTTCATAAGTCTTTCAAAAACATTTTATGTGTCGTTTTAAGACTGAAGATCGAATGTAGTTCAGAGTAAAGTGAAGTATTCCTTCAAAGCAGTATATAGGAACTAAGTATTTCCAAAAGAACTTAAAATGTTTTCACATTTAAAAAGAAGATAAATTGAGATTTCCAAAGAGCCTTCGGGCTAGTTTTCAGTTAAAGAGAAATAGCTTTCTAAATGAAGCAAGCAGGAAAACTGAGATTTCCAAGTAGATTTTGAGCTAAGTATTTTGAGCACTAATCTCAAATCACAGAATCGGTATGTTTCACAACCCACCATGGGTAGAAAAGGGTCATACTTTTTAGATGAACCCTTTTCACAGTAGACTAGTGGATCCATTAGGTAGCTCAGGTCTTATATCTTTGGCCGGGTGTAGGATGCGCTAGCAACGTGAGGTAGTTCGTTGTATCATCACTGTAGCTCTTAAGTGATGGTTGTTGGTTAGAGAAACTCCCACAGAAGTTAAATGTATGTATGCATATATACATCAGTTTCTTTGTATTTTTACATGCATCTCATAGTTAATTGTATCCTTGTATATATTCTGAATTTACAACATGTTTTCAAACAACTTTTCTTTATATTGCTCTTGTTTTTAAATTGTTTTATAATTAAATGTGTCAGTATTATTGAGTCATATTATTCATGAGTTGAGTAGAGCCAAGGTAAGTGTTCCTTCTTACTCTTTTCAAGCTTAAATTGTTTTAGCATTCCAACTCGCATACTCTTACATTCAATGTACTGATCTCAGTTGGCCTGCATCGTGTCATGATGCAAACACAGCTAACGAGGATTGACATCAGACACACCATTGATCCAGTTGTACACTCCAGAGTCGGCGGTGAGCCTCCTTGCACTTCGGAGGAGTCCTTTTATTGCTTTTACATTATTTTCTTTATTAGGGTGTTGTGGGGTCTGTCCCAACATCCATCCCAGTTTTAGAAGGCTTCGTAGATAGACAGTCAGTCATTTAGTATTGAGTTTCTTATCTTTGTATTTGCAAGAAGTTTGCTATGAGACTTAAGTGCCATTTTGTCAAGTTATTTACTTTAAGTTATTGAATGAGACTATTGTGTTGAGTTAAGTCTTCCGCTGAGTTCAGTAAGCCAGGCCAAGGGTCCGCTCGAGACCAGTAATGGTCATCGAGTGTCGGCCACGTCCAGGGTGTAGGTTCGGGACATGACATACCGAGACACATGCTCAATTTAAATCGCACAGAAGAACTACCCAAAGACAGATCACTCTATAACTCAGGAACCAGGTAATACCCCCATTACTTAATTACCCTCTTCTTCTAATAGGTATATGCAACCCCATGTTGCTCACCCTCAGCCCCATTTTGTTTTTCAGAGCCAACCCAATGTCGCCTCAACTTTTCCAATCTCCATAAATCACCGTCAACAAATTAATGACGTCTATCACCATCAACTAGGCTCATCATCTTCACTACCACCCCTATCTGTTAGTTTACCTCACCCATATGAACCTATTGTTATCATTCCACTCATAGAACAACATAATTTTGTAATGAGGTGGCAAAACAACTTCTTCAAGCAACAAAGAATCGTCAAGTACATCCCCAAATGAGCAAGCCTACACCATCTTTTAGTTGTTATTTTTTATACATTCTAGGGGTTAGTTTAGGCTAATTTGGTTTATTTTATTTGTATAAAAACTCTACAGGTGTCTTATCAAAGTAATATACTTTCTTCAGTTTTATTTGTCTTTACAACACAAATATAAAAGTTGTTCTAAAACTTAAGAAAAACCTCACTCAAATACAAGACTCATCACTTTACTTGACATAACTCAACCTTTTAACTTTTAATAAACAAACGGTTAGAAGGCTTGTCGGTGAAATATACACATAGATATATCAATCTTTGATTATCTAGATCAACCACTATATATATTACCCTCTATCAATTTAGGTGTAACGAAAGTTAGAGCCATACCATTGCTATTACCTGCGAATAATCCAACCCATGGGGACTCCAATAACTCTGTCATCATTAGCATTGCCTTTTAACATCTGGGTAGTTTTTTTGCCTCTCCAGTAGACTTTTTTCTTGTACTCGATAGCTCTCTATATATCCACAAGTAAGTATCACATTGTTTTAGGCTTCCACGTCGCCAGCCGATTCCTCCATCCATGAAAAAATTCAGTCGTGCACGCTAGCATCACCTACGCACGAGATGAGAGGATAAAGCTAAGTGAACATAGATTTATCATTATACCGACACTATATTATGATTGTGAAGAAAACAAACAACATAGTGCAGCAATCGCGCAATGTTCTACCTTTGATATATGACCAGAGAAAGGCATAGGTATTTGCATTATAGTTATATAAATTATGAAAGGAGAAGGTACCAAAAAAATAAGTATTGATTTGTGGAGCTGGTTCAATATAAACAATACAACAATGCTCCTACATTGCTAAGAGAGACAACAATACTCATAAAAACAATTGCATCCTCCGTACTAGGAAAGAGCACCTCTAAACCCAATCCTAAATGTCATTCACGTAGGTTATGAAGAATCCACTAATTTTCTCCATCTTCAAACTCATGACTGCACCTACCGAACGTCCATGTTGTACCTGAAACATATGGTTTTTACGAGGTTTGAAAATCTATATGTGTTGGTTACACAAGACTAATCCAACTTTAACAAATGGAAAATCACTTCAATCAAAATCAGACAGCAAAAGGCATCATTAATTTTGTTTCAACTACATTGAACTGTATATTTATGTTCTTTAATTATTTCACACGAATATGTAGACAAAATTCTATCATCCCCAACCCTCAATTTTATTTTATTTTTGCTGAAATCAATAAAGGGATACCAACTTTTTTAATAAAAAAAAGTTCTCCTACAAGAGTATTGTAATGAGCAGAATAAATGAGCTAAGTGGAGTATAAAGAAACGATGAATAGTACTATAACAAATGAATGCACGAGATATTATTTGAGTAAATGAAATTGGACGACGCCTATTGCACGTGAGCATTCTATAACTAAATCCTTGAAAGGTATAATTAATTGGGTGTTTTTCTAACCTTCCTCAATTCTCTCTCAGCTCTTCTTCAATTATAATTTAGGAGTTCATCTCATCTATGAAGATTTCTTTTTAAGTTATTTCCATTCTGTATCAGTAGTTTCTATTTTGTAATTGAGTTTAATTTTTGCTTCACGATAAAATTTCCCAAAATTGTTGAGTATCATTTGATTTAGTTTAATTTATTGGATCATAACAAACATGTAAACCCTAATACATTAACATATAAACTAGAAAATAAATAAATAATATAATAGGAAAAAAAGGGTAATACAAATTACCCTCGGATCATCCATATCAGAATTCTCGTCTCCAGTGTTGTGACCTCTTGAGAGCTCCAACCATTAGAGGAAATTCAGAGGTTTCTAAAAAAAAACCTATTTTTCTAAATTAGGATAATTAATAAAGTAAAATATTTTAAGAACATATAAAAGTGTGAAAGAAAACAAATATATATATGTAAGGTGCAAAGAAAAATAAAATGGAGCAAGTAATTGGGACTTTGAGAAGATGTTAGAGATCAACAACCAAGAAGAGATACAAACATTTGACAGTTGATAAAAACAACAACAATCAAGAGAGGAGGAGTAATGCCATTTATCACCCAAAGTAGAAGAACCTTGAAGCTGGCGTTTAAGGCAACTATAAAGAACATCCTCAACGGCTACAACAACAAGGAAGAGAAAGAGTAGGTGTAGGAATAAGATAAGTGGCGACCTAATTTAGAAATGGATTGGTCACTTTTGGTCCGACCAGGCTCCTATTTGTACTGTGAAACTTGACCCAGTTTGATTAATTGAAAATAAGATAAAATTGGGCCTTTGAGTAAAATTAAATGGATATTTAAACCAACTATTGAACGTTAAGGATATAATGACCTACACTATTAACAAAGAATATTTGTTCAATTTTAATACTTTAAAGACATAGTTGAAACTTCATCGTTGTCTAATTTACTTATTTTACGTAATGATCATTTTTTAAAGAGAAAAAAGTTGGTATGATTATATTTCAATAATTTTATTTTTTTATTAACTAATAATTAGATCAAATTGTTGTAACAACTCAAAAAAACAAAAAGAAAAAAGAAAAAAAAAAGACTTGTAAGGAAGGGTTCAAGAACGGTGGAAAAGTCACGGTAAGTGTAACACCCTGCTACTAGAATGACTTTAGAATTAGAAAGAAATTGTATTTGTAAATAATCAAATTTGGAAAGTTTGACAATATTAAACTTGGGGCCAGCAATGGGTGTTTGTCCCGCCCAGGGTGTAGGCTCGGGCGTGACAGTAGCAATCCATTGTCCTTATCTACATGCGCTCGTATGATCTATCTTAGAAAGATATAGCTAGTGAATCCACCTAAGCTATCAGTATAAGGTCTTTGCCTTGGCAAGTAAGGAAATCTCTTTTTGGTGTGGGAGAAAGACACTAGATTTCATGTTATACCTCACGTGGTATGTATCAGTTAATGTAAAATATTCCACAAAATTAACTAAAGTTACTTCAAAGGTTTAATAAGCTTTCGTTATGATTTTAAGATGCAATGACCATGCTAATTACTTATGATTCATCTTTAATGGTTTTACTATGTTTTAGTTTGTTCATGCATACCTTATGTCCCCTTATTATTCTGTTTTACATTTTTATGCATGTCTCTCATACTTAGTACATTCGATGTACTAATGCATATGTGTGCCTACATCGTCTCATCATAATATAGGGTTTGATGCTCTTCTCCTATCGCTTGTGGCTAGTTGATCAATTGTTCTTGATTACTTGATGAGTCCTCATGTTCCGAGGACCTTGTCACCTTTATTTTGTTTTCTTATGTTTTAGATTTATTATTTTGTTTGTGGTGTATGGGTTGCTTTCCGATCACTTCTTTTATGTATAGATTGACTTGTCAAGACTATGATAGACTTCCTCTTTTATGTCAAACTCTTTCATTATATGAAATTCTCAACTTATGTCCATTATATTGTGTAAATGTATGTCAAGTGGCTTGTGTAGAGCCTCTCGGCGTCTTATACACATGTCACATTAAGGGTTTACTTTTGGTTGTGACAACTACATATTAATCTGCCAAAAATGGTTTAATATGAATCTAAAACCACACAGTATTAAAATTAGCTAATTATATTAAAGACTAAGTTCTAGTACCTTTTAAATAACTTAACTATTGAAAGTCTAGTTTGTTTTATTAGTGAGCTTACAATTAGAATAATGACAAGAAGCTTCATATCAAGCTTAAATTACCTTATCCTAAGTTTTTTTGTCTATAAGTAGAGCTAGTAGTGCTGATTGAATCTTCCAAATAACGTATAAAGGAGATTTGTTAGAAAATAAATTAAAAATAAAATACAAACAAGGAGGCAGATGCAAACAAGAAGCAACCAAGTATAAATTCACATACTTCTTATCCTTTTGACTGAGGTATAAAATAACTCATATAATATTACTTCACATATTAATAGCTACACATAATTTACCATATATAATAGAATAAAGAATATAAAATGAATGATAGATAACTTGGTGAAATAATTTGAATGAAAATGCAAGACGGGGGGACTGAAGACAATTTTTCGTTCACCAGATGTACATCTTACCAAATCAGTTCCAACTTGTAACTTGTTGTTTTAGTTGATTGCTGAACAAAAGAATAATGATTTCTAGCATACGGTTTATAATTACTAGTAAGCAAATAAGATCTTCGACGACATAATTCTCCCTAGATTTTTATTGGTTTGACTTCAGATTTTCTTCAATGAATGGTCGTGATTTCCTCTAAGTGGCGAGGTGACATGTGGTCCCCTATAAATTCAAGATATGTAGACATGCGGTGGCATCGAACAGTGAGATTTCCTTAAAACTGCATTTTTATGAGATTTTTCATCCCATTCTCATTCTTTCAAGCCTTTAGCAAGGTTTTTCTCCTTCCGAATCTCCCATACAAAGGTAAGTCCCTCCTACAGACTACCGTGTAAATTCAAGCTGAGTTATTATGCTTGACAGTTACGGAATTCTAACAAAGTTCTTTAGTATGAATCCTAGGGTTTTCAATAGAATCCATCTCCAAGATTCAAAAATAAGTTTTTGTTTTCCTTTCTTCTAGAGATATCAAACCTTTCTTAATAATTTGTAGTGTTTAAGATATGTAAGAACGTTTTCATGTCTACAAATTTTATACATGAATGAGTTAGTGTTTAGTATGAAACCATTTTTTCTTTATTTCTTTAGATTTTTTATGAGACTTCAAGAATTCCCCATGAAAATAGTTGATGTCTATGCTATGATTTTAATTACACCCTCACTCAGGTGTGAAACGTTAAAATATATATATAATAACCCAATTATGTTGAGTTAATTCGATCTAATGTTTACTTTTTATGAGGTTTTAATGGGGGTATTTATTAAAATAATTTATACTATGATTTTTTGTATCAACATTTAAAGGCAAACTAGACCTATGATTCTTAGATAACGAAATTCAATCAGATAATTTGATATCAACTCATACATATGTTTTCATTAGCAAAGACTAGTGAATTAATCTTCTGAGGTCTCTCTATTAAATTAGAAGAAATCCACCTTAGGACCTTTTGGCACTTTAGTGTGGATTTAACTTGAACATAATGATAGATCTCGCGTCAGCTATCTTATCTCTAGCTCAAGCTATTAGATGGGGACTTGTTAGCCCCAAATCTTTAATATTGATTCTTGGGATAATGCACAAGTACCCACTCAACCTATGCCCGAAATCCCAGAGACACACTTATACTATACTAAGGTCCTATTACCCCCCTGAACTTATTTTATAAGTAATTTTCTACCCATTTTCGGCCTACGTGGCACTATCTTGTGGGGCCAACGCTGATTGACTTTTTTTTTCAACCTAGTGCAACGTAGTCTGAAAAGGGGTAGAAAAGTACTTATAAAATTAGTTCAGGGGGGGTAATAGGATCTTAGTATAGTATAAGTGTGTCTCTGGGATTTCGGACATAGGTTGAGGGGGTACTTGTGCATTTTCCCTTGATTCTTTCTCCCTATATTAACTTCTTTAGATAAGAAAGTATAATACATCCGAGTTCATTATATTTGCAACTACTAAAAGACAATCTTTATGAGAATACCTTGATGCACAATGATCACACCTTAGTACAATGATTTTTGCGTGAAAAATTCATTATCCTTATCCCTCTCTAGGTCCCATAACCCTAGTTAGAAGATTTACTACTAAATTAAATGCAAAAAAAGGAGTTAATTAACGTAAGAAATAACCATTATGATGAAAAGAAACAAGATTAACTTTGAATTAATGCATCGCTTGCAAGAATCTCTAAATCCAGCAACAATAACCTCTATGAAAACAGGAACTAATTCGAAAAATGTCTTATTAAGTTGACTCGCCAGATATGCAATCACACGGCCGCGCTGCATCAAAACACAACAAGAATCAACACCAAATGGGTCGCGATACACAGTGGAACCCATCATCCTCAAGTGGAAGTGTCAAAATAGGATCATGAATTACATACTCCTTGAGCTTCTGAAAGATCGATTCACACCAATATGACAACTCAAAGAGATGAATAAATTCAGTCAATAGTAGTATCCAACTCCCTCAATGAAGCTCCAAATCTCAGTAATTGAGGTGGGCCAAGCCCAATAAAAACTAACTACAATATTCATAGGGTAAACTATGTTGTCATTGTATGACACAACGTGTCCCAAAAATACTATAGACTCAAGGAAGAACTCGCACTTCGAGATTTGGAATAAAAAAACTAATCTCTTAAAGTTTACAACAAAATCCTCAAATGTTACTCGTGTTTCTCGCTGCTCCATGAGTATACAAGAATGATATCAATGAACATCAGTATAAACTCATAATTTCCGTAATGAGTCCTAAAAGTTTTTTATGGACGACACCAAGAAGATGATGGTAGCTAAATTTCATATCAATCTTAACACCTTGACACCCTGAAGTTGGTAAAAAAACTAAACGATATGAAGCAAGTGTACTTATTCTTCAGCATCACCTTGTTTAATTTCCTATGATCTATACACATACGCATGGAACCATGCTTTTGTTTACACACAGAACTAGGGCACCAAAGGTGAAACATTTATCGAATGAATTCCTTACCAAGAGATCACAAAGATGAACATTGAGATCCTTTAGCTCTGCGGAGGCCAAATAATATGCAACGAATATAGAACAAGTACCTGACTCAATTTAAATGAATAAATCTATGTCGTGCACAAAGGGAAGGCCATGTTAATCGATAGGGAAGACATATGTGCACTTTTGAACAATATGAACTGAATCAGCTATTGTAAATCCCCAAATTCGAGAAAGGATAAAAATACAGATTTTTAGAAGTTTCAAGTTCCACCAACGGAGGCCACCTACGGACCATAGTTTGACCCACACACCGTAGGTGGGGTCCGTTGTTGGTCACCTTAGCTCCTCCAAAAAATTTCAGGAAAAGGAATGACCCACTGCCGGACCTACGCACCATAGGTTAGACCAAGGTCTGTGGTCCAATATCCGTGGATCTTGACCCTCAGCCCCCGTATCTGAACCGATTGACGACCGACATGAAAGACTATCAGTCGACCTATGGTCTGTCGGTGGCCTCGTCAGCTTTTAAGTTAGGATTGTTTTTGTCTTTTCCCCATGCATTGGACACATAAACTACATCATTTTATTCACTTAAATCCTATCAACCTAGTCATATTGCACCCTAAACAATTATTAACTAGAATTCACCAAGCTTAGAACAATAGAGGGAAAAAAAGGCGACTCAAAAACCGTCTAAGAATGCAGCATGTTTTCTTTAGTTCTAGCCCCGAAATTGAAAGATCTCTCCGCAAAATTTATCACTATGTGTGTGGAATTTCACTAGTGGATTGCTTACGTTGATAAGGTCCCTAGAATTCAGTTAGATTCTTGATTCCTATATATTGCTTAGATCGAGGGTTTCTAAAACTTTGATATAAGTTGTGATTTAGCTGTTAAAGTATTCCTAATCAGATTATCATGTTTTTGTGGAATCGTTGCTTAGTTCTTTGCATGAAATTCAGAATCCTAGTTGCGTAGATTCTCTTAGTTCATGAATTACACATACTAGGTCAGTTAAACATATATACATGCTTCAATTTTCGAATTTCACATTATCAGTATATAATTGTTACATTCTCATATTTTGGATGTCAGTATTTTCAGCTATTTAGAATATCATATCATATCATAAATATATATACATAGGTGGCATCATCACAAACAAGGATTCCCTTTTAATTTATTGACTAGTAAAATTACCCACGCTTCGCGCGAAAATTTAGTATCATAGAATTTATAAATTAATACTTAAAACATATGCTTCATTAAAACTAAAACACTATTATCTTACATCCAAGATTATGTAGTAACAAACATTAATAATTTAAAGGAAAATAAAAATTATTTAATCTTATATTTTGTTCTTATTTACATAAGCATAAATTAATGAGTGCAATAATACATACAAGGATCTCTACCATAAGCAATAGTGTCAGTGAGCCTCTCAATAGGAACAAAGTACAAAAATATTTAATTGTGAAGAAGAAAAAAATGTTCAAAATTTTCGTTCTTTAAAAATGAGAGGAAATTTCTATATTTAAAGACAACAAAGGGTAGTGTGGACAAATGTTTATTTTGCCTTATACGAGTGGTTACAACTATTTGGAAAAATTACAACCCTTCGAGAAGGTCACAACCTTTCATATAAAAGTCACAACATTTCATAAAAGTCACAACTCTTCATTAAAGTCGAAATTTATTATCACAGAATTTATAAATTAATACTTAAAACATATCGATCATTAAAAATAAAACCATATTATCTTACATACAAGATCATGTAGTGATAAACATTAATAATGTAAAGGAAAATGAAAATTATTTAATTTTATCTTTTATCCCTAATAACATAAGCATAAATTAATGATTGTAAAAATACATACCAGGATCTGTAACATAAGCAACGATGTCAGTGCGCCACTCAACAGGAGCAAAGTACACAAATATTTAATTGTGAAGAAGAAGATGTTCAAAAATTTTGTTGTTTTAAAATGAGAGGAAATCTTTCGGTTTATAGACAACAAAGGGTAGTGTGTACAAATGTTTATTGTGCCTTATAGGAATGGTTACAACTATTTGAAAAAGTTGCAATCCTTCAGAAAGGTCACAAACCTTTCATAAAAGTTACAGTTTTTCATAAAAGTCGCAACTCTTCATTAAAGTCGCAATTTTTCATAAAATTAACAATTTTTCATATATGGTAAAGGATAATTTTGGAAATAAATAAATTAAAATGGGAATTCTGGTTTGTGGTGGCGCCACGTAAGCGGTCCTAAGGTGTTCTTTTATACATATATATGATATGATTTTTGATTTCCAAAACTAGCCTTCCAATTGATGAAAAGTTGTGAATTTTATGAAAAGTTGCGACTTTAATCAAAAGTTTGGACTTTGATAAAAGGTTGTAACATTTATGAATGTTTGTGAATTTAATGAAAAGTTTCGACTTATATGAAAAGTTTTAATTTCTATGAAGAGTTGTGACTTTTATGAAATGTTGTGCCTTTTATAAAAGGTTATGACCTTTCCGACGGGTTGTAACTTTTCCGAAGAATTGTGATCTTTCTAATAAGGCGCACTAAACATTTGTTCACACTACTCTTTCTTGTCTACCTATAAATAGAGGAATTTTCTCTTATTGTAAAACAACAAAAATACTGAAATCTTGTTCTTCAGCACAATTAAATATTCATGTACAATATTTCCTTTCCATTTCATCCTATTGTTACAGATTCTAGTATGTTTTTTACAGTCGTTTATTTATATTTATGTTATTCATTGATGTTTTTGAATACATGTTTTAAATTTTGTAGTTTATGTTTCTACAAAGTTATTGTTATAAGTGTTTGATAGTACATATTAAATAACACACGTTAATTGAGTATTTGTGCAAGTTTTCTCTACTCAAATTGTTTAAGGTACGTAAAAAAATTCCTTAAAGATCTATATTACCATCTCTTGAAGACAAAATTCAAATTTGGTATGCCATAGTACGGACAGAAAGACCATAAAAGTTTTATGTCACCTTGATGTGTGAAGTGAACTAGCAAAAGAAGACAATAAATAATAAACTTTTGACATGCGTAAAAAGATGTGTCATATAACCTACAGAGGAATATGACTAAACTAGAGTCTCTTTTAATCCCAAAGACATAGATAACTACACAATAAATTAATTGCTCACATTCAATATGAAGTATGGACAGATTCTCAAATTTACTGCAAGTTGTAAATTCTTTCTTGAAGTAATAGATGTGTTTCTCGACACTGCGATTTGAGTAGAACTATAGTTTCAAACTGAACTTCATCAGTCTAGTATGTTAATTTTTAAAAAACACCCAAACAAATTGAATTATTTGTGTAATCTTTTCTCTTTCAAGTATATATAATAAGTTTAATTGTTGTCCAATATGCGACATTCTCCCTTTATTTTTTCATTTTAATAATTACTTATGATATATTTAACTGGAAACTTTCAAATGATATTTGAAAGAAAAAGGTAGAGCTGAACTTTCTACACGTTAGAATTAGAATATTTGTTCATTTTTTCCATCCTTTTAAAAAAAATTATCCCTTCACCAACGATTATTTATTTATTATAAAATTTAATATCTCATGTATGGTTGATGTTCATTTGAATCTCTAAAAATATAAATTAATAACACACCCTGGGAAAAAATATAAATTATAAAATCAAATTATAAATGATTGATTGAAGGATAAATGATACAAATCATAATTATCATCTCCCTTTCCATTATTAATATTTGTTACTACATAATCTTGTACAAAGATAATATAGTATTTTAGTTTTAATGACTCACAATTTTTAAGTATTAATCAATAAATTCTGTGATATTAAATTTCCACGGGAAGCGCGACTGATTTTACTAGTCATATCATATATTTATATAATAGAGAACCCTAGGCCCGTGGTGCCACCACAAGCAAAAAAATTGCTTTAAATTTATTTATTTAAAAAAATATCATTCCCCTCTCATGAAAACATGTGACTTTATGAAAATTTGCGATTTTTATGAATAGTTGCGACTTTTATGAAGAGTTGCAACTTTTATGAAAAATTGTTACTTTTATGAAAGGTCGTGCTCTTTCCGAACGGTTGTATCTTTTTTAAAGAGTTGACATTTTTGATAAGGTACAAGCAACATTTACTCATAGTACCCTTTGTTGTCTATAAATAGAGGAATTTCCTGCCACTATTATTTGTAGGTTTTTTTCCGTTGTTGGGCAGTCGAATTCAAATACATTAATTATGCTTCTTATGAAGTTTGTTTCATTCCTCAAAATTTTCATCCTCCTATTTTATGGAGCTTAATATTTATTATGATTCATAGCGATTCATGTAATTATGACAATTCTATTTACTTCTTTGGTGACTTTTTTTAATTCTGTTAAAAGTGTGGCCCCATTAGCTTTTCAGTTAGGATCGTTTTGGTCTTTTCCCCATTTGTGGACACCTAAACTACATCGTTTAACCCCCTAAACTATGTCATTATTCTCAGTTTAACTATATTAACCTAGTCAGATTGTACCCTAAACCATTATTCACTAGAATTCACCAAGCTTAGAACAAAGAGGAGAAAAGGCGACCCAAAACCATTCGAATGGGATTTCTTCAGTTCAAACACTTAGATCGAAAGAATTGTCCATGCAATACGTCACATGGTAGTGGGATTTCACTAGTGGATTCTTCATCCATTAAATCCCTAGAATTCAGTCAGATTCTTGAGTCCAATAGTTTACACAGACCTAGGGTTTCTAAAACCTTAGATATTAGTTATATTTAGTTGTTAGAACATTCCTAAACAGATTATCATGTTTTCATGGAGTTGCTGCTTAGTTCTTTGCATGAAATTCAGAACTCTCATTGTGTAGATTCTCTTAGTTCACGAATTACACATGCTAGGTCACTTAAACAAATATACATGCTTGTATTTTTGAATGTCACATTATCAGTATATAACTGTTACATACTCAGATTTTGCATTCAGATATATGTGTCATATGATGCCCACAAATGAGCGCTGAATGACACGCCTCAAGAACACTCAACATCTCAACCTCGGGCGCACAACGATGAATAATCCCATCAGCACAACTATGATACAAGTATGACTCGTCCCAAAAGAACTTTCTCACATCATGCATAAACTTCTTCCTTTGGTGAGAAGATAAATCCGGGGGTAACTAATCGCTTGCCAAATAATTAAAAAAGTCGGAAAACCAAGGAATGAGAACATCGAAAGCAGCCAATACCTGTTCATCTGGGAATATATTATTAATATCACCCTTATTACCAAGCTTGAGCAAAGCATTATCCTCCAATGTAGACAAGTGATGAGAAACTTTTCGTTGTCCTCTTGCAGTCTTTCACCACAAAATCAAATTCTTGCAACAACAACACCCACCTAATTAGTCGCGGTTTTGTATCATTCTTGGCCATCAAATACCTCAACATCGAATGGTTCGTATGCACTATGACTGCAGTACCAAGCAAATAAGATCGAAATTTCTCGAATGTGAATCCCATTGCAAGAAGCTCTTGCTCGATGACGCTGTAATTCTTTTGGGCTGAGTTTAGAGATTTGCTTGCACAGTAAATAGGATGAAGTATCTTCTCACGCCTTTGTAACAATACCACACCAAGCGCTACCCCACTTACATCACACATGACCTAAAATGATTCCCCCCAATCTGGAGCAATGATGATGGGAGTAGAGATCAACTTCGTTTTCAACACTCTAAATTCTACCAAACAAGAATCATCAAAATAAAATTTACTCTCTTTTTCAAGCAATTTGCACAATAGATGTGCAATTTTTGAGAAATCTTTTACGAATCTCATATAGAATCCCGCATTCCCAAGAAAACTCCTTACTCCTTTAATGGAGATAGGTGGAGGAAGCGATTTATTACCTCAACTTTATCTCTATATACATCAATACCTTTCTCATACATGCGATTCCCCAACACTATAGCTTTTTTTGCCATAAAGTGACACTTCTTCCAATTAAGCACCAAGTTACAGTCTTCAAACCTCTTCAGTACCTCAACCAAATTATCCAAACACCTATCAAAACAATCAACAACCACCGAGAAATCATCCATGAAAACCTCAATAGTGTCCTCAACCATGCCAGAGAAAATTGACAACATACAATGTTGGAAGGTTGTCGGAGCATTGCGAAACCGAAATGGCATGCGTTTGAACGCAAAGTTCTAGTAGGGGCACATGACGGTGGTTTTCTGTTGGTCTTCCGAAGCTATGAAAATTTGATTGTAGTACAAATACCAATCAAGGAAACAGTACCATCCCTTTCATGCATGTTTATCCAACATCTGATGCATGACAGGCATAGGAAAGTGGTCCTTCTCTGTCCAAGCATTCAAATTTCGGTAGTCCATGCATACTCTCCCTCCTGTCAACAGCCGAATAGGGACAAGCTCGTTTCTCTCTTTAGGGAACAGAGTGATACCACCATTTTTAGGCACACAATGAATAGGGCATACCCAATTACTGTCTGCAATGGGATAGATAAATCTAGCATACAACCATTTGATGATCTCCTTCTTAACTACATATTGCATAGGTGGATTCAATCTCCTCTGATGCTCAATACTAGACTTATAATCCGGCATGAGTTGGATTTTGTGAGGACAAATACTGGGAGAGATCCCAATAATATCCGCAATCGTCCACCCAATAGATTGCTTGAACCTCCTTATCAGTGATACCAAACACTCTACTTGTTACCCATTAAGATATGGCGCAATAATGACTGGGAGAGTGTCATACTTACCCAAGAACGCATACCTTAAATGTGGGGGTAGATCCTTGAGCTTCAATTTAGGTTCCTCTTCCACAGACAGTCTCGCGGGTGGAGACTCGCAATTCTTCATATCCAACTCCAATTTCTTTAGCTTCGAAAGATTTTCACACCTTTTGAGTACGGCCACCAATTCATCATACTCTTCGATGCCATCACTGCCAAAGTTTATCATGACTGCTGCTAATGCTTCAACACCCAGTCTCTCCTCGATTTGCACCTTAAAACCACTTTCAACTGTGTATGTTATAGCAGATACCGGTTGGAGCTCACCACTCTTATTCATGGACCTATAAATGTCGAGAGTCGCTTCTTCATTGGTAAGAACAACTTTATCTTTCCTTTCTCCATATCAACCCAAGCACGCCCCGTGGCAAGGAATAATCTCCCAAGAATAATGGTAACCTCAAAGTCAACCTCATAATCAAGAATAACAAAATCAGTCGGAAAAATGAATGACTCCACTTTTACTAGCACAGCGTGGAGTACTCCAATAGAACTCTTCACAGTTGTATCGGCCATGAGAAACCGCATCGTAGTTGGTTTTGGATCACCCAATCCCAACTTCTTATAAATAGAAAATGGCATTGGATTAATCCAAGCACCAAGATCACATAATGCCTTAGAAAAGTGCAATAACCCAATGGTACATGGGATAGTGAAAGAACCGGGATCTTCCTTTTTCCGCACAAGTGACTTTGTAGGACTAACACTACAATGTTGCAACTTATCATCATCTTCGAAACTCACAGATCTCTTCTTTGCCATCATGTCCTTCATAAACTTAGCATACCCAGGCATTTTCTCCAAAGCTTCTATCAACGGAACATTGATGGAAAGCTACTTTAACATAGTGATAAACCTATGGTATATTACTTCTTTGGTCTTCTTTGCTAATCTCTGTGGAAAAAGAGGTGGAGGTATAGGTTTGTGAACAACTTTCTCTGTTACCACAACCTCTTTCTCTGTCGCATTCTCGGACTCTTACCCCTTCTCAACCACATCATTATTTTTACTAGTATCAATTTCCACCCTATACGACATCGGTGGATCAACAGTTTGCTTACCTATACGAGTACTGACTGCCATACAGTGCCCATCGTTCTTTGGATTCTGGATAGTGTTGCTGGGGAGACTTCCAGGTTGGCGTGGGTTCACTGTGGTAGACAACTGTGTCATCTGCTGCTAGAGATTCTTTATGGACACTGCGTGGGCGTCAACTTTTTGACCTATGCCTGACAAGTCATTATGCATCTCCTTAACATTCTCATCAGTCGCATCAAGCCTTCTTATTATCTTCTGCATCATATCCTCAATACGTGACATATTACTTCCAGCTTCCCTAAGACCAGCTTCCCGATGTTGAGGAGGAAATTAAGGTCCAACCCGATTGTATTTGTTGCCATATCTATTTCAATTATAGTTGTTGTCGCGATTGTAGCTCTTATCTCGGACATATTGACCCTCTTGGTTGTAATTTACATAGTTCTGACCTTGATTTCCTTGACCTTGGCATTAATTTTCTATGTTGGAACCTTGGGCATTTGGTCAGAAACCCCCAGTCTGATCATTCATTGCATGAGCATCCTCCTCATAACAACACTCCTCAACCGGTGGTGGAGTTCTAGTTAAATAGTTCACAACATTTACCTTCTCGATGCCTCCACTCACATGCTTCAATACCAACCCCAATTTCGTTCTCATATGTGCTATATCTTTACGAATTTCCTTTGTGGATTGGTTGCCTGTGCTGGGAATGCAAATGTGTTTGTACCAGTAGACTTTCTAGTGCTCCAAGCTTTTTTTTCTGAGAGATCTTGTCCATTTTCTCTGCTCTCTGCTAAAAAGTGCAGTCTCCATATGAACCCCTAGCAATAGTATCAAGCACCGCCTTACTGTTGTCATCCTGCCCTCGGTAGAAATACTCTTTAATTGACTCATCATCAATGCGGTGATTCGGAACACTTTTAATGAAAGTAGTGAACCGATCCCAAGAACTACTCACAGACTCTCCAGGTAGTGCCACAAAGTTGTTTAGCTTAACCTTTTTGTTCAGCTTCTTGGACACTGGAAATAACTCTGCTAAGAATTCCTCCATCAATTGAGCCCATGTGTAGATCGAGTTGTATGGTAGTTCATGAAACCAAACCGCTGCATCGCCGGTCAATGATAGAGGAAATACTCGCAGCCCGATAACATCCATATCCCAGTCCGTTCGACCTACACAACTTTTACAAACCACACTGAGCTTGGCTATGTAAGAATGAGGGTCATCCGATGCCAACCCTGCAAATAAGCCTCTCGTTGTGAGCATCTACATCAAGCTACTAGTTACCACATTGGTGTGTCCAAGTGGTAGAGGGGTTAAGACAAGAGGTCCATCAGAGTCAGCAATGTTAAAGTTTACCATATAGTTGTTTTGGGGTTGTGGGTCTCATGGATTATGCATCCTCAATGCATCTCCCGGTCGATTTTCAAACGGAGCCTGCTCATTTTCATTAACCACCCTCAGAGGTTGCATCAAATCACCATCTCCTAGTTCTCTTCTGATGGGGTTAACTTGTACTCCCTAATTATTCATTCTCCGTAGTGTTTGGTTGAGCTCTGGATTGTAGAGAGTGAGCGGTTCTCCTTGACTCTGTGTACTTAGCATACAATAGTGTTGGAACCTGAGAGAGACAAAAAGAAAAGAAAAAGTAAAATTAGGAAATAGTTGACTAAAGTTCAATAATATCGTTAAACTTAATCTAAAAGCTTATTTCCCCCGCAGCGCCGCCAAAATTTGATACGTTCAAATTACACCTCCCTAAAGAAGCATAAGAGATAGTTATCAAGTAAAGAACCAACTTGTAGGTTGGGGTCGATCCCACAAGGAAAATGGTTTAGACTTAAACTTAACTAACGATTATATTCGTTTAGCCAATATACTTCCGAAAACAAGTAATTAAAGAGGGGATTTGTGAAAAAAATCTAGAAAATTATGCAAGTAATTAGTGAGAAAAGTTTAATTTAGTTGTTATCAAGATGAGAAGAGAACTAGAGCATGAGTGTTCCGCACAAGATCATAACGCAGTAATCCTAGTAATAGCAACCCTTTCATAGTGTATTACATGCAAAGTGATAAGTTAGGTATCTTTAAATCCTTGGTCCGGCATCTAAAGAATTTTACCTCGCACCGTGGTCCGGCTACGTATGTATATTACTAACCCTTACCTTTACCTTATATTAGAGATCACATCGATGTATGGCTTAGTTTTCACCCTAGCACCAATCGACACTAGACTATAGATAGTATCACACTAAATCTATGTTGATAATTCTTTTCCTATTAACTACCTCATTGGACAGGCAAGCACCAAAAAGGTGAGTTCTAACGTTGGCCAGCGTTAAAAAGACTTCTAAATGAAAGAATTATCAATGCATGCAATCACACTATTCAAGAATTGCTTAATTACTATTCATACTTTGTTAATCGATCATGGTTCCCACAACCCTAGATGTGAAATTTAGCTATACATATTAGCAAGATCATAATTTATATTTTTAGATTAAAGCATCATGAACTTATGTAATAATTAGAATAAACCCAGAATCTCAACTTGAATTGTAAAACCAAAATCTTCAAAATGTGCTTTAGAAATCAACAATTTCCAAAGGTTAATAAGTTAATCTCCAAAAGCAATAACAAAACAAGAACAATAATTTCTAACCCCCCAAAATGGGTTTTTATACCCTATATATAGAAAAACAAGTCCTAACTAAAAAGGAATCAAAATAAGGAAATAATGTTTCAGATGCGTCTTTAATCTATGAGACTGACCTACGGTCCGTAAGCCATTCTACGGTCCGTAGGTCCCTTCCGTGGCTCAAGACTAAGACAACATTTCAGTCTTCGAAATCTTTGGTAGCTTTTACGATCTAGAAGTACGGATCGTAAGTCAAACAATGATCTGTAACTCCCTTCCATCACTCCATACTTAGATGTTTCAGCATCAGGTACTAGAACCCCTTCTCTAATCACTTCAACAGAACTGCACTACGGTCCGTAGATGACTCTACGGTCCGTAGATCACCATCATTGTTCAACACTTGTCACGATTTCCTTTATCTTCATCAATGCATGCCCTGCCCTTCTACGGTCCTCATTTACGGGGCATGACTCGACCTACAGTCCATAGGTCTCCTTTTCTGCCCTTTTATCCATTGTGTCTCCATTTCTTCGCATACGAACTTATTTCCCATGAATACAAAAAACATAAAACCAATGCAAAATATCTCTAGGCACACACAACTCTCAAGTTAAATGTATTATAAATACCGTAAACTCACGGTACATGACAACACCACTAGAGGGTTACAACCCATGGCTTAGATAACATTCTTAACATAGAAATCCAAGGTTGTAGGTAGGGGGATAAGAAGTATATGCCTACAAAAAAACATCAAAATCAAGCATATCCAACATAATAAGGTCACCTCGAGTGTCATATCCATGAATAGTCACCAAATATGATGTATACATCTGATCCATTACAAAAGACTCGCCCAGGAGGTTGAAACAATAAGGACGTTGATAGATACTCATAACGCATACTCAGAGCGGAAGCATAATAAATAATCACATAAGAATATGTAGACCTCAGACATAAAAAAATCGATAGAGGGCTGATAGAAAATATTTATTCTGCATGTGTTACAACATTCAATACGTAATCCTCCGCCCTCCCTGGAGATACTGTCAGGACCCAAAATAAACATGATTGAACCTTCCTTCTCCCAACAAGACAAGTCAGCCTCAACTCAACCAAAATGAACGAAAAGAAAAAAAAATCAAGAACAAGATAAAGTGAAAAAAATATTCTTATATTGAAAACCCCAAAATTTGATTATGACATGTACTATCTTGATAGGTCGCAACTTAACATAACCTACAGATAACTTCACGGAATTCAACATGAGTGGCCTTTCCTTGAGGTTGCAATTATGGTGCATTAGGTACCTTTTTTTCCTCGACATTTCTCTTAGAAAGACGACCTTTGACTGCCCTTCGTGGAGGCATGATTGTTTGAAAACACGCGCAAGCATGAATTAGAGAGAAACAGTTTAGAGATCCAACTCTAACACACTAGATTAATACAAAGAAGTGAAGAAATTGCTAAATATTGTAGCCTCCTAATTATAGATGTGGCGCGCTTCACATCGATAACTAGGACTCTACAAACACGGCTTCATAGAATCCTTAAGAATCTAAACTCTGTGCTCTAATACCAAGTTTTTCATGCCCCGAACCTACACGCTGGGCAGGATTGGCAGTCGAAGATTATTGATGGCCTCGAACGGACCTTTGACTTGGTTTACTTACTCAGCGGAAGACTTAAACACAAGAGATATCATGAAAATGACTTTAAAGTATTAACTTAGCAAAAGTGGCAACTCATGCCTTAAACGTTTACAACTTAAATGAATAAGACTAAAGAACTATGTTATCTATCTATGAAGCCTATAAAACAAAAAGGGTTGTTGGGACATGACCCCCAATCATCCTAACAACTGAAAATTAAAAATCAAGCGATAAAAGATGTCCTCCAGAATGTAAGGAGTATCACTAACTAACTCTGAGCTACTCATTGGATAAACGGTGTGTCGGATGTCGATCCTAGTTACCTGCGTCTACATCATAATACGATGTAGGCCAACTGGCATTAGTACATTAAATGTACGAGTATGCAAGTTGAATTTCTAAAACAATATAGGCTTGAAAGAGATTATGAAAGAAACACTTACCTTGGCTCTTTTGAACTCGTGAATACTCAACTTAACTAATTTATATATAAAGTAGTTTATAACAAGTGCAATATAAATCAAAGTTGTTTAAAAACATGTTGTCAACTCTTAATAATAATATCATAAAAACATACCATGCTCCCTCTCAAAGTCTACTTTTGCAATGCATGAATGAAGTCCAATACCCCATTCATACTATGCAGAACCCCTTGAGGAACCATGCAATTACTAATGTAGAAGTTACTCAACCGACAACCACCACTATGAGCCTAAATGGTGATACAACATTTTTTACCATCATGTTGCGAGACTGTCCTATACTTTGTTGTCATATAGCACTACTTAACTTAGTGGATCCACCACCTTTAATTATGTGATCATCTACAAAGTATGACCATTAATACCCATGATGGCTACATGGTTTATGGAGACTTGAGTTAATATGAACTAGCATCCCCATATCAGTGATCAATACTACTCTCAAAATATACGTAGCTCACATATTCATAAAAACAACTTCTTTCTTTGATTTGAGATAATTACTCAAAACTTAACTTAAAAGCTCTCTTGGAATCAATGTCCCCTTTTCTTGCATAAATGTGAAAACATTTGTAAACTCTTAGGGAATACTTAGTTCCCTTATAACTTTTGACAAATGAACTCGACTCCTTACTTTTAGCTTAATTTGAGCCTTACGAAGTTAAATTGTTTGATAAAGACTCTTGAAAACTTTAAGAAAACTTTGCTTTGACTTGCTTCTTAACTTTTAGACTTGACTCTTAACTTCTTTGACTTTGATCTTAGCTTTCCTTGAATTTGATTATAGATTCAAGGTTCATGATCTCATTTTTATGTATGATTTCATGATGTTTAGATGTACCTTAGAGTGTTAGAATAAAATAGGAAACATAGGTACATCAGTTAGGAACTAGTACAAAAAGGTGGGAGAAGAATGGGGAGAACTGGTGTCCCTGGCGCTCTGAGAGGCTTGTGGTGCCAGCCCTCAAATTACTGAGATCTAGGTGGGGCACTCTGGATGGCGCGGCGCCCCAGGTTCCTACGGACAAAGACTGGTCTTGGGCTTTGACTGGCGCGGTGCCCCAACCCCCTTACCCAGGTGTTCTCGAGTTTTCTCCTTTGTTTTTCATCTCTAAACCCTCTAAAATCCATGGTTCTTTCCCTTAACACTTAGAATCATTAGTACTATCAACATAATAGATTCAACCAGAAATTATATCCAAAAACATGAATCAAACCATCAAGAAACTTCAACAACACAATCATCAAGAGCTCAAGGAATTTTCAACGATGTTCTTCAAGAACTCACTTTCTTAGCATTCAAACAACTGAAATTCGCTGAATTGGAACAATATTTGTGTGTGCGTGAATTAAACCAACACTATGTGATCTCACATACCTTGGTGATTTCTTGATTTTTCTCCTCTTCTCTTTTTTTTTCTATCTTCTCCAAGCCCTAGCGTAAGTTATCCTTTTTCTAAACTAGTCTAATTAAGGAAAAGACTAGTTTGCCTTTCCATAATTCGTATTTGGACTTTCCTTAATCCAACAGTCTAACTTCTGAAAGGCATAACTCACTCATTTGACATAGAAATTGCGCAAACTCGGCAGCGTTGGAAAGGTTATTCTAAGGGATTTTCAACCATATCTAGAACTACACCTAACTCATTTTGAGCTAGGAGTTATGGTTTTATGAAGTTGACCAAAAACACACTTTTTAACTTAGACAAATTTTCCAGATTTTCTTATTCTTTCCAAAAATAAGTATTTTCAAATTTTAAACTCTTTTCTAGTACTTTCGTGTTCGAGATATTACAGTACCCTTGTTATGATCCCTGTTATCTCAACTCTTTAGGTTGTGCAATATGTCACCTCAGTTGTATAGGAATGAAAACCAACATCTAAGAAAGCTCTGGCCGCTAAAGTGATAGACTCTTTCTCGGTCAAAAACATCAACCTCAAATGATAAATAAAGTAACCATCTCTCTCTTGATCTTTAGAAAGAATCATGGTAGCATGCGTGGAAAGCTCCTGAAATCTTTCTAGATACTTCGACACAATCATGGATCCCTACTCCAATTAGGCCATTGGTCTCTGAATATCAGTAATTAAGGTGGGCCTAGACCACTAAAAAACTATAATCTACATTTGTATCACCCCGGCTATACTACTCACCATCTAAGATTTGGAGTGACTCTTGAACAGACCGACTAGATTGACCTACGTGTTGATAGGACTTGTGAGGCGGCCTATCATAGGAGTCCTTGCCTCTAGACTTGAATCGATGTCATTGCCATTGTGACAAGTGCTCTTATAGGTGACTCCTTGGGACTTGCAATGGAGCTCATTTATAGTTCAAGCATGATCAACAACATCTAAGAAATATTTGGCCGCTGAAGCTGTAGAATCTTTCTTGATCTGCAACTACACCCTCAATTCATCGATAAAAAACAAACTATCTCTTTCTCTCTATAGATAATCATGGTAGTGTGACCTAAGAGCTCATGAAATTGTGCTTATACTCAATAGGGCTATGGAGCCCTGCTCCAACATATCAAATAGATCCACGGGTCAATTGTTTACAATCCTCAGTTTGAACCTATATAAGAAAACCTCAGAAAAACTCATTCTAAGACATAGAAGTTGACCCAATTGGTCTACACTTTATATATGATGCTACATATAATTTATGCCCGGTCAAGTTGGATCCTTTCAATTTTATAAACTCTCTCTTATGGTCGTCAAAAACTCATGGGTATCCTCCCCTACGACTCCAAAAAAACTTGGAGGAGTAAGTCTGGAAAATAGTATGAGTATCTTTTTATCATTTAATGGCATAGCTCATACTGCGATAATAACCTGAGCAGGAACACATTTCAGTGGCAGCTCAATTTATGGAGTAAGTACTACCGGATCAACCTACAATGTTGGTATAGTTGGAGTTGGTGCCTACTACACGCCCCCTAGCATGGCTTGTAACGGAATGATAGCTTTCTGCAAATCTAAGGAAATGGCTAGCCCTTTTTTTTGTTGGGTTGGTCCCTGCCCCACTTGTTATGGAGGAATAAGAGTTGGCTGAGGCTCCACCCGATATTGAGCTGGTTCTCCAGCTCATGCCCGACCTAGGGGTGTACTCTACCTCTAGCTTGGACTCTATCTTCTGGACCAGGAGCATCATCCCATGTCCGAGAACCATATGTGTGAGCCATCCTGCAAAAGTGTAAAACAAGTTAGTGTCATGTCCTAAACTAACACCCTCCCTAGACGTGATGTGGAGAATAGAATAGCAAAAGACTCTAAACAAGCCTTTTAACTTAGGCATGATAACATCACAACATAACTAAAATAAAGCATAAAATCATAATATATGTTTCAAGCTACACCTCATAAGATACTTAAATCATAGTACAAAGACTTTAAATTGCGGTAAAACTATTAGTCTGACAACAAGCCTCTACTAATGATATGTGACTAGGACAAGTCCTAACTTACGAATAGTCAAAAACTAAAATGACCTACACAAATAAAAGACATGCGTGACAAAGTCCTTCAATCGATCATGACAGCTCATCAAAAGCTAATCAATGTTGATCAATCAACTAGCCACGACCAGATAGAGGAACATTAGAACCTATATTATAAGACAATATAGGCACAAGAGAATATATGTGTTAGTACTCAGAATGCACTAAGTATGATGAAAGACGCATGAGTTTAAATGTGATAACATGATAACTCTATAACATATTAATGCAGGACCAAGAAAGACTTCTCACATCGGATAAGTCAGAATCATAAGGCATAAAACAAGTTAAACGAAATTCATGAAAACCATAACATAAGATTAAGTCATAATCTTTGAGGAATTCATATACTTTTGTGAAAAACAATATTCTTTAACGAGAGGTTTACCATTAACTGACATAAACCATGTGAGTTAGCAAAAAGTCAGGTGTACTACTCCCACACACAAAAAAAGAGTATGTACTTTCTAAAATAAGGACCATGTTCTTAAGCTTAGGTGGATCCACTAGCTAACAGTTAAGAATAAGTCCTTTGGGAGCACGTAGTTATGAGACAAGAATATTTCTACTAAAGAACTCCGCCTCTACTAATGAGTGAGCCTGCATCCGAAAATCAACAGAGTGCTAACTAAAATACCAACCAAAACGTACATAGTCATATAATTATCAGAATACTTGAAATTGTAATGATCAAGTAATACCAGTTCAATCATAAACATCACATAATACAATAGCTCCTTTCAAAATTATCATTTTATATCATACTCATAAAGACACTCATCTAAAACATCTAAATCATGATCATATTTCACAATGAGAATACTTCAATTGGAAACAACCTTTTTCATAAAACATGTTGATGTTATATCTAAAAACATGTGTGATTCATAAATTCCTCCATTCATATGGTATCCATTTTTTCAAAAACATAGTTCAGAATGTGAGAATACTTCAATTGGAAGCAACCTTACTGGTGCGAATCCACATTTAGCCGGGCTCCAATGTGGGTACCGGACACCGGGTGGAAAACAAAAAAAAAGTACTCATATAGCACAAGTTCATGTGAAAGTTATTGCAAACACGTAATTTAGATCAAATCATGCATAATGATATTAATCATAATGAATTTATTTATAAACAATTGAGACCATAAAATATTATGCAAAACCCTAGAATATAAGATGGAATTATAGTGAAAAAATAGACAATTCTATAGGACTCAGCGGATTAAAAGGGATCCATTGATGAACTTTCCACATTCCTTGATGAAACCTAGATGTAACACCTCAGAACTTGGAAAAGAATGAAAATAATTTGTTGGACTGAAGTTTCGTGTAACATCTCGCAACTAGAAAAGACTAGAAAAGAGTTTAAAATTTTAAAACTACTTATTTTTGGAAAGAATAAGAAAATCTGGAAAATTTGTCTAAGTTTGAAAGTGGATTTTAGTCATGTTCAAACGACCATAAATCCTAGCTCAGGATGAGTTAGGAGTAGTTCCAGATATGGTTGAAAAGACCTTAGAATAATCTTTACAAGGCCCCTAAGTTGCACAATTTTAATATCGTATGAGTTAGTTATGCCTTCCGAAAGTTGGGTTGTTGGATTAAGGAAAGTCCAAATCCGGATTATAGAAGGGCAAACTAGTCTTTTCCTTAATTAAATTTCCTATTTGGTTTTTGAGGATTTATTAGGGTAAAATAAGACTTTGTTCAATTAAGAAAAAGTAGAACTGACACTAGGTCTTGGAGAAAAGAGAAAAGAAGAGAAAAGAGGAGAGAAATCAAGAAATAACCAAGGACATTCGAGCTTTGCGAGTGGAATTCGTCGGGTGTGATACCTACATATGTGAGATCACAAAGTTTTTTATTAGTGCACCCACACACCAATCTCGTTTCAATTCAGCGGATTTAAGTTGTTTGAATATTAAGAAAGTGAGTTCTGGAAGAACATTGTTGAAAATTTGTTGAGTTCTTGATAGTTGTGTTGTTGAAGTTTCTTGATGGTTTGATTCATGTTTCTGGGTGTAATTTTGGGTTAAATCTATTGTATATTGATAGTACTAAGTATTTAAAGTGTTTGGGTAAAGAACCATGGAAGTTTAGAGGGCTTAGAGATGAAAAACGAAGGAGAAAAGTCGAGAACACCTGGGTGTGGAGGTTGGGGCTTTGCGCCTCTCAAAGCCCACAAACAAGTCTCTGTCCGTAGGGCCTTGGGCTGTCGTGCCAGCCAGAGTCCCCACCCAGCTCTATGAAGTTTAAGGGTTGGCGTACCACACCTTTCAAAGCGCCAGGAATGTCAGTTCTCCCCATTCTTCCCCCATCTTTCTGTACTAGTTTCTTTGTGATGTACCTATGTTTCCTAGTTGATTCTAACTCTCTAAGGTACATCTAAATATTATCCATAAACATGAGATTGATCATGAACCTTTAATCCATTATCCAATTAAAGAAAGTTAATATCAAAGTCAAAAAAGTTAAGAGCCAAGTCTAAAAGTTATGAAGCAAGTCAAAGCAAAGTTCTTAAAAGTTTTCAAGAGTCTTTAGCAATGTTTTAACTTTGTTTAAGGCTCAAGTTTCAAGTTGAGTTAAAAGTAAAGAGTTGAGTTCATTTCTCAAAAGCTATAAGGGAACTAAGTATTTCCATAAGAGTTTATAAATGTTTCCACATTTAAGAAGAGAAAACTAAGATTTACAAAAGAAATTTAAGCAAGAAAAGGGAACATTGATTCCAAGAGAGCTTTTAAGTTAAGATTTGAGTAATTACCACAAATCAAAGAAAGAATCTATTTTTATATATATATGAGCTAAGTATATTTTTGAAGTAGTATTGAGCACCGATATGGGGATACGAGTTCATATTAACGCAAGTCTACATAAACCATATAGCCATCATGGATATTAATAGGTCATACTTTTTAGATGATCACATAAGTTAAGCTAGTGAATCCACTAAATTAAGTAGTGATATATGACGGCAAAGTATAGAACAGACTGGCAACATGATGGTAAAAACGTTGTATCACCACTTAGACTCATAATGGTTGTTGCCGGTTAGAGAAACTGTCAAATTATTAATTGAATGGTTCCTCAAGGGGTTCTGCTTAGTATGACTGGAGGTGTGGGACTTCATTCATGCATTGCACGAGCAGACTTTGAGATGAAGCATGGTATGTTTTTATTATAATATGGTTATGAGTTGACATCATGTTTTTAAAAAACTTCAATTTATATTGCAGTTGTTATAGACTGCTTTATATTTAAATGAGTTCAATTGAGTATTCATGAGTTCAAAAGAGCCAAAGTAAGTGTTTCTTTCATAATCTCTTTCAAGCCTATGTTGTTTTAGCAATCCAACTCGCATACTCGTACATTCAATTTACTGATGCCAGTTGGCCTGCATCATCTTATGAAGCAGATACAGGTAACTAGGATCAGCATCCGGCGTACCATTGATCCAATGGGCAGCTCAGAGTCAGTTGGTGAGCCTCCTTACATTTCAGATGACATCTTTTATCACTTGATTTTCATTTTCAGTTGTTAGGATGATTTGGGGTCCTGTCCCGACATCCCTCTTTGTTTTAGAAGCTTCATATACAGATAGCATAGTTCTTTGGTCTTATTCATTTCAGTTGTAAACGTTTAAGACACGAGTTGCTACTTTGGCTAAGTTAATACTTTAAAGTTTTTTCATGAGTTATCTCTTGTGTTTAAGTCTTCCGCTAATTAAGTAAGCCAGGTCAAGGGTCCGCTCAAGGCCAGTAATGGTCTTCGAGTGTCAGTATCGCCCAGGGTGTAGGCTCGGGCCATGACATTTGGTTTTAGGGGTCCCATATACGGATTGTAGAAATTTCTATGGGTCGTAGATGGTAATTGCCGGAAGAGGGAAAATATTTTATTCCAAACAAGTCCTAGTACCCTTTGTACGGTTCACCAAGTCAGTGTATCATCCTATGTACGAATCATAGATAGGTCTAGTAGGTGAGTCTCATACATTATTTTCCATTTTACGGCTAAGTATTTCAAATTCTAAAGTTAAAATCATATAACAAAACTAAAATCTCTGAGTTAAAATGTTATACGTGAAATGATTCTTGAAAAAAATAGTATGCAAAGGTAGCAATTGATGTAGGCAAGCATGTATAAGACACGAAGCAGAACCACTGCAGTCGATGACTATGGTTTATGACTCAATGTGAATTAAATCCTTGTTGTAAATCTTACGACAATACTTTCAGCATGAACACTTGAATCGAATTCACTAAAGCTTGTACTTCACCACGAACTCTAATAGAAAATTCGCATAGCTTGAGGCGTGTTGAATAACGATGTCCTTAACTATATTTAACCAGATATGAGTGTATCCCCCAGGATTCAACAAGCTCTTCTAGTATAGAACTAGGAGCAGATACTAACAAAGATTTATTTAAAAGAAAACACAGCATTCAAGGAATTGAAGAAGAAGAAGAAGAAGAATATTGTTTCTTACTAGTGATATTGTGTTCATCTCTACTCTCAAAGTAGTAACACATAGATAATATATAGGGAATCACTCCACAAAAGACCGAGAAGTTAATCCCTTCAACGTACAGTTTTGAACAACTATAAGAAAATTAATATAGCCCATAAATATGATGAATAAATGAATATTAAGGTATTATCATAATAAGAGATAATAACTCATTGAAGGCTAAATAATAATGAATAAGGAAGATATTACTATTTATAGTAACATTTTGAATATTATCGTCATAGAATAAAGAGTCATTATTAAATAGATTAAGGAATGAATCTTAGACAATGATATGAATACTTCTTTTCTTTCTGAGATACTAGAATTATTTTTTCAACAATCCCCTAAATGTCCCAAAATGAATAAGAAATAGAATGAAATAAGAATATTTGTTGGGTTTTCACTTATGAGTCTAATACATCAAATCTGGTGTCCGTAGACAATGAACTAGACCTAGATAAAACAAGATTAAACATATAGAATAATTGGTGAAGTTCAGAATTTTTATGAACCAATAATTCTTTTGTAAGTACATCATCTTATTCTATCACATTATACTCTCACAATCTTTGTCGTTATCGCGGTTTTACGCTAAGAGGCAATGTGTGTGTCATGGTATTCATGAGTGCTCTAGAAGTTTGTCAAAATTTCATAGAAGCGGCACCACTTCATAATCATATAGGTCCAATCATCAAGTGTATTTAGCATAGCAACACACCACCTATAAAGGATATGACTTGGATTAAGAGCTCTAACTCTGCCTCAGTTTTCTTTGTATATTATTATACTATATTCACACATCATAGGAGTGACATAACTTTATAGTATTTACTTGATCAACTAGTGACTTGTTATTACTCATACGAACCTAATTCATGAGATCTCCATCACATAGGTTGGGTTACCATCATTGCTGATCTTCTCAAATGACTAAAGTCTTACTCCCTCGATGTTTGATTTAGTCAGTGAATTGATCAGATTCACCTCCAAATACACATTATATATTTACGTAAATAATGCACCTCACTGCAGTTTTTTTATCACATTGTGTCTCAAACACATATATCTAATTTAGTCACATAAAAATTAATTTTATTCGAATTGGAATTCACACTAAGAATTGTCTTAACTACTTAGTATCATCACCATTCAACTCCACAACAAGTAATTCTAATTAATTATTTTTATATTATGGCATTCACAGAAACGTACCAACTTCTATTTACCTTTTTCATAATATATTTTACCGTTTTTGTACAACAAGCTATTCAATTTATTTAGTATTGTACTTATAGTACCTCTCATGTATTACCAAAGACTCTTTTCAAGATAATGTATCAAGAATCAATATCAGTTTCAACAACAAGAACGTTAGAAGTATTTTCACTTTTAAAAACTCAACAATACTATATTTTATTTTTTCCAACTCTAACATTGCATTCAGTCAAATTACAATTGAATACCACAAATATGTATATGCAACATTTAAAAGAATATAATCCAAAATCTTAAATTCGATTTTTCCTTTCTTAGGATCATGTAGCAAAATATTAGCAAGACACCCCCCTACACGTTCAAATATTTTATAATAGAGGGATAGTTTTTTCAATGTTCATAAAGTTTCATTTTTGTATGCCCACAATAGCATATTAAAATATATCAAAAGACTCCATTTTTATTTCTCAAGCTCTAGAGAAATAGTAAATAAATGTAACACAATAATATTTCTCACCTTTATTCATTACTAGTTTTGACACGTGAGTTGCACGTGATTACTAATTCAAAAATATATTGCCTATTTAAATGAATATTTGAATAATAAGCTTAGTAAAAAATAATACTGCAGATTCTTTTGTGAATGTTCAATGTAGATCGTCATATCTCTCTCTTAATCACGCGAACCTATGAAGATGGTCAATGAAAATTTTTGTTATTTAAATCCAATTATGCATACATATTTTAAAAGTTAATGAGGTTCAATCATGTAATTAGTCATATCTCACTAATATTACCTTATTGATAATATTTGTTTTGTATTTTTCTTGTTATCTAACCAGATGTGTTTTGCATGTGTATTCTACCTTAATTGTTTAGATATCATATAAACATGTGAAGAGAACAACTACATTTTATATATTCACATATTTTTTCACATTTGTTGACTCAAAACATTTTAAAATAATATATTTTGAAGATAGAAGATCTCGTTAACGTGATAACACATTTGTGACATATATAATACTTAAATATAAATGCTACCATATATATATATATATATATATATATATATATATATATATATATATATATATATATATATATATATATATACACACACACACACACACACCATTGTAAAAGCATGAACTCTCTAAGTTGAATGTTAAATTACTATAATGAACATCCATTTTAGTATATATGTTTTTTTATGTTATATGTATTTATTTATTCTATATCATGTTAAAAGCTTACACCTTTTATTATTGATGGTAATGCCTTTTCCAAATGGTTTCAACTTTTTGATAGAGTTATGATTTTTTCGATGATTGTGAAATTTCTGAAAAGTTGTAACTTTTCTGAAGGATTGTGACTTATCTGATAAGGCACAATGAGCACATTTTCATACTTTCTTTGTTGTCTATAAATATGGGGGGTTTCTCACACTTTGAATTTTGTACATTTTATGTTCTTCTTCTTAACACAAGAAAGATTGTGATAGTAGTTCAATTGTGCAATTACAATATTTTATGTGGCTAAATTAAATAGATCAACAAAAATTGATGCACCAAGGAGAAAGAAATAACTCAACTAAAACGAGAAGACTATCTAGATAATTAATATGTACTCATTTTCATAGTCATAAATATATTTTTGCAACAACTTCAACTTAACAAAAAGCTCAATGATTTTCTGTTGCACAAACTACAACTTGGTGTTCAAGTTGTGAAAAGTCTCAAATTGTTGGAGAAAAAAGATTTGATCAATCACTTGTTTGAAGAGTCCAACTATGTACTCATTTTCATTTTAAATTATTTAGACGCCATATGAACATGTGAAGAGAGCAACTACATTTTATATTTTTACAGCTATTGTGAAAAAAAAAATTGAACATTTTAAAATAATATATTTTGAACTTAAAAGATCTTGTTAACTTGATAATATGTTTGTGACATATATATTACTTTAATTCAAATACAAATACCTGTCAAATATAAATATATATTTGCATTAATGAAAGTATTTGTCTCGTAAATTTAACTAATATATAAATAATATAAATTAAACTAATACAAATTTCAAATGACGTTATTATAAGTCATATGAACTTTTCTTCGTCTAAAATAATGAAATATTAAGAAATAGTAAGTGAGTAAAACAAAAGGGCAATGTTTATATAGTAATAAATATTTTGAAGCAAGATTCATGAGTCTAAATCACATAAGTAGCATTGATAAATAAATTCATTCTTTTATCTTGGGCATCAAAAATAAATTTTGACAATTCTCTAAATTTTGGAAAAGATATTAGAAGCATATATTTACATCACAAGAGAAATTGTTAACAAAAATAAATGAATTTAGACTACATCATGTTAACTTCATATATTGAACTATTGCATACTAATGTATATATTAAGCAAAAAAATAATTATTATATCATCAAAATTATTTTCTCAAGTACTTGAGGTTATTTAATATACCATCTTATGATAGAACGACTTACTTCATCAGAAGTCATATTATGCTAAACTTGAACTCACTAAACGATGATAAAACAAAAAAATATAATGTAAGTAGAAGAAGAGTAGAACATTAAAATAATTGTGGTTGATAAATGAAAGGAAGCCCCTTAATAGTCAACAAATAGTATTACAAACAAAATGTTTTTAATGTATTATCTGAAAAATCATGACCTTTTTGAGAAGTTTCAACCCTTTCGAAGAGTCACAACTCATTGAAAAAGTCACAACTCTTTGGAAAATTCGCAGCTTATTAAAAAAGTCATAACTCATAGAAAAATCATAACACTTCGAAAAAAGTCACAACTTATCGGTAAAGTCACAACTCATCGAAAAAGTCACAACATAAGTTGGGAATATTATAGTAATTTAACATTCAAGTTAGGAGTTCATATTTTTAAGGTAATATAGATGTATACAAGTCTCACAAAAATTTAAAGAGTTATTTTGAACACTTAAATACTCTAAACACAAGCATATAATTTTATCTTATTTCTAGTATGCACAATTCCAACACAAACTTCACACTTCAAGTTTTTATAGAAACAATACATTGTGCACTATTCAAGCAAAACTAATTAAAAAATACAAGTTTGAGTGCATGTCATAATTCAAATGAAGTAATCACTAGCATTTTCATGTTGAACAATATTAACCACAAATAAATTATGCTCAACATATCATCATTGTCTATAATAACATTTGTTAACACATTATCAAATTCAAATAAATATTCATTCAATCTTTTATCATAAATTCATAAGCATCAATCTAGCACAAATATTAAAATCATGTACCATCTCAAATAGTCAATATATAGATAAGAATATTTAAGAAGATTTTTTTCATTCTAAAAACTTCAATTAGTTCTAGAATTACCAACACATGTATTTTTTTCATGTTCTCCAATTTAGGTGATAATATTGGTTAGCTTAAATGTACTCAACAGCACAAACATTCTAACACCCAATTTCTCAATTTCACATATTAGCTACAAGATTCACTTGAGAAATGACCACAATGATTTATATCATCCTCTTAGTCAAATTTATATTTACTTAGTGGAATTATCATTCCTTCAATATTCATAGCGGGATGATCATTTCTCTAATCTTCTCCAGTATTGAGGGATATGATTACTTAATTTATCACACACAAAATCAATTAAAATATGAACATATAATATCATCACATACCTTATTAGCTTGAACTTTCCAAAAACGACAATCCAATTATCATCTTCACTGATGTGCTCCAACACTGGAAGAAATCTCCTCTTCACATTTGCCCTTTTTGTTTGATTTTATGTTTGACTTCTAGATTATTATTATTGCTCAAAAAGATTTATCCAATGAAACAAACACAATAACAACCAACTAATCCTTATATTAATTACTGAACAAATTACAACGATTAAGATTACAGAGAACTAGAGAAATGCAAGGAAATAAGAAGAAACAGAGAAGAGATGAGAAGAGAATTACAGAAGAAAATACAGACGAGAAATAGGGATACTGTTGAATGCCTTGAATAGGACCCGTTACAATAGAAAGGACGGGCGCCCCCTGGCCTGGGGGTCCGGGGGGGCGGAGACGCCCCCGGCCCGACGGTATACAATGTTGTTGTATTGGGCCCTTAATTATCTGTCAATTCTGTATGTTGGGCCCAAGCCTGTTAGGGCGTAGCTTAGCACTATATATAGACGCTATGGTAAACCCTACTCAGTAATTTCTGCTCTTGCCTCTTCATAATAAAACTGCTCCCTCTCTTCCCCGTGGACGTAGCCAATTTATTGGTGAACCACGTAAATCTGTTGTTTTTGTTTTTTCGCATTTATATTTTCTTGTATTATATCGAATTCCGCATAACAAATTGGTATCAGAGCCTCTCGGTTAATCGGTGTTTTTTGGATAATTCGAGATGTCTGCTTTGAACGTGAAAATCGACAAATTCACAGGGAGGAACAGTTTTAGTTTATGGCAGATCAAGATGCGGGCTTTGTTGAAACAACAAGGTTTTTGGGCGCCGTTGTCGAAAGACAAGAACGCCGTCGTTACTCCTGAGATGGCGATTCTGGAGGAAAAGGCGCACTCGACGATCATGCTGTGTCTCGCGGATGACATCATCACGGAGGTCTCGGATGAAGAGACTGCTGCTGGTCTGTGGTTGAAGCTGGAGAGTTTGTACATGACAAAATCTCTAACCAACAAGCTGCTTCTGAAACAACGTCTATTCGGTTTACGAATGGCTGAAGGTACACAACTCAGGGAACATTTAGAGCAATTGAATACTTTGTTATTAGAATTGCGTAATATCGATGTGAAGATCGAGGATGAAGATGCTGCCCTGATTCTGTTAGTATCTCTCCCAATGTCGTTTGAGAATTTTGTTCAATCGTTCATTGTTGGGAAAGATACTGTGTCACTGGAAGAAGTCAGATCGGCCCTTCATAGCAGGGAATTACGGCATAAGGCTAACGGCACAAGTACGGACATACAGCCTTCCGGTTTGTTCACCAGTAGTGGAAAAGGAAGAAAAAACAACGGAAAGAAAAAGAAGCCGATGTCGAAGGGTGCAAAGCCGGATGATGTTTGTAATTACTGCAAGGAGAAGGGACATTGGAAATTTGATTGTCCGAAGAAGAAGAAGCAATCGGAAAAACAATCAGTTTCTGCTGCTGTTGCTGAAGAAGACACCAATTCTGAAGAAGACATTGCCCTAGTTGCGGATGAGCACACTCATCATTCAGATGTGTGGGTTCTCGATTCTGGGGCATCCTATCACATCTGTCCTAGGAGAGAGTGGTTCACGACTTATGAGCAGGTAGACGGAGGCAGCATCTCGATGGCCAACAGTTCTATCTGCAAGGTGGTTGGGACAGGCTCGATCAAGATAAGAACACATGACGGTAGCTTCTGCACATTGAACGAGGTCAGGCACGTTCCATTGATGACAAAAAATTTGATATCTCTCAGTCTTTTGGACAGCAAGGGATTCAGCTGGTCGGGAAAAGATGGAGTCTTGCGGGTCTGGAAGGGTTCAAATCTGATTCTGAAAGGTGTCATGCATGGTACTTTGTATTTTCTACAAAGTTCCACGGTTACAGGTTCAGCCCATGCTGCATCGTCAGAAGTTCACCAGAAGGATATGACTAAGTTATGGCACATGAGACTTGGTCATGGGTGAAAGAGGAATGCAAATTCTGTCAAAAGAGAATCTTCTTGCTGGTCATAAGGTTAAGAGCCTAGAGTTTTGTGAACATTGTGTCTTTGGAAAACTACATCGCAACAAGTTTCCAAAGGCCATTCACAGAACAAAAGGCACACTTGATTATATCCATTCTGATTGCTGGGGTCCATGCCGTGTTGAGTCTTTGGAAGGCTGCAGATTTTTTGTGTCCATTATTGATGACTACTCAAGGATGACTTGGGTGTACATAATGAAGCATAAAAGTGAAGCTTTCCAGAAGTTTAAGGAGTGGAAAATTTTGATGGAAAATCAAATAGGGAAGAAGATCAAGAGGTTGCGAACTGATAATGGGCTGGAATTCTGCTGGTCTGAATTTGATCAATTCTGTAAGGATGAAGGGATTGCTCGACATCGTACAGTCAGAAATACACCACAGCAGAATGGTGTAGCTGAGCGGATGAATCAAACACTTCTGGAGAGAGCAAGGTGCATGCTCTCTAATGCTGGGCTAGATAGAAGATTCTGGGCAGAAGCGGTTAGTACAGCTTGCTACTTGATTAACCGCGGACCACACACAGGCATACAGTGCAAGACACCTATGGAGATGTGGTCAGGAAAAGCTGCTGATTATTCAAATCTGAAAGCTTTTGGTTGTACGGCTTACTATCACGTCAGTGAAGGTAAGTTAGAACCAAGAGCTAAAAAGGGAGTATTTGTGGGCTACGGAGATGGAGTGAAAGGTTTCAGAATCTAGTCTCCAGCAGAAAAGAGGGTTATTATGAGTAGGAACGTTGTCTTTGATGAAAGTTCTCTGCTTAGAACCATTGTGAAGTCTACAACTACGTCAGAAACTGGGAGTCTTGATAAACAGGTGGAGTTTCAAGTCATTCAGAACGAGAGCGATTTGAAAGAACCTGAAGAGGAGGATCAAGAGCCACAGACAGAAACTGATATTCCAGAATCTATGCCATCAGATATCCATCGGAGTATAGCTCAAGATCGGCCAAGGAGGGTTGGAGCTTGGCCACCTACGAGGTATGGTTTTGAGGACATGGTGGGTTATGCACTGCAGGTTGCTGAAGAGGTAGATACATCTGAGCCGTCTACTTACAAAGAAGCCATTTTAAGTCCTGATTCTGAAAAATAGTTTGCTGCTATGGGAGATGAGATGGAGTCCCTACACAAGAATCAGACATGGGATCTGGTCATACAGCCTTCGGGGAGAAAGATTATTACCTGCAAATGGGTTTTCAAGAAGAAGGAAGGGATATCACCAGCAGAAGGAGTCAAGTATAAAGCCAAGGTTGTTGCCAGAGGTTTCAACCAAAGAGAGGGAGTGGACTACAATGAGATCTTCTCACCAGTGGTCAGACATATTTCCATCCGAGTGTTACTAGCGATAGTTACACATCAGAATCTGGAGCTTGAACAACTTGATGTGAAGACAGCGTTTCTACATGGAGAGTTGGAGGAAGAGATATACATGACTCAGCCGGATGGTTTCCAAGTTCCAGGGAAGGAAAATCACGTCTGCAAGTTGAAGAAGTCCTTATATGGACTTAAGCAGTCTCCAAGGCAGTGGTACAAAAGGTTTGACAGCTATATGGTGAAGTTGGGCTATACTCGGAGCTCATATGATTGTTGTGTCTACTACAATAGGCTCAAGGATGATTCATTCATTTATCTGGTGCTCTATGTAGATGATATGCCGATAGCTGCAAAGAAGAAGTATGACATTCAGAAGCTGAAGGGCTTACTTAGTGCTGAGTTTGAGATGAAGGATCTGGGAGCCGCTCGGAAGATTCTAGGGATGGAGATCATTAGAGACAGAGAGAGAAGGAAACTTTTCTTGTCACAGAAAAGCTACATTCAGAAAGTCTTGGCGAGGTTTGGCATGTCTTCATCTAAGCCTATTGATACCCCCAGTGCTGTCAATATCCATCTCACTGCCATGTTCGCTCCACAGTCAGAAGAAGAGAAGGAGTATATGTCATGAGTCCCTTATGCCAGTGCCGTAGGAAGTTTGATGTATGCTATGGTCTGTACAAGGCCAGATTTAGCACACGCAGTCAGTGTAGTGAGCAGATTCATGGGACAACCAGGGAGAGAACATTGGCAGGCTGTGAAGAGAATTTTCCGGTACCTTAGAGGTACATCTGACGTTGGTCTCATTTATGGAGGTGATACTCAGTACTTGGTTAATGGATATTCTGATTCTGACTATGCTGGAGATGTTGACACAAGAAGATCGATGACTGGCTATGTGTTTACCCTTGGAGGATCTGTCGTCAGTTGGAAGGCAACTTTGCAACCTACAGTGACTTTATCTACTACGGAAGCGGAGTACATGGCCTTGACAGAGGCTGCAAAAGAAGGGATTTGGCTGAAAGGGCTGGTTAGTGATCTTGGTCTGCATCATGATCAGGCTACGGTGTATTGTGACAGTTTGAGCGCAATTTGTCTAGCCAAGGATCAAGTCCATCATGAGAGAACCAAGCATATTGACGTAAGGTATCATTTTATGAGAAGTGAGAAGAGAATCAAGGTGAAGAAAGTAGGAACTGCTGATAATCCTGCTGATATGTTCACAAAGCCGGTTCCACAGAGCAAGTTTCAACACTGTTTGGACTTGCTCAACATCAGAAGCTGTTAATTGCCCTGCGGGGCAATTCTGAGGAAGAGGGGGAGGCTTGGCACTATCATAGTGCGTCTGAAGAATCTGTTTGGAGAATTCAAGTCAAGGTGGAGATTTGTTGAATGCCTTGAATAGGACCCGTTACAACAGAAAGGACGGGCGCCCCCTGGCCTGGGTGTCCGAGGGGGCGGAGACGCCCCCGGCCCGACGATATACAATGTTGTTGTATTGGGCCCTTAATTATCTGTCATTTCTGTATGTTGGGCCCAAGCCTGTTAGGGCGTAGCTTAGCACTATATATAGACGCTATGGTAAACCCTATTCAGTAATTTCTGTTCTTGCCTCTTCATAATAAAACTGCTCCCTCTCTTCCCCGTGGACGTAGCCAATTTATTGGTGAACCACGTAAATCTGTTGTTTTTGTTTTTTCGCATTTATATTTTATTGTATTATATCGAATTCCGCATAACAGATACGATGCAACAACGATAGTCTAACCTAACTACGCCTAGAGATAATAGATTTATATCCGATACTTGCTATTCCACTTGCCACATATTTAGCGCGCACTTTACCCCCACGTTCTGTTAGACAAAGTCAACAAATCTTTTTGATGGTATTTTCACACGATTACTCCTTCTAGGCTGAATAAAATTATCTTCCAATTTAGCGTTGTTGTCCTCCACGTCATCACTCTGGCTGTCCTCCACGTCATCACTATGTTCATAACAATACTTCCCTCCTGCGAAAGAACCTTGTCCTCAAGGTTCTGGGAAGACTCAACCCCATGCGCAGTAAAATCAGTTAAACTTAAAAGAGTAATTTGTTGCGCTGGCTCTCCAATGCATCACTTTAATATTGAAACATGAAAAACAGAGTGAATGCGGGTCGTGGCTGGCAAATCTAGCTTGTATGCCACTTGACCAACGCGCTTAAGGACTTGAAATGGTACAAAATAACGCCTGCCCAGCTTAGGGTGTTGTTGTAAGTGCACAGTGTTTTGACGGTATGGTTTAAGCTTGACAAACACCCAGTCACCTCCAGCAAACTCACGCTCAGAACGATATTTGTCGGCCAACCTCTTCATGCGAGCATGTGCCTTAATCAAATTGAGCTTTAACAGAACCAGAATTTCATCCCTATCCAGAAAAAAAAATTCCACCAGATCACTAGGACTACTACCCTTGATGTAGCGAGTTATAGTAGGAGGTTCTCTCCCATACAGAGCCTGAAAGGGAGTCATACCTGCCGAAGTTTGGAGCGATGTATTGTACCAATACGCGACCCATGGCAACATGGAAACCCAGTGGTGTGGCGAATCAGCAACATAACAATGAAGTATTGTTCCACACATTTATTAAGGGCCTCAGACTGTCCATCAGATTGTGGATGGTAGGCAGTACTCATTGCCAAAGAAGTGCCCTGCAAACGATTGATTTCTTGCCAGAAGGTGTGCAAGAATCGAGGATCAAGATCAGTGACTATGGTTCTTGGGGGTCCATGAAGACGAACAACTCCCACCACAAAGCTTTCAGCAATAATTTTTGTGGAAAAAATGGACGGTAAGGGAATGAAGTGACCATACTTCGTCAAAATTATCAAGGGTTGCAACAATCCAACCGGATGGTGATGAACATCTTTCATATGTTGACAAGTTTGACAGGAAACAACAAAATTATGAATATCACGCCGCATTTGCTTCCAGTAAAAATTTGAAGCTAATCTATGATATGTACGAGCCACCCCAGCATGCCCACCAATAGCAGTGTCATGAAATTCATGTAACAAATGATTACGCAGTGGGGAATCAGAGGGAATGACTAATCGTCCCCTAAAAAATAGGAGGCCATCACGTAATACATAGCCCAAACAGGTGGCAGACTTACCTTCTAATTGCTTCTGGATATCAAGCAGTTCGGGGTGTGATTGATTGAGAGATTTCAGTTCCTTCTCAAGATCATAACTGCGGGAAGAAATAGCCAGTAAGACAACGTCAGAGGGACGAGAAAGGGCATCAGCAACTTGATTTGATTTCCCTGGGCGATAGACAATTGAAAGTCGTACCCTACCAACTTGCTAAGCCATTTTTGTTGTTCTGGCGTTTGTATAGCCTGGTTGGTCAGATTTCTTAGTGATTGCTGATCAGTGAGTATTGTGAACTTGCGTCCCAATAAGTATTGGCGCCATTTACTCACAGCTTGAGTAATGGCAAACATCTCCCTGTGATAAGTGGATGCTCCCTGCATGCGTGTGCTCAACTTCTGGCTAAAGTAAGCTATTGGGTGCCCTTTTTGAGACAAGACAGCCCCTATACCTCGCCCAGACGCATCAGTTTCCAGTTGAAACTCTTGGAAAAAATCCGGCAGTGCTAGTACATGAGTTGTGCTAAGTTTAGCTTTTAAAGTCTCAAAGGAAGCCTGTGTAGAAGTATTCCACCTAAATGGCTCCTTGCGCAACAAATCAGTGAGGGGTCCCGCTATAGATGCATAATGATGAATGAAGCGCCGGTAATAGCCCGCAAGACCAAGAAAACTACGAACTTCCTTAACATTCTTGGGCGGGGGCCACTGTTGGATAGTTGTAATTTTGTTGGAATCCACACTTAAGCCCTGCTTAGATATCATATGTCCCAGATACTCTACTGAATGTTGACCAAATAAACATTTGGTCTTTTTGGCCACTAACTGATGTTGTCGAAGTAATTCGAGCACTGAGGGTAAGTGGATCAGGTGGTCCTTCCAATTGGGGCTATAGATCAAGATATCATCAAAAAACACCAGCACAAACCGTCAAAGATAACGCCTAAATATATCGTTCATAGTGGCCTGGAATGTGGACGGAGCATTGGACAACCCAAATGGCTTCACCAAAAATTTGTAGTGACCATCATGTGTTCGAAATGCTGTTTTGGCGACATTTTCTGTTCTGACCCTAATCTGATGGTATCCAGATAATAAGTCGAGCTTTGAAAAAATAAATTGCACCATTTAACTCATCAAATAGCTCATCAATAGTGGGAATAGGAAACCTATCCCTCACAGTAATGGCATTGAGAGCCCTATAATCCACACAAAATCTCCAGGTACCATCTTTTTTCGAACTAACAACACTGGAGAGGAGAATGGACTCCTGCTAGGCCTGATAACCCCATCTCTAAGCATGTCTGCAACCAACTGTTCCATAACTTGTTTTTGGAAGTAAGGATAGCGATACTGCTTAACATTAACTGGTTCCGCCCCGGGATTTAGGTGAATCACATGATCTTGTGACCGTGATGGTGGCAATCCTTTTGGTTTAAGGAAAACATCAGAAAACTCATCTAAATAGGGACCAAGTCAGGATTAGTGACCTCCTCAGTTGTGACTTCATTTGGCACTACTTGTAGGCAGTAATATGAAGAGACTGCATCAGTAGCGACGTACCTTCGAAGGCTATGCAATTGAACTGGCATTGCCGTGTTTGGGATATCCCCTTTCCAACATATAGTTTTCCCTTCTGAAGTGAATTCAAACAAACGCTCGGAATAATCTTGCATAACCCTTCCGAGTGTAGAAAGCCACGCAGCCCCAAGAACAATGTCCGCACCATGAATAGCAAGCAAATATAAATCAAGTGAGAGAGCATATCCCTGAACCGTTAGACTAACCTTCCGTACAACACCTTCACAACGGAGTCGTTCACCGCTACCAACCATCACAGAGAAATTGGGAGTGGAGTCCACTGGAAGCTGCAAAAAATTGGCTACTCGCGTCTGGACAAAATTATGGTCACTTCCTCCATCCAATAATACTTGGACCGGAGATCCATTTATGTGCCCCAGAAATCGTAATGTGGATGATGAATGTCCACCTGCCAAAGCATGATATGAAATAGCAGACTGCTCTTGTACCTCTAAAACTTGTAACTCTTCGGCGAATATGTCATCAGAGATAAATGGTTCTGGTAAGTCGGGTTGAACCTCTGAGCCCTCCATTAGAAGCAGTAACTGAGGCGGAGTCTTACACTTGTGGCCTGCAACGTATTTTTCCTCACAATAGTAGCATAATCCACGCTCACGCCGACTTTGAATCTCGGAATGGGTAAGGCATTTGATTGGTGGGCGGTTCACAGTAGAAGTCATCGTCTTTGTTGGAGATGGAACGAATGAGGTTGAGGAATATTGATTAGGATTAGGCAAAAGTGGTGCCCCTCTGTTAGCAAAAGCTGGTCGATTCGTGCCTTTTTCTGCCTGAATGCGACGCTCATGTATATGTGCCCATTTAAGTATGTCATCATACATTTTAGGCTCGTGACTGAGAACTGAGTTTTTGATGTCTTCTCTAAGCCCAGAAACAAAAAACCTTACCATCAACCCATCAGAAATATCATCTGTCTCATTAGTTATGTCTTCAAAACGACCTTGTAACTCCGATACTGTGGTTACTTGCCTAAGTTTCGCCAGACGGCCTTCAGCAGATTCAAGACCTTTTGGTTTGAAATGAACTCTTGCTTTCTCTGCAAAATGCTCCCATCCGATCAATTGTTTGTTCCGAAATAACCATCGATACCACTCAAGTGCATCTCCATCAAGATAGAATGACGCCATCGTGAGTTTCTTTGAATCTTTAATCCCGTAAAATTCAAAGTAGCGCTCTTCTTGAAAAATCCAAGCATCTGGATGCTCTCCGCAAAATAGTCCAAATTCCACCGCCACTGGCCTGTGCCGTAGAGTTGGTGCCGGTGGAGGGTTATCCTGTCGTGCTATTTCCATTGGTGGGTCATGATTTTTCTTACTCACTGCCTCATATAACATTGCACGAATTTCCGCTAATTCCTTCTCGAGGAAATTGGTTGCTTCCTTAACAGATCCATCAACAAGAGCCTTGAGTCGTTGTTGGTCCTCCATTAAAAGACCTCTCAATGAAAGTACCAATGAAACAAACACAATAACAACCAACTAATCCTTATATTAATTACTGAACAAATTACAACGATTAAGATTACAGAGAACTAGAGAACTGCAAGGAAATAAGAAGAAATAGAGAAGAGATGAGAAGAGAATTACAGAAGAAAATAGAGACGAGAAATAGGGATACGATGCAACAACGATAGTCTAACCTAACTACGCCTAGAGATAATAGATTTATATCCGATACTTGCTATTCCACTTGCCGCATATTTAGCGCGCACTTTACCCCCACGTTTTGTTAGACAAATTCAACAAATCTTTTAGACGGTATTTTCACACGATTACTCCTTCTAGGCTGAATAAAATTATCTTCCGATTTAGCCTCGTTGTCCTCCACGTCATCACTCTGGTTGTCCTCCACGTCATCACTCTGTTTCATAACAATCAACTTCCTCCATACACATCCAAATCCAACTTTTTGCTTCTCCTTTCACTTTCTTTTTTATTTCCCCCGAAATTTTCAAATAGTATTTTTCGTAAAATTAAAGTATAAAATATATTTAAGATTGTTGTAAATCTTACGGAAAATACCTTCATAACGAACACTTGTACCGAATTCACCAAAGTTTGTACTTCACCACGAATTCTAATGGGAAATTCTCATAGCTTGAGATGTGTCGAATGACAGTGTCCTTAAGAATATTTCACTCGGTATGGGTGTATCCCCCATGACTCAATAAGCTCTTCTAGTATAAAACTAAGAGCCAGAAACTAACAAAGATTTATTTAAAAGAACCTAACACTCAAGGAACTGAAGAAGAAAAATAGTTTTTCTTACTAGTGATATTATGTTCATCTCTGCTCTCAAAGTAGAACACATAGAGAATATATAAAAGGGAATCACTGCACAAAAGACCAAGGATTTAATCCCTTCAACGTATAGTTTTCAACACCTATAAGAAAATTAATATAGCCCATATATATGATGATTAAATAATTATTAAGGTATTGTCATAATAAGGAATAATAACTCATTAAAGTCTAAATAATAATGAATAAGGAATATGTTACTATTTATAGTAACGTTTTGAGTATTATTGTCAGATAATAAAGAGTCAATAATAAATAGATTAAGGAATGAATCTTAGAAAATAATATGAATACTTTCTTTTGAGATACTAGAATTATTTTTCCAACAATGCTAACCGTTATCTTTTAAGATCAGCAAAGCCCTCAATTGTTGGTTTGAGTCTTGTGATATTTGCAATATGGAGTAGCTGATTATAGAGAAGTAACTTGGATAAAATCATTTAATAGTTGATTGTGTTTCGCTGAATCAGGTTATTATTCACGACCAGTTTCCAATAGAAACTTTAGCACCATCTTCTTCGAGTTGTTGCTTAGCTTTTTCAGCCTCTTCCTTGGAAACACCTTAAGCAATTATTCAGCTTGTTCCTTGGAAAAATTACTTGAAGACACTAATCGTGAGCCAGTTGCATTAATGCATAATTGGTGATCTTCTTAATTAGTTTAATTAATTATTAGGATAGTAAGATGCATCATTAATGAAGTTGTTAATTGGGGTTATCATTTAGGTCGTTAAGAAAAGAAAAAAAGAACAAAAAGGTAGATGAAGTGTAATTTTGTACCGATTTACATATAGTTGAGGGGTATATATTTTAGGCCCTTTTCTGAATTACAGATGAAGAGGAAATGTGATTTATTTTTAATAGCTTCAAATGCTATAATTCCACATGAGCCCTAAACATATTCTATATCCACATGAAAAACTATACTTCCTTCCTTTTATTGGTATTGAATATATTTGAAATGGCTCCTCTCCACTGTAGCTTTCATCCGGTTCATTTAGTACATTGTTAAACTTAAAGGTCACATGTTCATTAAATTAGTTATAAACATTGTTAGGTATTCGGAAAAAAATGTTGAAAGTTCATTTCAACTTTAAGGGGAAAAAAACAAGTTCTCATAGAGTTACCACTTAATTTTTAAATGAAATCAATAAATCTTTAATTTAATTCAAAAAGACTTAAAACATAAAAAATCTTTTGAAATTTCAAATAAAGGCTACGAGGTTGTTATTTCCACTTCAAGAAGGTTTTACGCACTTGAACGTCCGCAACATGCTGTTATCTGAAAATTTGAAATAGTAGCATATGTGATTATTTATATTTTAACCTTATAAGTAGCTACTAAGATGTACGTAAGGCCCATAAGATGCAAGTTAGGCGCACTAGATACACGTGCATATGTATTAAAATGTCATATTTATACATTATATATTTTGGTTGAAACATATATTTATAGTTATTTGCTACGTTGATTAGGTTTCTCTCAAATTAGATGAAGGGCAGAATCCTATTAAAACAAGTGTTGAACTAATCGTTTTAGGTGCATTAATAGGATTAGTAGTTTCAATACTCCCTCCGTCCACTATTGTTTGTCATGATTTCTATTTTAAGAGTCAAACTATAAGAACTTTGACTAACATTTTAAGATGTATTTTTTCATCATATTAGTATGCAAAAAATTTAAAATTATAGTACTTTTCATATAGTTTTTAAATATCTAAATTTTTTGTTTAAAATATCGAATTGATGTAATCTAATTTTAGTTTGAAAATTAATTGACTTTTGAAAAGCGCAGCATGACAGATGAAAGTTGACAGAGGGAGTATTACTTATTATAGATTGGAGGCAGACGATAGGTTATGACGTGATGTCGCCCGACGACCCGTTAGACGGACCAAGAAATGAACTTACTAGCGGTACGTGCAAAATCTGTTTGAATGAATTCAAATAGGCCGAGTACGTACAAGTCTTACCTTACAGACATGTATATCATCATGGCTACATATATAATTGGATGACTACAAACATGACATGCCCAGAATGCCGTCGTGATTATAGTCATCTTGGATTTGAATAAATTTATGTTTAAATTATTATTCTTTAGTTTGATTGATGTAATAATATAGTATTGATATATGGTAGAATTAGAAAGATTTTAATAATTTGAATAATTTAGTGTAATTTGTCTCATTAATGCAATGTATGCATGGTAAGAAAGAGTTGTGTATATATGGAATACAAGATAAGGTTGACATGTGTGCACATGAGTATTTATAGAAGTCGGTATCACAAAAGACAAAATAGTAACGCAGTTGCTGGCCGTCATCTTGATTTTCTTAATTAGCGTTGTGATTTTGTGACGTTTTGACTGATTATGTTGTGTACCTTTTTAAAGCGTTGAGGCTCTCTTCCTAACTTCTAAAAAAGATAATGCATGCCTCTCTTTCTAAGATGTAAGAATCAAAGGGTGAAAAGAGTAAACATAAGCAATAGAAATAATTAATATTACAACCATTTGATTGCATTGGCGTCACAGTCAGTACATACCACACTACATCAAGCACAATATTTTTTAACTTTTATCGAGGATCTCATAAGCATTACCTATATCTAGAAAAAAATTACATTTACCAAAAGAGGATATAAATATCATTCCATTAAAAGCACCAAGTGTTCTAGGAGAGGACAAAGCATATGTATATCCAAAAGAGCTCATTTTATGCCAAAATGTGAACACTTTTGTCTATACAAATTTATTATTATGTTTTGTAAATGTAGGCAGTAGTTTGGCATCATTCCATTAAAATATTCAGCAAACGACATCTCCGTCCTTAGAAGACAATGGTTAATGTATATATACTAAATTGGATCACCAAAATTCTTGTCAGTAATTTGAAGGAAGCACTACCAGAAAGGAGAAATAACAATAGAGAAGAAGACAACAACAATGTGCGTCGTTAAGAGCTTAATTCCATCACTAGGCTTTTTCTATTGGGGAGATCTCAAAATCAAGCTTCGCAAGCAAAATTAATCCATTCTTGCAAATCAAATAAAAAGGAAGATAAAATTAATTTTTCCATCTCATAAATTAAGAGTTACAGAGTGAATGAAGAAAAACTACACACATACAAGAATATGTTACTTAAATGAAACGACCCACCAATCTATTAGAAAACAACAAAACCCAGGAATATAAGCAAAGGAAAATAGAACTAAACAATACATCATTGTAGAGAGGATGAGATAACATGAATCTCGGTGGTCGACTGTCTCTTCTATGTCTTTGATGTCATTAATGGACACGGAAGAGAATTAACTTATGGAAGATCAGGGTGAAACATACATTTTATAGGTTGTAGTGAAAACTTTGAATTACCCTTCACTTAGATTTTTAATTAATGACAATATATATATGTTGATACCAAGTTCTCCTATCCATGTTGGAGAAATAAAGAAAGAAGAAACTGTTATTTTCCAACAGAAACAACGTATAAGAAGATATAAGAAGAGTAAATAACTTTCACATTATATTTCTGATATATTAAAGAAAATACATAGTGTTGTGAAACAAAAGGAAAAGACAAGAATATTTAAACAATATAAGAAGACAAAATAGTGATGGGAAGTATAGAATAGATAATATTCTTATTATCTTCAAGTGTATTACATAAGGGTGAAAAGACTACCCTTTTATAGGATTTAGAAAACACCCTTTTACATTCTTAATCAAATACGTTAGCACAACATTAAGTCTTACATTAAATAGGTTCATTATGTTATGTTTTTTATGAAAAGAAACATCAACAATTCATTAGTTTTATAACACTCCCCTTGGATGTTTATAGATAATGTGCCTCGTTAAAATCTTACTAGGAAAACCCCAGTGGGAAAAAGCCTAGTGAAGAAAAAAGAGTACACACGTCTTGTAATACGCCTTGAGTGTTGCCTCATTAAAAACCTTACCAGGAAAGCCCAATGGGACAAAACCATGGCTAAGGAAAAAAGAGTACAACGCGTATTTGCTCCCCCTAATGAAAAACTTAATTGATATCTTGGAGACGACACATCCCAATCTTGTATCTTAGCTTCTCAAATGTTGACGTTGGCAATGCCTTGGTGAATAAATCGACAAGATTATCACTCAAACGAATCTGTTGAACATTTATTTAACCATTTTGTTAAAGATCATGTGTGAAAAAGAACTTAGGTGAAATATGCTTTGTTTGGTCTCCTTTGATATATCCTTCCTTTAATTGAGCTATGCAAGCAGCATTATCTTCATACAATATTGTTGGAGTCTTTGTTTGCACAGAAAGGCCGCATAATTGCAGAATGTGTTGAGTCATTGATCTCAACCATACACACTCTCGACTGACTTCATGAATGGATATTATCTCTGCATGATTTGAAGAAGTAGCAACTATTGTTTGCTTCATTGAACGCCATGATATAGTTGTACCTCCATATGTGAATAAATAGTCTGTCTGAGATCGGGCTTTATGTGGGTCAGACAAATAGCCAGCATCTGCATAACCGATCAATTTTGACTTGGATGCATTAGAATACAACAATCACATATCAATTGTTCCTTAAAGATATCTGAATACATGTTTAACACCTTTCCCGTGTCTTCTTGTTGGACATGAGCTGAATCTCGCCAATAAACTTACTGCGAAACAAATATCTGTCCTGGTATTGTTGGCAACATACATTAGTGTCCCAATAGCACTGAGATATGGTGTTTCATCACCAAGAACCTCTTCAATCCCTTTCTTGAGGTCGGAATAGATCTTTATTTATATCAAGAGATCTCACAACCATCGGGGTACTAATTGGGTGTGATTTATCCATGTAAAATCTTTTCAAAGCCTTTTCAGTATATGTTGATTGATGGATAAATATTCAATTTGTCAAATGTTCAATCTGAAGGCCAAGACAAAATTTTGTCTTACCAAGATCTTTCATTTCAAATTATTTCTTCAAACACTCAACGGCTTTCGAAAGCTCTTTAGGAGTTCCAATATTGTTCAAGTCATCAACATAAATAGATATTATTATAAATTCAGATTTTGACCTTCGTATAAAAATACAAGGACAAATAGGGTCATTCTTATACCCTTCATTTAGCAAGTATTCGCTAAGACGGTTATACCACATTCGCCCTGATTGTTTCAATCCATATAAAGATTTTTTAAGCTTTATTGAACAACTTTTTTTTGAATTTTTATATGCTTCAGGAACTTTGAGTGCTTCAGGGATTTTCATAAAAATAATATGGTCTAGCGAGCCATACAAATAGGCCGTGACAACGTCCATTAAACGCATTTCAAGCTTTTCAAGAACTGTCATATTTATTAGATACCTGAAGGTAATTACATCTACTACAGGAAACTTTGTCACCTCATAATCAATGTCAGGCCTTTGTAAAAATCTTTGTGCCACTAGTCGTGCTTTATACCTTACGACATTACCATTTTCATTGCGTTTTCGCACAAAAACCCATTTATGTCCCACTGGCTTGACACCTTCAGGTATTCGAACTATTGGTCCAAAAATTTCACGTTTTTCAAGTGAAGCCAATTGTGTTTGAATTGCTTCCTTCCATTTTGTCCAATCATTTCTCTATCTACACTCATTGACAGATCTTGGTTCCAAATCCTCATCTTGTTGCATTATTTCAACTGCAACATTATAGGCAAAAATATTATCCACCACAATATTATTTCGATTCCACCTTATTCTCGTCGAGACATAATTTATAGAGATTTCCTCATTCTAATCATTTTCTGGTACATGGACCTCCTTTGTGGTGTTATCATTTAGTATGTCTCGGAGCTTTTCATGAGCAATTGCCTCTATATTATGATCATCATCTTGATCATTTATTCCTTTTCTTTTTCGAGGATTTTATCCTTGGAACCAATTGATCTACCACGTTTTAAGCGTGGTCCAGACTCATTTGCCTTAATATTTTGTCCTATATGGACATCAACTCGAACTTGAGCATTAGCAGCTGGGATATATGATTTAGTAACCCATGGAAGGCTAGTAAATGCATCCGACAGTTGATTTGCGATATTCTGCAAGTAAATTATCTTTTGAACTTCTTGCTCACATTGATTTATTCGAGGATCTAAATGAGACAATGAAAGTGAATTCCAATCTATCTCATTTCCCAACTGTTTTTGTTCTCCCCCTAATGTTGGGTATATTGATTCATCAAAATGACAATCAGCAAACCTTGCCGTAAGTAAATCTCCAGTTCTAGGTTCCAAATATTTTATAATAGAACGAGATTCATATCCAACATATATCCCCAACCTTCTTTGGGGACCCATCTTTGTGCGTTGTGGTGGAGAGATTGGAATATATACCGCACAACCAAAGATTCTAAGATGGGAAATATTTGGCTCCTGACCAAAAGCCAATTGTAATGGGGAGATGTCATCATAATTGGTTGGCCTTATGCGCACAAGTGCTGCTGTATGCAAAATAGCATGCCCCAAAATCAAACCAGGCAACTTTGTTCTCATCAACAAAGGTCTAGCTATCAATCGAAGACGTTTAATCAATGACTCTGCTAAACCATTTTGAGTATGAACATGTGCAACAGGATGTTCAACTGTTATTCCAGTTGACAAACAATAATCATTAAATGCCTGAGATGTAAATTCACCAGCATTATCAAGACGAATTTTTTTTTTGCATAATCTGGAAATTGTGCTTTTAACCTTATTATTTGAGACAACAACCTCGCAAAAGTCATATTGCGAGTTGATAATAAGCACACATGAGACCATCTTGTAGATGTATCTATCAAGACCATATAATATTTAAATGGTCCACATGCAGGGTGAATAGGTCCACATATATCACCCTGTATCCGTTCCAGAAATGCAGGGAATTCCACCCCAACCTTAGCCACTGATGGTTTGATAACCAACTTTCCTTGTGAACAAGCAGCACAAGAGAATTCCTTTGATTGAAGAACATTTTGGTTGTTCAAAGTATGCCCATGTGAATTCTCAATTACTTTACGCATCATATTATAACCGGGATGGCCCAACCGGTCAATGTCAAATGATAAAATCATTAGAATCAGTAAATCTTTTGTTTACTACGGCATGTGATTCAACTGTACCAATATTTGTATAGTACAACCCAGAAGAAAGTGCTGGCAATTTTTCATGCATAGTTTTCTTATCCGCATTTACTGTAGTAATATAAAGGTATTCCACCTTTCCTTCATTCTCAGTCTCAACATGATAGCCATTTTTGCAAATAACCTTGAAACTTAACAAGTTTCTATGAGACTTACTACAATACAATGCATTGTCAATTACAATTAATGTTCCTCCAGGTAGTAATAAGGCTGCTCTTCCAGAGCCCTCAATCAATTTTGTACTACCGGATATTGTATTAACATATGCCTTTTTCATTACCAAAGAAGAGAAATATTTCTTTTCTCTTAGTATCATATGAGTTGTGGCACTGTCCAGAAGACATATATCTCCACTACTCATCTTGGATCCAACTGAAGACTGAAAATTTTTATTAACTTCATAAGAATAAAAATACATAATAAGAAGTACGAAATTTAACAAAATAAATCATAAGTACATAAACTTTAATTAAGACATTAAAAATACATAAAAACATTATTCATTTTCTAGCTCAATTATCAATCTCAGTTGTGATCCCCAAAGAAGTCCTCAGCTTCCAGATGAGTAATATCATCGAGCCCATCAAAAGCATTATCTTTCAATACTAAGTTTGCCTCAACATTCTCATTATATTTTTGAGAAGATCCTGCCTGAACATCATCTTTGAGAGTCAAATGTGACTCTACTCGGGCTTTAGAAAAGGAGGCGCCACCTTTATTTCCTTTCCTTTTAAAGGAATTTTGATACAACCTGACAAAATGCACAGGTGCCCGACATTCATTTTTCCAGTGACCTTTAAGGCCACAACGATGACAGTGATCGCCCTTTCCTTTAGAAGGATTATTTTGAGAACCTATATTGTTCTCCCTTTTGTTATGACCACCACCTTGACGATTACTATATCGCCTTTTGCCTTTGTCACGCCCGCGCACATTGTCATGGCCATGTGCTTCAATCGCGTGTGCCTACGATAATGGAGTACTTCCAGCGGGATGGGCTTCGTGATTTTTCATTAGAAGGTCATTATGTTGTTCAGCCACCAGAAGGCATGAGATCAATTCAGAGTATTTCTGAAAACCTTTTTCACGAAATTGCTGCTGTAATATCATATTAGAGGCATGAAAAGTAGTTAGTGTCTTTTCCAACATGTCCTCATCTTTTATAACTTCCTCACATAATTTTAATTGGGAAGTTATTCTAAATACAGCAGAGTTATACTCAATTACGGTTTTATAATCTTGAAACCGTAAGTGCATCCACTCATAATGAGCCCTTGGCAATATCGTTGCCTTGAGGTGGTCATACCTCCCTTTCAAACCTATCCACAATTCAAGTGGATCTTTCACTGTTAGGTATTCAACCTTCAGGCTCTCATCAAGATGATGACGAAGGAAAATCATAGCTTTCGCTTTATCCTGACTTGATGTCGTATTTCCTTCTATTATACTATCACCAAGACCCTTAGCGGTAAGGTGAATTTCAGCATCAAGTACCCATGACAAATAATTCTTTCCAGAAATGTCAAGTGCCACAAATTCAAGTTTTGACAAATTCGACATGATGAAAACTATCATAAAATAATTGAATTAATATTATGATATTGGTTTCTTTATAATAAATTGTAAAAGTAATATTGCAAATGATTAAGAATTATTATAGAATATAATATATGCATGAACATGGATGTTACAAAAGAATGTAACTCAAAAGTATAAAACGGTAATTATTTTGCAATATTTATTACTAGAATTATTAACACCAAAGTTCCATAAGATTTTTAAGTCATATTTAATATAAGATTATTATCCATTATGACACACACCAATATTTATCATAAATTAATGACAAAAAAAAAAACATACGATTATTCTAACTAGCATGTTATTGTATGCCCTATTATTTAATTTAGAGTTATAAGTTACTAACATATAAACAACATAAAAATATAATACTAATCAAAGATTTATGCAAGTCCTATTAGAGATGTTATAAACACACAATTATATGCCTGACTCTAAGTTGATTAACTTTTAGGAATTAATTTCGAATTAAGTATGTCTCAGTTGGTTAGAGACTCGTGAAGATAACGTGTTGTGAAACAAAAGGAAAAGACAAGAATATTTAAACAATATAGGAAGACAAAATAGTGATTGGAAGTATAGAATAGATAATATTCTTATTATCTTCAAGTGTATTACATAAGGGTGAAAAGACTACCCTTTTATAGAATTTACAAAACACCATTTTACATCCTTAACCAAATACGTTAGCACAACATTAAGTCTTACATTAAATAGGTTCATTACGTTATGTTTTTGATGAAAAGAAACATCCACAATTCATTAGTTTTATAACACATAGGACATTTTAAATATCAATTAAGACTTAACCACCTAAGAGAAACATAACTCACTAACTTAATCACATTCTTATCCACTAAGCTAAACATTAGCAACTAACAGAAGATATGCTTTGACTCAACTTGGACTCCTAATAAACGTGTTACTCTGTCAGCTAAATAGGAACCTCATTATGTTTTCCATGCTTCAATAATACTAGATAAAGGGTGCGCTTGCAAGGCACAAACATATTTGTAGACGTTCAAATATGTAAGATGATAAAAATAAATATCAACAAAATACATTATATAGTATGTTACATCAATTTTTTGGAATGTTGTACGGGGAGTTCTTCTCTTTTCAATCTATATCATATCATTTGTAGGAAAGGTCAACAGACATATTGTAGGTAATTCCATATATGTTGCATTGACCTGGAAGTTGAAACAAAAGTAGCTTCTTTCAGGTTGAAACTCCTCTATGACCTAAAAGGTAATTAAATGGGTAAAACTAACACAATTCAATAGATTGCAAAGTGGAAAAATACCTAAAATTAAATTTTAAGATGTAAAACTTCTTACATGGCATTGATATCTTCCAAGTTTTAAGACTCATTTGCAACCAATTGTTTTGCAATCCGATGGTAAATCAACTAACTTTCAAGTTTTATTATAAATCAGTGATTCATTTTCATCATTTACAACCTCTTTTCAAAAAAAATAGAATCATGTGAAGATAATGCTTCTTTCAAAGTGAGAGGGTCATCTCCAACATTAAACACATAAAAATCAAGACCAAAATATTTTTCTACTCTAGCACTTTTACTTCTTCTTAATTCAAAATCATTAACTTCTTTATTTTTCAAAATTGGAATAGAAGAACTAGATAGTGACAAAATATTTTGTTCAATCCTTTGACCCCAACTATTTTTAGAATCAAAATAAAACTTATTTTCATGAAAAATAGCATCAACTTATTCTAACACAATATTATCTTCAAGATTAAAAAATTTATAAGTTGTGCTATTTGAAGCATAACAAAAAAAAAAGTAGTAACTTTCTTACCCAACTTTGTAATCTTTGGCTCCATTAGCCTCAGAAAGGCTAGAGAACCTCAAACTCTTAGATATTCCAAACTTGACTTGTAACCTTTTCACAATTCAAAAGGTGTCAATTTAGACTTTTTATGAGGCACATTATTCAACACATAACAAGCAGTTAAAATAACTTCACCCCAAAAATTTTAAGGTCATGTGACTCAATAAGTATGACATTAGTCAATTCAACCAAAGTTCTATTTTTCCTTTTTGTTACTCCATTAGATGAAGGAGAGTAAGGAGGAGGAGTTTCATGAATTATTCCCAATGATCTAACAAAAGAATTAAACTCATTTGACTCATATTCACGCCCTCTATCACTTCTAATTCTTATTATTTTTCTACCAAACTGATTTTCAACATCATGGAGATAAGTTTTAAAATTCTCAAAAACATAACTTTTATTTTTCAGAAAGTAAACATACGTAAACTTAGAAAAAATCATCAATGAAAGTGATAAAATATCTACTACCTCCACGAGTTAAAATTCCACCAACTTCACAAATATAGTATGAACTAATTCTAACAAATCAGTTTTTCTTTCAACTTGAAAATGAGGCCTTTTAGTAATTTTGGTTTTACTACAAGCCTCACATTTTTCAAAATTATTTTTAATCGTTGGAATTAATCCTAAACTACTCATGATTACAACATAACGTTCATTAATATGATACAAACAAGCATGCCAAAAATGTGTAGAAGAAAGCATATAAACAGAAGTAGAAACTTTATTCATTTTAACATTACGTTTGAACATCTCTTCACATGCATACCCCTTCCCCACAAAAATACTCTTTCTTCACTATAACATATTGATCAAATTCAATAATATGTTTAAAGTCTGCTTTATTAAGAAGAAAACTAGACATCAAATTTTTTCTCATAGAAGGAGTATAAAGTACATCTTTCAAAGTTAATACCCTTCTAGAAGTAAAACACAATTCGGCATCTCCCTTTCTAAGAACTTGAGTAGTGTGAGCATCACCAAGCATGATGGTTTTGGGCTCCTCAAAATGAGTATATTTTTTAAACCAATCTTTGTCATAACAAACATGATGGTTTGCACTAGAATCAGTCCACCATCCATCAACATTCTCAACCATGTTTATGTCGGTAATCACCGCCACAAAAAGTTCTTCGGCAACGTTGCCTGAGGGTTAGGACCACATTTTCGAAATCTGCAAAATCGAGCAATATGCCCACTTGCCGCAAATAAAGCATGGTCCCTTTTCTTGAACTTGTTGATTTTGTGTTTGGTTATTTTCGTCATTATTTTTCTTAGGAGGTCTACCATTATTTCTTTTTAGGCTTTAAAGAAGTATTTTTTTGTGAGTTTCAAGAGTACCATTATTCAAAATAATTAAATTTACCTTCGTTGTGATGTTGTTCTCTTCTATTTGTAAAAGTGCATCTTGCCCCTTGCTTCTTCTTGCATGCGAATTTTCATTATCAAGGTTTCAAGTGAGGTTTCCTTTTTTTGTGGCGCATAGTTTTTTAAATTCCTTCCAAGAAGGTGGAAGTTTATCTACTATGCCACAAACAATAAGGTTATCTCAAATTTTGACCTCTTCGGACCTAAGCTCTCCAACAATTATGATAAAGTCTTGAGCTTCGTCTACCACTGATATGTTGTCCACCATTTAGAAATGAAAAAATCTACTAGCCTCATATTTTTTCACTCCGTCCTCTCCGATATCGTACTTACTGTGCAATGTCTTCCAAATTATTTTTGCACTATAGTATGTTCTATCATAATAATCATAAAAATTATCAGAAAGATAATTAAAAATATAATACCAACATTTATAGGAATCACCATCGTACTTTTCCACTTTCTCTAGATGAGAGATAGTTTCATCATCACTCATAGAGGTGATGTCTACTTTCTTCGAATTCTTCACAGTTAACACATAAGAAACATTGAGAAGATTTAAGTAGCAAAGTACATTACCCTTCCATCTCTTGAAATGGTTATCATTGAACTGAAATGGCTTGTTAAGGTCTCCCATATTGACATCCGCGATTTTTTCAATTGTAGCCATGATGAATCTCTTTAAAATTGCTAGTGAAAACTTACAAGATAACAAAAATACAAAATCACAATTGAAAATAAATAGAAGAAATAAATCTCTTCAGGCTGAGGCGCGGATATCTCGCTCTCTTTAAGGAGATTCAAGTCACTGCAGCAAATGCTTTCACCGGTCCAGTAGTAGTCCTCTTTGAATTGTCCCCTCCAGGATACAACAACCTTCACAAAGTATAACTCAACAACTCTGGACAAGAGTTGAGTCCAAAGCTCCACAAAAAAGAACACTTCCCTTCAACTAATAAGAACTCTCTTTTTGACTAACATTTCTGCAAGTGCCCATTCAACTACATTTGAGGGATTATCCATTGTTGCCATAAAGAATTCCTAAACATTATTTTTTTGTAACCAATCATGTCAACACTTTCAGAGTAGACGAGCAATAATTTTGTTGGCATTAAAAAATTCACACCTTGATGTTTAGCATTTCAATACTGTCTAGTAATTTGTGACATATGTGTTTAGTTAATTATGCGAGACCTTTTGTTTTCTATTTTGAGTAGTATAAATAGTGATGTAGTTGATAATTGTACTTGTCTCAAGTGGCTTTAAGTAGCCTATATAAAACTTGAGCATTCTCTAAAGATAATATTCTCCTTCTATATTTCCTACAAATTGGTATCAGAGCAGATTTTCGTTCTTAATATAGGGTTAGGTGAAGAAAAAAATATGGCATCCAAAACAAATGAAGGTGTTGATTCTTCAGTTGTTCTTACTCCATTTTTTATGGAACCGATTTTGAATATTGGAAGATAAGAATGAGAACACATCTAAAAGCTAAAAGTTTGAGGACTATTGTTGTAAATGGCTATGAAGAGCCAGAAAACGATAGTGAACTTTCAGTAGCAGAAATGAACAATCTTGAGGCTAAGTACCGTCAAGATGCAAAAGTCTTGAGCAAAATCTAAATGGAAGTCTCAAGAGCATATTTTGCAAAAATTGCTACTTGTGAGACTACAAAGCAAGCTTGGGAGTCTTTGGAAATCGAAGTGTATGGTGACGAAAAGGTACACACTATAAATCTTTAAATTCTTAGAAGAGAGTTTCAAAACTTGAAGATGATAGAATTTGAAAAAATAGATGAATATTGCACAAGAGTCATGAATATTGTTAATAAAATGAAAAATCACGGTGATACAATCTCTGACCAGCGAGTTGTGAAAAAGATTCTAATTCGTGTCACAGAAAAGTATGATTACTTTTGTTATCACTGAGGAGACGAAAGAACATTCTAAGCTTTCTATCACAGGATTAGTCAGATCATTTTGTGCACACGAGAAGCGAAGTTTTTTCGTAAAGATCAACCCAAGGAGACGGCTTTCCAATCCAGAACAAATGAGAATTCCCAAAATTTCTCAAAAAATCAACAAAGAAGAATTACAATCCAAAAAGGAAACAGAAAAAAGTTGGCACAAAGGCAAGCCCCAATGTAATTCTTGTAAAAAAATTGGCCACAATGAGAATGAGTGTTGGCACAAGCAACAAGAGCAAACAAATTTCTGTGAAGAACAGGAGGAAGAAATGGAAGAAATATTTTCTTTGCTTCTCAATGTGATGTTTTAACAAAAAAAAATGAATGGTATATTGATAGTGGTTGTAGCAATCACATGACTGGAAATGAAAAGGTTTCCATCTTAATTAATAGTAGCATCACTACTAAAGTGAGAATGGGGAATGAAGCCTTAGTTGATGCAAAAGGTAAAGGTATCATTTCAATCAACATAAAAGGGAGTGTTTTGCAAATTCATGATGTGTTTTATGATCCTGCATTGGAAGAAAATTTGTTTAGTGTTGGTCAATTAATGGAAAATAGTTATTCTCTTGTGTTTCAAGATAATTATTGCAAGATGTATGATAAAATTGAACCAAATCAAGTCATTGTTGAAGTAGAGATGATAAAAAGAAAATTTACTTTACAGTTTCATTCAATGCATTCAAAAATGAAGTTGTAGATAATTCATGGCTTTGGCACGAAAAATTTTGTTACTTGAATTTTCATGTTTTGATGTTTCTCAAGCAAAAGGACATGGTGCAAGACCTTTCTAAGATACATACTAAGAATAAGGTAGATAATATTTCTATCATATTTTTAGATGTGTCAAATCAAGAAGAGAACGAGGAAGAAGAAGATGTCCCTCAAGGAGAAGAAATTTCAGATTGAGATGATGAAGAACCACTTCCAAGAGAAACAAAAATGTTGAGTGACATTTATCAAAGATGCTACTTTGCCGGTGTTAAAGAAAGAAAATTATGAGGAGGCAACAAAGCATGATATTTGGAAGAAAGCCTTGGGAGAAAAAAATCGGATGATTGAGCAAAATAATACTTGAAAGTGGGCGAGTATACCCAAAGAAAGAGAAGTTGTAAGTCTAAAGTGGATCTGCAAAATCAAACTCAATCAAAAAGGAGATATTCAAAAACGCAAGATAAAGGCAAAATTCAGTCGCAATTATTGTCAGACAGGAGAACAACTTGCTGACATCTTCACCACAACACTTTCAAGTGAAAAGTTTTGTCATCTTCGAGAAGGCATTGGAGTTTTCAAGCAAATGCATTAAGGGGAAGTGTTGGAATTAATGCATTCACACCTTGATGTTTAGTATTTTAATATTGTCTCTTAGTTTTTCAAGAAGTCTTTTAGGATTTTGTAATGCATGTATCTAGTAATTTGTGATACATGTATCTAGTTTATCATGCGAGACTTTTTGTTTTCTATTTCGAGTCGTATAAATAATGATGTAGTTGATGATTGTAATTATCTCAAGTGGCTTTAGTAGTCTATATAAAACTTGAGCATTCTCTAAAGTTAGTATTCTTCTTTTATATTTCCTACAAATTTATGTTTAAATTTTAATTTCTATGATGAGTAAATGCACAAGGTAGGTAGAAGGGAATGAGAATGTACTAGTTAGTTTGGCCAAATTTTGGAAATAAAAGTGCATATTTTAGAAGAGTTGAATAAGAATCATAAAATTAGCCAAAGGTGATAAAACAACACAACTCAACTTTGTTCACATGATTTATAATGTAATTGAATGTATACGTAGAATAATTTGTGCCTTAATCTCTTTAACAGTCATCAATGGATTCCCATTGATATCTTTGAGCATGATAGGAACATCAAGTATGTCTTCTTCCAAAGTTCTGTTGCCATCTTTCCATATCTGAATCCTATGATCAACTTCAATATCAATGTGTTTTGTTGCTGTGGCATAGGCTTTGATGATAATTTCCTTGTCACCACCCAAATCAAACACACTTAAGCATGGTAAGTAATCTGATATACCAAAAGGATAAACATATTCAAGAAGTATAAAAAAATGCATCAATTTGCTCCTCTTCTTTTTTTATAATTCCAAATAATGATCTCTTGCTGAAAATCATAATCTTAATGATTTTCCACAATAATATCTTGTGACTTTCCTCAAGTTAATAACAGGTTGGTTGTAAATGAATTGATGAAGGTGATCAGCTTCTTCGTCCCTCTTATGACGAAGCCATTGAAGTGATGTTGGTGATAGCACATGAGAAGCAAGAATTCCTCTTATTTTCATCCATTGAACTAAGCGTCCATTTAAAGTTACACCTTAGGTATATATATATTTTCATATTGAAGAAGAAGTAATCTGATATACCAAAAGAAAAAACATATTGAAGAAGTGTAAAAAGGGCATCAATTTCCTCTTCTTGTTCTATAATTCCAAATAATGATCTCTTGCTGAAAATCATATTCCTTATTACATTTCCACAATGGCATCTTGTTACTTTCCTTAAGTTAATAACAAGTTGATTGCTACATTGATTGTAACAAATTGATGAAGGTGGTCAGCTTCTTCGTCCCTTTTAGGACGAAGCCATTGAAATGATTTTGGTGACAACACATGGGAAGTTAGCACATTTTTCATTTTCATTCATTGATCACCAGTGGGGAGGAAAATTGATGTCAAGTAGCCATTACTAGCGAGGTTCGCGGACATGCAAAGAGTCCTGGATGAGAAAATAGAGTCCTAACTCTTCAAGAACTCAAAAGCAAGTTCAGGAGAAGTTACAGTAATAATATGATAATTACCAAGACGAATGCAAGCAATTTCAGTATTCATTTCCTCCATTATTTTGTGTATTCAAGAGTTAAAGCATTCTTATTTTTTAGGATGATTTGAGGAAAACATCCAATTATAGGCCATGATTTTGGACCTGGAGGAAATGGTTTATCGTAATTTCTTATTACACTACTATTCCATTTCTTAAGAATAATAGAAATGAAGATTGTCAATATTATGAAGAATAATGTAGTATTATTGGCGATAACTATAAGAAGAAGGTTTGGTATTTTCATCATTTCTGTCTTGTGATTGCTAACTCTTTATGTGTTGCATTATTTATAGGTGCTGCATGAACATGTAACTAATAAGGTAGCCTCAACAAAGAGGTACCGTAACTAGTTTAATGGAGTAATTTTTCGTTTCAATTTATGTTATGTAGTTTAACTGATCAACAAATAATTTAAGAAATATGAGATAACTTTACAATGTTTCAAAACTATCTTTAAAAAAAATAGTCTATTTGTTTTTTTGACAAACTAAAAAATATGTGTCATATAAATTCATATACAAAAAATACTTTTTATAATTTAATTTTAACGTAACAACATAGAATATGATGCATAAGAGAGGCCACGAAATGAAAACATATTATTTTCTAGAGCGATCAACGACGATTTTGTACTGAATTTCAAAAATAAGCACGTGGGAATATAAAAATGTAGGGGGCATTTATGGATTGCGAAAGTTATCACAGGCAACCCAACTTGTGATTTATATATATATGTCCTAATTTCAACACACTCAAAAAAGTTTTAAAATATAAATAAGATTTTTGAAGATTTTAAAAATTAAAAATATCATAATGATCAAAAAGTAAAATAGAAAGGGTAATTTGTACTTTTTCAAATTTAGAGAACTATTGTTCACCTTTTTTTATAATTAGAGAACAGAGGATTTTTTGGAGTGTGGTTGTAAACATTATTCTCTATTTTACTTAGAGCAGTCAATATGAGATAGTTTCGCTGGGCCGGTCTGGTCTAACACGGGATTTAATAGGGTTGTGCTAAGATTTATGAAGCTCATTTAAGAAAAGAGATTTTAAGTCCGGCCTGAATAAGTCTGTTAAATTATAGGGCTCGAGAAATATTGGTAGGACCGACCCGTGGGCCGATAAAAAATTATTTTAAAATACAATATAATATTAAAATTTTAAATTAAAGAGAGTTCAAACTCAAAACAATTAGGTTAATATTTCTATTTAGATATTGATACTTTTACTTGAAAAAAAGAACTTAATAAATAAATATTATAAAGATAATTTTATTTGTGGATTTGATTAACAAGTAGTAACACTAACATAATGTAATATTATTTTGTCAATATTTATAATAATATTTTAAAATTATAATTTATAATTAATTTAATAATTATAAAAAAATATAATTAAAAAGTGGGCTAACCCGGCAAGCATGCAGTCCACGTACTTGTGGGTTGGGCCAACTGTTTTCTAGCGCACACAAAAAATGGACTAATACAACTTGACCCATAAAATATCAAAGCATGTATGAAATAGCCCCGATGGAATGGGATAGCTCATATTGGCAAATCTAAACTTTTACTATTTAAAAGCAATTGTACTTTTTGTACATGGAGTACTGAATTAAGACCTACTTTTTGTTTTCTTAAAGTATTGTAATATTCAATCTACACAATAATTTAATTGCTACAAATTGAGAAATCAAATCATTTTAATTTGAAAAAAGAATATCAATGTCGAATTTAAAACTAAAGAATTGAATTAATTTAACTTAACCTGTTTTTTTGATATTTATGTTTATTCTTATCTTGAACTGGAGTAAAATTTTTCATTAATGATTTAATTGCTACGAATTGAGAAATCAAATCAAATATTTTGGAAAAAATATTGATGCTAAACCTAAAACTAAATAATCGAATTAAATCAATTCAATATGATTTTTTGATATTTATTTTATCATTATCTTGAACTACGATATATTTTTCATCAATGATTTAATTACTATGAATTGAGAAATGAAACAAAAAAATTGAAAAAATTATTAATGCCGAACCTGAAAACTAAAGAATTGAATTAGTTCAACTCAGCCTGATTTTTCAAAATTTATATTCATCTTATCTTGAACTATAGTAAAAAAATTCATCAATGATTCAGTTGCTACGAATTGAGAAATCAAACCATTTTTTTATTAAAAAAATGTCAATGGCGAACCTAAAAATTAAAGAGTTAAATTAATTCAATTCAATCTAATTTTTTGATATTTATGTCTATCCTTATCGATCTTAAACTATAATATTTTTTTCCTTAATGATTTAACTACTACGAATTGAGAAATCAACCAAAAAAAGTTGAAAACAATATCAATGTCGAACCTAAAAACTAAAGAATTGAATTAATTCAATATGTCTATCCTTATCTTAAACTACAGTAATTTTTTCGATGCCAAGCATTAATGCCAAACCTAAAAACCAAAAAAAATGAAAAAAATATCAATATCGAACCTAAAAACTAAAGAATTGAATTAATTCAATTCAATCTGATTTTTTAAGGGAAAAGGGACAAATATACTCCCGAACTATCGTAAATGGTATGCAAATGACCTTTCATAATACTTTCGAGATATTAGTACCCCTGCCGTCCAAAAACTAGAGCATATATATCCTTTGTACTAACGGACATACATGTGTCATAATCTTATCCATCGATTAAATATCGAGTACGGATAGAATTGCGCCATGTGTCCCTATTTAGTCTTCCGTTACAATAAAGGCATACATGCTCTAGTTTTTAGATGACAGACGTCAATATTACAATAATATAACGAAGAATATTTGCATATCATTTATAATAATATAGAGATATATTTATCATTTTTCCTATATTTTAATATGTATATACCTATCCTTTATCTTAATCTACAGTAATTCTTTTCGATACCAAGCATCAATACCAAACCTAAAAAACAAAAAAGAATTTTAAAAAATAGCAATACCGTACCAAACCTAAAAACCAAAATATCATTGTCAATCCTAAACTACAGTACAAATATTTGTATGGTCTATACTACAATAGGATTTTTCCACATGTTGATATATATCTTTTCAAAAGTATCGTACTAACACAATGTTTCTTGTCGGCAGCCTTTCGATCACAAGATTTTCCTATGATTATCTACAATGTAACTTTTAACTTTTTAAGGATTGAGCGAGGCGACCAATCCTACTCGTGCCAGCAAGGACAACTTATATTCTTATCGTTAAATAAATAACTCAAATATACTTTTACTATTATAAAAAGAGGTCACATATATATCCTTCATCAGAAGAAAGAGAAAAAAAAGTTTTAAATTTATATTTTAAATTCTAAACTTATAACAAAAATTCATATAGTGATATATATGATCCGTCTAGCAAAGTTCAATGTATATTTTAATTTTTTTCATATAGATATTTACTATTGTAGCTAAAACAATTTTTTATAGCTATATTATAATTTAATTTTTGTATTTGTAAAACAAAATGGGGCATCTATAAAAAAAAATTACAAGAAATTAGTAAAACATAAATATATTTGACCATAAAAATAATAAATTTAAAATAATCGTTGAAACAAAAAATTCAGAAAAAATGTGTGTGAGGAAGATCATATATGCCTCATATAGATTATAAATATTAGACCTAATCCATCAGTGGCCCCCTAAATGGCCCCCTAAAGTTAGCACAAACTTTCAGTTAGACATTTCAACTAAGCTTTGTGCTACGCGAATTTTAAACGCGTCAGAGATGTGTTTTTGTAAATATTTTGATTTTTTTAAAAAAAAAATTTTCTCCTCCTTCTTCCTTGCTTTCTCCCTTCCATCTTCTTCACCTTCTACCATTCTCCATCACCATACAACTTGTTAAAAAATTCTACAATACTTTACTTGGTTACACTCTTTGATTCTTCCATCTTCTTTGAAAACCGAATTTGCATTTTGATTTATATTCAAAAATAAAATTGATTTCAAGGAAACAGAAAACGAAATCAACTTCTTATAAGTGGAAAAACCCATTCTTTCCTTCTCCATTGAATTGCGAAATTAAATTGATTTCAAGAGATAAAAAAATAAAGAAAAACCTCCAATGAAAAAAAATAAATTATTTTACATATCCTTCATTGTAAATCTCAATCATAGTAGCACAAGAAATAATTTTTTTTAAATGTCATACAATTTTTTTTTAATTTGACATGATTTTCCTTATTCTCCAACGTATTTTACTTTATGAACTAATCTATATTCTTGCCTTTTTGATGGAGAAGAACAAATTAAAAGGGAAGTAAGCACAAAAAGAAAGAAGAAAAGAGGTGGCGGCATGGGTTTGCGATCCAGAAGAAAGAAAAAAGAAAGTAAAATTGACTTTTTAAAAAATAAATAAAATTTTCACGTGTCAAATTCTAATTTATTTATTTTTCCACATAAGAGGCGTCTGAATGTACGCACTTAAAATGTGGTTTTGAAAATATAAAAAGTGTCAAAATGACACAATGAGGTTTGACATGAGGTGCTTAAAATGAACAAAGCCCAGTTAGAGTGTCCAAGTGAAAATTGATGCCAACTTTAAGGGGCCACTGATGAGTTACCCCTAAATATTATTTTTAAGAACTAAAAAATTAAATTTAAATTATTTTTTCCACTTTCATTAGAGAAAAAGGGTATATGTGTAGGGATATATATGAACCACCTTTGTAACGAGGGATGTATTAACTTTAAATGACAAAGTTGAGGGGTATATCAGACTCTTTTCCCTTTTTGAAAAATATCGTTTTATATCTTTCAATAGTTGCCCGAGCTATGTTTGGTCAATTTCACATTTTGTTTTGATATCAGATTAAAAGAGTGTGATTTTTTTTGGAAGATTTAGAGTTTTGGAGATTTAAGTTATTAAAAGTGATTTTTTTGTCAGCAATCAGAACTACGAGTCTCAGAATGAAATTTAGCCAGTGCAATCAGTTTCAAAATGGATAATCTGTTCTAGGAATGTTAGAGTTTTAAGTTTCGAAGTCTTCAAGTGGATTTGGGCTCTTGAGTTGGAAGTTTAAGTGGATTTAGGTCAAGAATCAACATTGATCACCGTTCAGACAATCGGATCGAAATTCCAACGACACCATTAAATTTGAGGGACGATTTTAGGTTTAAGTGTGGTTGAATTTCAGAGGCTTCGAGGGAAGTTTGGTATTTTTTAGTGGAATTTAGTTTAAGGTCAAGAAGATCTTGAATTCTTGTTTTGATGGTTCCATTAGGCTGGAAACGTTGAGTTTAGTTGAGTAGCATAAATGATTTGTATGCTGGAAACTCCAAACGAATTTTGAGGGTCCATTCGGTGAATCTTTGTGACTTAGTGAATTATTGATGCTATAATCTGGTGCATGTTTTTTTGTTCGTCGTGATCGCAAGCCCTTTGTCGCACCTTATTTCGAACTAGTCGAAACAATTCACAACATAATATGGCTATCACTTTGATTTTGAAATATTAGAGTCGCCACCTAATTTTAAGGGAAATATTAGGAAAATTATTTTTTAATATGTAAATGTATGCTCTGTTTGATTTGCGAAAATGGGTGAGATTTTTAGTAAGGGTTTTTGTTACTCAAGGAAAAAGTATTAAGCATCCCTTAGAGCCTATCCGAAGATAGTCCATAAACTAGATTTATGAAAAATAATTAGGAAAATTTATTCATTTATTTGCTTTGAAATCAATGATAAGTAAATTTCGTTAGTTTAAGACAAAAGGTAAAATACAAGGTATGTCATCTATTGTCAAGATACGAGCCTACACACTGGACGTGGTCGGCACTCGAGAACCATTGTTGGTCCCCAAGCGGACATCATCCTGACTGACTACAAGCGGAAGACTACATCTAGCATACAAAAGCTTTAAAATAAAATAAAATAGTATATTCAACTTGCTAGAAATAGGCATCTAAAGTCTTTAAAATATTTGACAAAATAAATGAAACACACTTCTCAAACTATGTCTATCTATGAAGCCTCTAAATGACAAAGATGGAAGTTGGGACAAGACCCACGACATCCTAACAACTGATATAGCCGAAAGTAAAAGTGGAACCCTTCAGAAGCAAGGAGGCTCACCATAGCTAACTCGAACTCCATGTGGTATCAACGAAACTCCTGTTGATGATTGTGAATACTTGTATTTGCATCATGAAACGATGCAGGCCAAATGACTCAGTACGTGAAATGTACGAGCATGTAAGTGGGATTCTAAATCATAAACATAAGCTTGAACTTTGATAAAAAGGAAACATACTTACCTCTTCTCAACTCACTCAACTAAACTCAACACAAGAATAAGAAACATAGCTCAAATCAATGATAAGATATTCAACTAAGTGGAATATGAATCAACTCAAATAAGATACTCGACTCTGGATACTCAACTCAATATAAAGCAACAATGTAAGCGCAATATATGGAAAGGTTTTAAAACATTAGAAAACAACTCAGTGTATTGAAAATTCAATAGTAACTCAGTTTGTATGCAAGGATACAATATAAACTCTATTTGCATATGAAAATACAAAATAAACTCTGTGTATATAAAAATACAAAATATCTCTATGAAAGTTTGTCTAACCGACAATCATCACTAGATGAGTTATGTGATGATACAATGTCTCGTCCACGCTGTCAGAACTGTCCTATACTTTGCCAGGGTATAAAACCTACTCACTAAGTGGATCCACTAGTCTATGCTAAAAATCATTAATGAATCATCTAAAAAGTACTACCATTTCTACCCACGTTGGCTACATGGTTTATGGGGGCTACGAATTATCTGAACTCTCTCCCATATTGGTGCTCAATACTACTCCCAAAATATACTAGCTCATATGTTTAATTAACATAACTCTTTCCGTGGTTTGAGATTATTACTCAAAATCTCTCTCTTAAAAGAGATTATACTCAAACTGCTCATAACTCTTTCGGAAATCTCAGTTTCTTCTCTTCTTAAATGTAAAAACATTTACTCTTGGCAATACTTAGTTCCGATATATCATTTTAAAGAAAATGAACTCAACTTTTCTCTTTCTCAACTCAAGTGCTCAGTCTTAAAACAAGTTTAGGAAAATTGTAAAGAACTTCTCAAAATAAAGTTCATGCCGAATTATGGACGTGAACAACTCAATTCAAGATTTTCAATAACCATAACTAGAACTCAATACTCGAGACTCAACATCTCAGACTCAAGGACTTTAATGGTAATACTCGTTTTTAGCAATGTTCGGCTCAGAGGGTTCATGCGGAATTATGGCAGTGATTTACTCGACTCAATGGTCTAAATAACAATATGGAACTCATGTATATGACTCTTCTTATTCTCATACGTATTTCCTCAAAAACTCAGTTTAAATCGATAGTTGATCTCATAAGATTCACAATTGAACTCAAAGACTTTCTTGGACTTTTCACGACCCAGACCGTCGTGAGTGAATCCCATACTAATCCTCCGGTGGGATAACCATTACTACAACTCAACTAACCAACTTAACCAAAACTAAGCATTTAAAGTTACAAAAGCGGGTTTAAATAACTAAATAATTAATATAAAATTCTCATAAACTCCACAAGTTCAATAAGACGACTATCAAACTATTGCGGAAGAACAATCCCTAGAACCTGAAAATCAATGTACCAAAACTCTACTAACGACAAGTCTAAAAAAAAGGGAAACAACCCTAACTAAATAAAATAAAACTACTAAAACATGTCTAAGTCCAAAGAGAATGGACTAAACAAAATGAAGGATCCTTGGCAGCATGAAAGAGATAGCTCACCCTTGAATCTGGTCTCAATCACTGATCTTCTAGCTGAGGTCTATCCGTAGCAGCTTGAAGATGCCCTATACTCAACAAAGAAGGAGTAAGTGCAGTATAGTGCTAGGATCACACGACTATTCTAGCAAGCACAATATATATGTATAAAAGCAATCACACTATAGTAACCACACATATACAAAATATAAAATCAGTTATCATTGAAAAAATATTGTAATATTACACATTCTCAATAACAAGTGGATACGACAATTCAATGGATGTATCAATCACAATGGTCCTCTTATGGAACCCATACCCAAACTGTTAGTGTGTCAAAACGTGACACCCGATCCAATGTATGCAAGTGTGTCCGTACATGACACCCGATTCAATGTATGTATATGTGTTGGTATGTGACACCCAATCCCATGTATGCATGTGTGTTGATACGTGACACCCGATCCAATATATGTATGTGTGTAGGTATGTGACACCCAACCCCATATAGGTTTATGTGTCGGTACGTGACATCCGATTTCATGTATACATTGTGTCGATACGTGACATCCGGTCCCATGTATGCATGTGTGTCGGTACGTGACCCTCAATCCCATGTATGCATGTGTTTCGGTACGTGACACCCAATCTCATATAGATATGTATGTCGATACGTGACACCCGATCCCATGTATGCATGTGTGTCGGTACGTGACACCCAATCTAATCAAGATAACCACAATCACATTCATAATGTACATTCTCATAATCATATAATCAGGTGTTGATTCATGACATATAGTTATTCATTCATACTTATTTGAGAAAAGACATAAAATCCCTCCTAAACTTGTCCGCAAAACTTACTTTAACACTTTAACTATACAAGTGTTTCTTTACCCCCCCCCCCCCCCCCCACAAATTTAATTTGAATTGAATTTATTTACCTCTTAAGAGTGACGTGGCAATATTTGTATCACCAACATTTTCTTAGCGCGTGAGAAAGGAAAAGACACCAAAAAACTGACACATATCATCTTTTTATTGGATAACATACTTAATAACTTATTTTACTAATTTTTAAATATTTTATTTGTAATTAACTTTTCTCTCTCTATTTTTCTTTTTCTGCATCTTCTTCTTCATTTTTTTTAATCTTTTTGTTCTTTTTCTGGATCTTCTTCTTCATTTTTTTTCTCTTCCCATGGTTCTTTCTCTTTTTTATTCTTTCCATTTAGTTCAAGTAAACATTTACTCCTAAATATAACTTCTTCCACATTTTTCCTTCTTCTTTTCTTTTCTATTTTTAATCGTTTCTTGTATAAAATTTTTTGTGTTTGATTCACCGACACCATTTTTTACATCAATGAACATTATTAGATCCATCAATTTAAAGAGTTATTAGAATAAAGTTGATATCCATTAAAATAAATTTCGAAGATATTGTTGGCAAAATATCAACTATGGAGATTTTGCCTATTTATTAATAATTTTTTATTTTTATGCAAATAAATTTTATTTATCTTTGAGGAAGGTGGTATGATTTAACTAAACTGAAAATGCAATTCAAATATATAATTAGTATATAGGAGTAAATTTATCGACATGCTTAATTTTTGGCTCAATATTTTTTAAAAAAAAAATTATTATGGAATTTAAGCAATTAGTTAGGAATTTAGTTAATGTACACGTGGACGAACGAAAACGCGTGTGACTCAACAACACCCAACCTTCAACTGGGCTGGTGATGGGAGGGTTGAAAAAAATCACTTAAAAGATGTTAAGAGGGTATTTGAACACCAGTGTAGTTTAAGTGCTAAAGTAAATTGTTCGGATAATTAAGTTCAGGGGGGAATTTATGTCTTTTCTCTACTTAATTGTATTACGTTTGATCAGTAGTACTTCATTCACATACATGCATGCATTATAATGAAACAATTACCATGATATATCACACTAATATGAAATCACAACCATCACGTACTTCGAACAAAGCTTGAACCCTCATAAGAAACTTGATTCTTCCTTTTCCGAATTCTTAATGCTTGATTTCGGTATACAAACAATCAATTCAATGCAAGGATGAATAATTAAGGTCTAATTACCCGGATTATGACAAACCTAATAACCCAATACCTAACCCATGATCCCAATACCCAAATTATGGTTTTTTTCCACCATAATTTGAGATCAAAACCTTTCCCCAACAATTATTACCCAAGAAACTAAGTTCTACGGATAAAAAAAAAGATGCGGAGAGTGAAATTCTTACTTTCAGTGCTAGAGATGAGGAACACTGTCAGGAACTTGTCCTAGTTCGTCCCTTAGCACTCAAGAACAAAAATTACAGAATAATGACATTTTTTAGGTTTATTTTCAACTTAAGTCACGACTGTCCCGCCACAGCGGCCTCGCCTGGCGGGAATTATCCCGCCTTGGCATCTTGCACGGAAACAGAGAGCTCAATTGAGAGTTACAAACCCCCATTTCACAACACACCTTCAACCCATCACATTCAGAAAATTCATATTCACACTAAGATTAATTTCGGGAGTTCTACGCACTCGAATTCAATTCTGTAAAGTTGTATAGGTTTCTTAACGTCTTAGTTATCTACTAATGTGATCAACATCATAATTAAACCATTAATTCATTAGCAGATTCCCTTAGACCACACATGACTCAGATTTCGTCTAAATTTGGATTAGACTAGGAATTTCCAAGTTATTACCCAAAAGTTTTCTAACCCCAATTCTTTCCTCATTTGATTTTACCTAATGACGGAATCAGGTCGTTACATGACTCTACTCTTAACTTTGTTTAATTTGAATTATGAATTCAAGAGTTATGATTCATGGTATGAAGGATCTCAATAACAATATATCATTTCGATAATTAGGAATAGAACTTTTGAAAGAAACATGAACTCAAGAACTCAAAATCAACTTATCTCAAGAATACTCAAATCTATGGATAGTATCCTAGATTACTCTTTTACTGATCTGAAAGTAGATGAAGAGCGTGAGGACGAACTAGTCCAACATTATGATAGCCTTACATACCTGGAAGAAAAATATTCTTGAAGAATCTTGAAGAAGAACTTGATTAGAAATCTTGAAATCCTACCTTGAAGGTGAATGATGAAGAAAACCTTTCTTGAGATTCTTGAATTATTCTCTTGAATATTTATGGCAAGGAATTATGATTTTCATTAGTGATTCATAATTGTATGGAGGAATTTGAGTTGAAAAAAATGGAATTCTTGGAGAAAGACTTACCTTGAAGAAGAATCTTGAAAAAGATCAAAAATAGTTAGGGGTATTTTGGTTTTTCCCTTACCCAATAAGATTTAATTCGTTTTAGGAATATTTTAAGGGTATAATTCTATTAGGTACAGTACTTTTTTAGTTGAGAGTTCAAGAAGAGAAAATAAGAGAGAAGAGGAGTAAAGAGGAAAGGATGAAGGCGTTCGTCGACGTTCTTGAATTTAGTTACGGATTTTTGTCAAGGGTTTGATCCCTAAGAGGTATGTAAGCTTCCATAGTGTTGGGTTAGTTCACGCACACGCCAAGCGTGTTATTTTTAGCGTAATTTCCTTCTCAAAAAGTTGAAGTATTTAAGTTCTTGATAGGTGTTTTTGAGGTTCATTATAAATCTTGTCTTGTTGGGGTTTGATGATTTCTTGAGATGAAAGTGATTGTTTGGAGTATTGTTTTGAGTGTAGCAGTGTGTACTTAGGTTGGGTAATTGAATCTAAATAAAAGTTGAGAAAATAAATCGATTAAAAGCGATTTAGGGTCAGAAAATGAGAGGCAAAGTTCATCGAATCTTTGCCTGGGGAGAAGCTGGTGCAGCGCGCCCCAGATGCGCCCAAGAGTCTGGAGAAGTGCTCCTGCAGTGCGCCCAAATAAAGTCTCTAAAGTTAGGGGCTAGCTCCCCGCGCCCGGAACGTGCTAGGGTCGCCTGCCCCCACTCTTTTTCTGTCAGTTGTCTC